>JAYESD010000011.1:128922353-129355862 GCA_036927565.1 Tuctoria greenei | reverse complement strand
ACCAAGAGATCACAAAATAACCTTTAGGGATTACTAGCCTATTTAGACCCCACTGAGATTTCACCGGTGGCGATGTCTCCCACAGAGCACATCTTCAACCAAGGGCCCCCTCTTGAGCCTTTTTGGATCCCAGGGTAGTCCCACCAATCATCAACAAACTCAATCCGACTACCCCTTCCCCGAGCATCCCTAATGGTCCAAATCATACTGGAAAAGCCCAAATTAATCAGCTACGCCGCACCCATACTTGGCCTCATGGTGGCACTGTAGTTCTGGCTTATTCTCGCATGAACCGGTCCTTAGATCTAAAGCAAGCAAACCACCATAACCCATCCACATATCGGGCTTGCTTAGATCACCCATTACCATATCATATTGACAAGTTCACATTAACCAAAATATCATTAATGCATAATTAAATGTGTAGTGTTGTTTTCCCACCCCAATTAATTAAGCGAAGCAAAAAGGTAAAAATCCCTTCCCGACTCTCTACCCATAATTCCAGGCGACAAGGGTGGTCAAACAACGCTAGTAAACTTCCTACCATAGGATTCCCATCAAATTGACAAAAACGTGCAGTTTACAAACAAAACATTTTATTTTAAAACAGGATCAATATGCTTCAAGGACACTTGCCTTGCTCTTGGGATTGGTTAGGGTCAAAGCCTTCAAACTCTTGGTGCTGGAGATCCTCCGCGGCACTCTCTAGCACAAATCCGTCTAATCCGCACAATGAACATACAAGACAAGAAACACAATCAAATAGTGCACAAATATTACTCAATTATGACATGACATGCATGATTAATGCAAAATGCAAGGTAGAACTTGTTAATTGATTGCCTTTAATGATCACTAATCAGTTTCTAATAGATTTTAAACAAGTTTATACAGGTTTGGAGTTGATTCAAATTAATTTTAGAATTAATTTGATGCAATTTAACCAGGAAGATCAGACTAGTCCGCTAGGGAGCAGACAAGTCCGCACTCTGCGAGATCAGCAGATTAGGGTTTTCTAGATCGACGTGAATTTGGAGATTAGGGGTTGAGTTCACGTAAGGAAAACATAATAGAAGGTATACCAGGTGTTTAGGACTCCAATGAATCAAGAAACTTGGAGGTAGCACTTGGATCTTGATGATCTAGGGTTGGTGATGAACTTGGAGATGAATTGGTGATGAAGAACGAAACTGGGTGGAGATCTTGATCCTCTTTCGTTTCCTCCCCTTATTCTTCTTGCTTGGGATCTTCTCCTCCCTCCTTGATTGTGGCTCTCCACGAACTAGGGTTTGGGTGGGGTGGAAAAGTGGCAAATAGACGTCAAGCCAAGGGGTGGGGTTGTTTATATAGATGTGGAGGCTAGGGTTAGATGGATTTCGAGTTTGGGATGAGTAGAGGACGGTTTAGAGTCCCTCATGGGCTCTAAAAGAGTTAGGCACGACGTCCCTAGGCCCACTTAATATGAAACCAAAGAAACAAGTCGTAAAACAAAAGATCAACTCGGAGTCAAGAAATATCGGACAAGTCCGAAAAGGACCGGACTAGTCCGAAGTTGTCCAGAGAGAAAATCGGACAAGTCTGGCCTAAAATCGGACAAGTCCGACTTTAGTCAGAAAGGAAAACGGACAAGTACACTGGAACACCGGACTAGTCCGGAAAAGTCCAGGGACTTAGCAAATTTTCAAGGATTCTTGGAATATCGGACTAGTCCGCACAAAATCGGACAAGTCCGAAAGTTTCTAGAGGCAAAATCGGACTAGTCCGCAGCAAAAACGGACAAGTCCGTTTTTAGTCAGAGAGAAATCGGACTAGTCCTCAGTAAAATCAGACTAGTCCGCACTTTCCTCCATTTTAAGTGCGGTTTTGTTCCAAATCAATTTTAAATGCTCCAAATCAATTTTAAACTCGTTCCTCTTTATGTGGGTTAATGTTAAACATGTATATGAGTGCATGCAAGGCATGATGCATGAAAATGAAGGTGTTACAAGATTGTTGACGGAGGAAATATTTGAGAAGGAAGAACTCATCAACCATCAAGAGGACATGCTCATCCAACAAAAGGAGAGATGTAAAGAGGTTGAGGAGCTCTAAGAGCTTCAAAGAGAAACAAGCAAGGCACTTGAGCATGAACTCGCTTTGAGCAAGGAAACTAGCTCAAACCTTGAGAACACTACAATTGTGCTCAAGGATTAACTTGTTAGTTTGACACAAGCTAACATGATCCTTGAGACACAAGTGAAGTCTCTCAAGGTCAATGCACCTTCTTTCTCTACAAGCTCATCTTCCACAAATGCCAAATCCGAAGCATCTCGACCTTGTAAATGCTCAAACTTTATCATAAAGCTTAAAGATGAGCTTAAGTTGGCACAAACCAATCAAACACCAAAAGGTTGCTTTTTTGACAAGGAGAAGATGACATATGCACGTAGTGCATATACCAACACAAGACATCCCCTTGTCAAGTATGGTCTTGGTTATTCTATGGAGAAGAGGCAAAATGCCAAAAATCCCAAGAATGGCAAAGACTTGATTATTTTTGTCAAAGGAGGCTCATACAACAATAAAGGAAAGAACATTGCTACATCACCCAAAATGCCTAAGAAAGAACCTCATACATTGTTCCATGATTGTGATGCTTCATATGTGTTATTAAGGAACAAGTTCTGTAAAGCTTATGCTAGATATGTTGGGCCACACCACAAGAGTTTTAAACCTTGTGTGTGGGTGCCCAAGTGCCTCTTGACTAACATCAAAGGACCCAACACCGCTTGGGTACCTAAAGCCAAGGCTTAAATCTTTCTTGTAGGCGTACTCCTCCGGTGGAACCAAATGGGTTCTTGATAGCAGCTGCACTAATCATATGATCGAATAGAGGAAGATGTTTGTGAAGTATGAGCTAAATGAAGATCCAAGTGAAGGAATTTATTTTGGGGACAATAGCCAAGGAAAAATCCTTGGCACCGATAAAATTGCTATATCCCTTAATCACACTCTTTCAAATGTTTTACACGTTGATTTACTTGATTATAACATCTTGTCCATATCATAACTATATGACAAAGGTTATAATTGTTTATTCACTAATGAGTGTGTGACCGTCATAAGGAGAAGCAATGACTCAATTGCCTTTAAGGGTGTACTGAAGGGAAAGCTCTATCTTGTGTATTTATCCTCGGATAAAGCCCAACTTGATACATGCTTAATTGCAAAAACTAACATGGGATGGCTTTGGCATAGAAGGCTATCCCATGTTGGGATGAGAAACTTGCAAAAACTCCTTAAAGGCGAGCACATCCGCGGTTTAATGAATGTTGTGTTTGAAAAGGATAGGCCATGTAGCGCATGCCAAGCCGGAAAGCAAGTTGGAGCACCACATCCATCCAAGAACATTATGACAACAACAAGACCGTTGGAGCTTCTACACATGGATCTCTTTGGTCCAATCCCCTACATAAGTATTGACATTAACAAGTACGGTCTTGTTATTGTTGATGATTTTTCACGTTTCACTTGGGTATTCTTTTTGCATGATAAGAGTGAGACTCAAAGTGTCCTTAAGAAATACTTGAAGATAGCTCAAAATGAGTTCTTCTTAAGTATTAAGACAATAAAGAGTGACAACGGCACCAAATTCAAGAATACCCAAGTTGAAGAATTTTTGGATGAAGAAGGCATCAAACATGAGTTCTCAGACCCCTACTCCCCTCAACAAAATGGGGTGGCCGAAAGGAAGAATATAACTCTATTTGAGATTTCAAGAACCATGCTTGATGAGTACAAGACGTCAGACCGGTTTTGGGCAGAAGCGGTTAACACCACTTGTCATGCCATAAACCGGTTGTATCTTCATCGCATACTCAAGAAGACGTCCTATGAGCTCCTAACCGGTAACAAGCCCAACATTTCTTGTTTTCGTGTTTTTGGGAGCAAATGCTACATTCTCAACAAGAAGCCTAGGACTTCGAAGTTCGCTTCCAAGTCCGATGAAGGTTTCTTACTTGGTTATGACTCAAACACTTACGCCTATCGTGTCTTCAACAAATCCTTCGGAATTGTTGAAGTAGCATGTGATGTAGTGTTTGATGAGATTAATGGCTCCCAAGTGGAGCAAGTTGATCGTCATGTGCTAGATCAAGAAGACGCTCCACAAGTGGTGATAGGAAGGATGACACTTGGAGATATACGACCACAAGAACAACCTCAAGATGCAAGTGACTATCTCACACGTCAAGCAAGCTCTTTCTCAAATGATCAAGATCAAGTTCCCCAAGATGCGCTCCAGGAAGATTAAAATGGAGGCATCAATCAAGGGGGAGACAATGAAGATGAGGAAGACCAAGATGAAGATTCAAGACCTTAAGAGCCTCACCCAAGAGTGCACCAAAGCATCCAACGGGACCATCCCGTTGAAAATATACTTGGAGACATATCCAAGGGGGTAACTACTCAATCTCGGGTTGCAAACTTTTGTGAACATTACTCTTTTGTTTCTTCGTTGGAGCCTCACAAGGTTGAAGAAGCACTACGAGATCCGGATTGGGGTGATGGCCATGCAAGAAGAGCTCAACAATTTCGAAAGAAATCAAGTATGGGAGCTCGTGAAGAGGCCTAATTCCTCGCAGCCACATATGCGGCGAAAAGATCAATCTCGTCCTCACGCAAGTCGTGAAAGGAGGGAGATCCGCAATGGATCATCCACCCTTGCTCCGCGGCCTACCAGCCCAGCAGTCGCCTCATCAGCATCAGGTCCTCTTCCGTCTTGGCGTGGGGAGGAGACATTATGGATGTCATTGGAGCAGGCAATAACAAGAGCTTTGCAGGGGTTTAAGGCTCGGGTGCTCAAGGAAGAAGACGAAGGCTCGAGAGGTGGGGTAAGAGTAAGGAAGGATCTGCCTTTGCCTACATAGTTTTCCTTTTTGATCACCTCTATGACACTTGAGCACATCGTGCGGGTCGCCTAGGCCGAGCATGCGCTGCCCAACCCGCGGCACCCATGACAGTGCGGCCCAGGTCCCCTGTCAAAAGAACTGGCCCAAGCAGTCAGCCACCTAGGAAGATAGCTCAGCGGTTCCCATAAAGGCGGAGTAGCAGAAGTGCGACCGTTGCGGTTAAAGGAACTTTGGCAAGCAAATATATTGCGGCTGGCAAAGATCACATTGTCACAACCTCTCAACTTGGAGAGGACGTGTGGCCACGATGGTAGAGGCGCACGCGGCTTCGGCTGACCAAGACAAAAATCAAAAGGCAACACAGGAATGCTTGGTTAAAGCTCCATCCTTGGGTTTGTTACCTCCCCCAGGGTGAACCCAAGGGCCAATATCAATACCCAGTAGACAGGGTACCCTTGGGCACAGGATAAAAACGTCTAAGTACCATGCCTCTCCACTGAGGCAAGGTCCAGCGGCGCCGCGTGACCAGCAGGTCCAGACCCCATCCCCCTCAGGGGTGGGCTCCAGTACTGCCATGTGAACCTCAAGACGAGACTCATCTCCCCCATGAGGACGAGCACCCAAGCCGCCACGTGTCTAGCGGAAAGGGATCTCGCACCTCCAAAAGGAGTGGGCTCCAGTGATGCCACGTAGCCCGAGGCACTACGCCGGCCTCCCCTGGTGGGCTCCGAGTCCATCGCGTGTCCAGCAGTCTCGGACCACCAGCTCACCTTAGAGATGAGCTCCGGGGCTGCCACGCGGCCCGCAGTACAAAACCTGGCCTCCCCTGAAGAAGTTGGCTCTGGTGCTGCCACTCGTCCTCCATCTTGTCGTGACTGGTAGGTTGCGGGAATTAATGGGTGGTGCGCCTTGTCCAAGACATACATTGAAGTAACGTGGCTCCCCTAGGAGCAGGACGCGTCACATGCCTCCTATCCGATACCGCTGCGCCCAATCGCATCATAGTAAAGGCACTGCAGGCCTACCCCACTCTGCCAAGTGGGTGGCATACGACGACAAGACAGAAGGCCAGGGCATCCCCGACCCCCATCAGCGACTCGCATGGGCCACTAGCGTCTGAGACGACAAGACCACGAGTCTTCAAGCCGCAGTCAGAGGCAGCGTAGCCGGGAAACTTTAGATCCTTAGGATAAGAACGTCCCAGGGCCACCTGTCGAGCCCCAGACCCCACTTGTAAGGTGTCCAGCCTTACTATAAAAGGACCGGGTAGCCATTATTACAAGACAGACCATTCAGACCCAAGTGAACACACTCTTAAGAAATACAACATATACCGTGGAGTAGGGTACTATGCTTCGGCAGGCCGAATCACGTAAAACCACAGTTGCACCCATCTCTCATGCGTGTCGCCTCAACTGAGGACTAAGCCCCCCCCCCCCCCCCCCCCCCCCGATCAAGAACCTCCGCGGGCTGCTCCAAAGGAGGTCGAACTGTTTACGAAGGGAGGCTTCACGGAGCTGCAGACCACCAGGAGGTCATTGGAGGAGTTGCAAGCCATGTTGAGGATAGAAGCCCAACATATTTGGGACTTCTTAAGACGTGTGTAAAATGCACTGGTGCCTCTGGGCTTCAGTCCGATCCGGTTCAGCCGAGCGACTCGGAGCCAAAAGTTGGCCAGGCCCTGACAGCTTTGAGCTCCACAGGGACCAAGTTGGGAGTGTTGGAAGATGTCATCAACGACCAACTTGAGGCAAAGTGGAGAAACCTGGCTAAGTCAATAGCAGAATATGTGCTAACTTGCTTCTGTAGCTGGGACCGCTCTATATCTCTGGCTCCAGTGCTTGAAGGGCCCATCGAAGAGACGGAGGTAAGTTCCGGCTCTAAGTCAGGTTAGCTTTGGCAAGGTCCGAAGCTAGATCACAATGGTTCTGCTTTTATCTCGCAATGTTTCAAACTTGCTTTACTTTAATGGAAAGGTTGCTTAGTATTATTTTACTAATTTTTTAATGTGTTTTGGATGATCATGGTGGTTAATGTTTTGCTATGGTTTGCAACATGCTTATGGGAGGTGTTCACGTAAGGTGTTGTGGTTTCAAAACTAACGTGAGTCAATTCGAGCACTTGTGCTCAAAAGTATTGGCTGTTTATTCATGTGCAGGTGTTGCTTGAGTTCACAGCATGGCTGGTGACGGGATCCATTAAACTAGTCTTGGGGAGAAGATGAGGTTCAACAACCAAGTTCATGAGGAATTGTGGTTGAGTTGATCGGGAGGTCGCGCAACATGTTTGAATCAAGAACAATGCATATGAAGGTAATGTGGATGTCGTCGGAAGGTGTTTGCACATGTGAAGGAGTGCATGGACGTGGCTACATGGTTCCAATGTGTGATTAAGAGATGAGGACGTAAAGAATTGGTCAGAAAGGTCCAACTGACTAGGTTATGGACTCAGGCTGCGGCTGAGTCGGGTTTGATTCAAATATAGAAAGATTTGAGTTGGTTACGATAGGATTTCGTGTGGGTCACGAATTTGGATTGTTTTAGGAATGTGGTATAAATTCCTAAGGTGTTTGGAAGTCTTAAGATTGTTTCTATCTGCGTATAGAAGAGTCTTGAGCAGTTATGGAATGTTTCGGTTGAATCTGAAAAGGATTTGAGTCCTAGTTCGGATTGGGTTGGCTTAAGGGCTGGTTATATAAGCAAGGGAGACCTGAGCTCGTGGTGCACGACTTTGGGGCTGTTCCTTTTATGTTTTGATCAATAAAATTCGTAGTCTAAAGGAGTTTTTGTGCCTAGTTCGTCCAACTTGTTTATATCAAGTCTTTCTCATCGAGTTTCTACACAACACTACCTTGCTTTGGTGGTTTTATCATAACTCAAGTTTTACAAATCCAATTGACATGATTCTTTTTGGGTTGTCTTCACAACTCAATTATCCATCATCTGTTAAAATTTCACGATCATTGGATTTGTGGTTTCTAAGCTACACGAGTTTCTTTGCAGTGTTGTAGATCTGATTTTTCTCGGGTACAACAAATGACCTTTGCTCGATCTTTCGATCGTAACTTGAGTTTTTATCGATGGATTTTCATGATTATTATTGTGACGTCTTCGGGACTTGTTTCTCCACAATCTATACTGGTTTTGTCACGATTGACCATGTCTATATTAGTCGCACATACAATTTCTTTAACAGATCGATTTTCCGTCGAGGAGTTTTCATTACTTCCGCTAAAAAAGTTTTAATCTACCATTCACCCCCCTCTGGTATCTTTTCATGTGCTCTTCGATCCTACAATTGGTATCAGAGCCACATTGCTCTAATCTTTGAGATTTGCACGTGTTTTGACTCATCATCATGGAGAAATACTCTGCAAAACCTTGTGTTTAGTGCATTGATTTTCAGGTTTGGAAGGCATGCATGAAGGCTTTCATCCAGGCGCAAAGCTTCGAAATATGGGAAAAGGTGTACAAGCCTTATGACATGCTGTCAAAGGATCAAGTTACAAATACAAATCTGAGACATGTGGACAACAACCAAAGGCTCGGAACTTGATCATACAAGGACTAACTCAAAGCGACTTTGATCGTGTTGCTCACCTTCGATCTGCGTACGATGTTTGGAAAGCTCTATGTGATTACCATGAAGGATCCAACACAATCAAGGATGTAAGGCAAGACATGTTCAAAAAGGAGTACATGCGCTTTGAGATGCAACCAGGTGAGTCCATCGACGACCTCTTTGCTCACTTTAATAAAATTCTCAGCAATTTGCGTAGCATCAATGTTAATTTTTAAGATGCTGAGAATGCTAGACAATTTCTAAGTGCATTATATATGTCAATTTAGGAGATTAAAGTCACATCTATTCATGAATCTACTATCATGAGTACACTTACTTTAGATGTTCTATATTCTAAATTGAAAACTCATGAAATTGATATAATCTCACGTAAGAACCCCAACAAGTCTCTTACATTTGTTTCTCAACGTGACATGCCTAGCTCCAGCCAATAGTCATCTTGTGGAACACTTGCTTTGTTGTCCTCTCTAACCCTCTGACAGATTGAAGAGTTTCCAGAGGAAGAACTTAAACTCATCTCTACTCGATTCTCAAAAGCATCGCAAAATGTGAGAACTAGAAGGAGAGGAAGTGTTGGACCTCAACGATGCTTTGAATGTGGTAAGACAGGACATTTTCGCACGGATTGCCCTAACCTTTCAAGTGCTACTTCCCGTGATGAAAAACAAACAAGGACAAAACACTCCTCTACAAACAACAACAAGAAAAAGAAGAGTTTACAGGACACCAATTGGTGAATAGTTTTATCTCCGCACTTCAAGAACTTGGCTCGAGCGATGTGGACATCGGAAGTGATGAAGATGAAGATGATTTGACAAACTTGTGTTTCATGGCGGGCAAATCAAGATCAAGTTTAGAGGAGGCAGAACACAACAACGACAATGAAGAGGTATATCCTACTTGTGAAGAAATGTGTGATGCTATTTCTCGTGCCGCTGTTATAGTTAAGAAAAAGGAAAAAACCTTATGGACAATGCTGTTAAGAATCTGAAACTAATCGTTTGAAATCTTTGATTCCTAGTGATGATTCTTGTTCCTTATGTGATTTAATATATGAACAATTGTCCTCTCTGAGAAGTGCACACACTTCCACACTTGATAAACTTGAGTTAGAAATTGAAAAGAACAAAAAGCTTGCTGTACTTAATGATAAAAACTTGAAAGATGCTTGCTGTTCTACAATTGATTTGCATTGTTCCACTTGTGATGATCTTGATAAGAAACTGATGCTAGGAATTAAATTTCTATATTGAACAACGCTTTACGTTCTCATGAAGTTAAATATTGTTCCAATTGCAAACTAAAAGGAAAAACTTCATGTCAAAACTGTCTAGACTTGTCTAAGAAACTTGATGACATGAATAGGACACTAGAGCGGTTTTATAATAGGAATAAGAATCTAAACTTGCTATTGAATTCGTCCAAGTCTTGCAATGATAAAACTGGTTTAGATTTTGATTCCCATGCTCATGCTAAGGCACATCCACCTAAAGTTGTAAAGTCATTAGGAAGTGGTTTGATTCAAATAGTTCCTAAACAAAAAGAAGTGGTTTTCAAATCCGCGGGGGTGTTGTCTCATTCGGTTTCAAGTAAAAATGTTTCTTGCTCATCTAGGCATGAACACAAAGTTAAATTTCATTGTACCTACTGTGGTAGAGATGGTCATGTCATAGATTTTTATTATAGACTAGCTAAACAACAGAAAAAGGAAAGAATAATTGCTAGATCTCATAACTTTCATGCAAAATTTGATGCACATGCTAAACTGAATGATAAGAACATGCAACCTGCTGTTATGAGTCAAAAACATGCAAAGTTTGCTCCCAAACCTACTGTTCTTAGTGCTACACATGTAACACCTCGTAGGTCAGTAGTTGGGTACAAAAATCCTCAAACTTTGGCTCATAAACCTGCTTTTTTATATCAACTTTCGCGTGTTGTTCCTGTTGGACGTCATGTGACTCAGTACTGGATTCCTAAATGCCTTTTGACTAACCCCAGTATTGAGTCATCGAAGTATTGTGCTTCTATGGAGGCTACACACTTGAGGAAGGAGAACATTTGGATTGTGAATTCAGGTTGCTCACGTCACATGACTGGTAACAAAGATTGGTTCTCCTCCCTCTCTTTTGTGTCACGTGTAGAGAATGTTATTTTTGCCGATAATTCTTAAACTCTTATAATTGGTAAGGGTTCGGTTAGAGTAAATGATCACTACACTTTGAAGGATGTGGCACTTGTAAAAGAATTGAAATACAACTTGCTTTCTGTTTCATAATTGCTAAATGAAAATCTAGAAATTATTTTCATTAAAAATTGCTGCAAAGTTGTAGGTTTAAATAGTGAGCCCATTTTAACATATCTCGGTTTGGAAGAGTTTTTAAAGCTGATTTTGATATGTTTTCTTCTAAGCATAGGTGTCTAGTTGCTAATGATTTAAAAGACTTATATTTTTTTGGCATCGTAGACTTGGTCATGTAGGCTTTGATCATCTCATGCGTGTTAGTGCTCTTGATCGCATACGTGGGCTGCCTAAGCTTAAAGGGGACAAAGATATTGTGTGCTCTTCTTGTAGACAAGCTAAGATGGTTGCAGGTTCACATACTCCTCTCACAATGACAACTGAACCGGGTCAACTTTTGCATCTTGACACTGTAGGACCTTCACGTGTTCAATCCTTCGGAGGTAAATGGTATGTTCTTGTGATTGTTGATGACTATTCTATATACTCTTGGGTTTACTTTATGGCATCTAAGAATAAAACTTTTAGTCACTTTAGAACTTTATTTCTTAGATTATCAATTGATCACCCATGATCTTTAAGAGCAATTAGAAGTGATAATGGAACTAAATTTAAAAATAAATCTTTTTGTCATTTTTGTGCTGAAAAAGGAATAGCTCATCAATTTTCTTCACCATATGTACCTCAACAAGATGGTGTTGTAGAGAGAAAGAACAAAAACTTAGTTGAGATGGCTAGGACTATGCTTGATGAATATCAAACTACTAGAAAATTTTGAGCAGATGCAATTGCAACCGCTTGTTATGTTTCAAATCGTGTTTTCTTGCATGCTAAGCTAAGAAAAACACCATATGAGCTTCGGTTTGGACATAGGCCTAGTGTCACACACTTTAGGGTCTGACTGCAAATGCTTTGTTAAGAAACATGGTAATCTTGATAAATTTGAAACTAGATCTATTGATGGCATGTTTCTTGGTTATCCATCTCATACTAGAGGCTACCATGTGCTTTTACTTGACACTAACAAAATTGTGGAGACTTGTGAGGTTTCTTTTGATGAAGCTAGCCAAGATGCTAGCTCAAATATTGCAGGTCCGGATCCATCTTCGCAGGTGGAGAGTATTTTTGTTGAAGATGAGGAAGAAGTGGAGCTGCTGCTCGAAAATTCAGCACCTAATGAAATTGTCCCAACTCCTGATTCTGATTCACAACCAGCACCGACGACCACCATTGCTGGTCTAGATCAACCTCAAGTCACAAGATCATCAATTTGTGATGAACATGAACAAGAAGAAGCTTGTGATGTGTCTACTCCCCTCCGAGCCCTCAAAAGTCATCCTCCACAACAAATCATTGGAAGCTTGCATGAACGAGTCACACGGTCCAGGTTTTGGAATCCAAACTCTCACGCTCATTCTGCTTTTGTTGCACCTTTTGAACCCAAAGATATATCACACGCACTAACTAATGAGTCCTGGATTATTGCCATGCAAGAGGAGTTAGAAAATTTTGAAAGAAATAATGTTTGTAAAGTTGTACCTCCACCTCAATGTCACACTTTAATTGGAACTAAATGGGTGTTTAAAAATAAATAAAGTGAGGATGGGGTTGTGGTTAGGAATAAGGCTAGGTTGGTTGCTCAAGGTTTCACACAAGTTGAAGGTCTAGATTTTGATGAAACTTTTGCTCCTGTTGCTAGATTAGAAGCTACAAGAATTTTTTTTAGCTTTTGTTGCATCTAAAGGTTTCAAGTTATATCAAATGGATGTTAAAAGTGCTTTTCTTAATGTCTACATAGATGAGGAGGTTTATGTCAAGCAACCATCGGGTTTTGAAAATCTAAATTTCCTAATCATTTTTACAAACTGTCCAAAGCCTTGTATGGTGTCAAACAAGCCCCTAGAGCATGGTATGATAGGTTAAAAACATTCTTACTTGAAAGGGGTTTACCGTGGGCAAGGTTGATAAAACTCTTTTTGTGCTTAAGCATGACAATGACTCATTATTCATTCAAGTGTATGTGGATGATATTATCTTTGGTTGTGCTTCTAATGATCTTGTGTCCAAGTTTAGAGCTATGATGAGTTCATAATTTGAGATGAGTATGATGGGAGAACCCACGTACTTTTTGGGGCTGCAAATCAAGCAAACTAAGGAGGGAACCTTTGTGCATCAAACAAAGTATACAAGAGACCTTCTTAAGAGCTTCAACATGAATAAAAGCAAGCCTCTTCGGACACCAATGGGTACACCAACGACACTTGCACTTGATGGAGATGGTGAACTCGTGGATCAAAAAGAATATCGAAGCATGATCGGATCATTTTTGTGCCTCACGGCATCAAGATTGGATATACAATTCAACTTATGTCTTTGTGCTCGGTTTCAAGCTTTCCCACGTGTTTCACATCGTCAAGTCGTCAAAAGGATTCTCAAGTACTTACATGGAACTCAAGAAGTTGGCATTTTTCTTCCTTCTTTCTCAACCGTTACTTTGAAAGCTTTTTCGGATGCTGATTTTGGGTGTTGTAGAATTGATAGGAAAAGTACTTCTGGTGCTTGTCATTTTCTTGGTAATTCACTTGTTGCTTGGTCCTCTAGAAAACAAAGTTTAGTTGCACAATCCACAGCTGAATCTGAATATGTAGCTGTTGCTAGCGCTTGCTCACAAATTCTTTGGATTGTTCAAACTCTTAAGGACTACGGGGTTGATTTAGATAGTGTTCCACTGTTTTGTGATAACACTAGTACCATTTTCATTGCTAAAAACCCCATGCAACATTCAAGAACAAAGCACATAGAAATTAGGTATCACTTTCTTCGTGATAATATTGAAAAAGGAAACATTGTGCTTCACCATGTGGATACCAAACAACAATTGTGAATGTGGCCTGGGGGGGTGAATAGGCCTTTTTGATAATTGTCGAATCTTGCAACACTTAACAACCAGTTTAAAACTAGAGATATCGGACTAGTCCGGTAAAGTGCGGACTAGTCCGGTGTATCAGACTAGATTGATTAGGTTTGATCTATTAACTTTATTCTTCAATATATGCAGCGGAAATATACGATTAAACAAAGTGTTACAAGGTTATGAATTAGATTATATCACAATTCAATCTTATACTTGATATTTCAACGTAAAGTAATCAAGATCGATTGTAACCCTAGATTGATATAATGTAAAGGACAATGAACACAAAATAGGAACACGAAAGATTTATCCCGTGGTTCAGTTCCCACAGAGGCAACCTACATCCACGTTGAGGAGTCCACAAAAGGACCGGGTCTTCTCCAACCCTACCCTCGTCGGATCGCCACGAAGGCCAATCCTCTTCCACTTATCTCAAAGGGGTGAATAACCAAATTCAAGGGGCCTTCTCACACGTTGAGAGCTCCCTTGGATTACAACACGAAATACCACCAAGAACACACTCAAAAGATTACAATTAAATCGCAGGAGTGTGTTAGAGAATCAAACCAAGAGCTTAATGTGGTGTTGAACGTGTCTCTCCAATGAACCAGAGTGAATCCCCAAGGGATTGATCTTTGTTGCACTTAATTTCGTGGAGAGATGTGGTTTTTGAGGCTCTTGGGAGGTGTGACGGCGCTAGGGTTCGAGAGTGTATAAAATATGGTCGTGCAACTCTATTTATATGGGTTTCTAAAAGTGACCGTTAGGGTTCAGAAAGATCGGACTAGTCCGTGGTGGTCACCGGACTAGTCCGGTGTGCTGTGTGTAGCAAACATAAGTGTCCCGAAATATCGGACTAGTCCGGCCAGGAATGGACTTGTCCGATTTTGCTACTGGAAATCTTCGGACTAGTCCGATAGTCATCAGACTTGTCCGGACATGTGAAACCCTAAGTGTATAGGATGACAAGTCCGCACTTGGAGGACTTGTCCGATTTAGTTTAGAGGGTTTTTCGGACTAGTCCGTGCAAATATCAGACTTGTCCGATATGGACTAGAGAGAATATCGGACTAGTCCAGTTGTGATCAGACTTGTCTGATTTTGTGTGACTTGTGAAGTGTTTTGAGGACTAGTTCGCACTGGGGAGAACTAGTCCAATTCTAGTCAGAGAGATATCGGACTTGTCCGATTTTGTACAGAAAGGATATCAGACTAGTCCGGTGTTAGTCGGACTAGTCCGGTCCTGTGTAACTTTGTGCAATGTGTGTGTTTAATTGTGATTGAGCTCTTGGAATGTGTTTTCTTAACACACTCCATATACAATGATATACTATTCTTCTTCCTTGAGCTCATTTCCACTTTGCTCCTCATTCTTCCTTCTTTTTGGCACTTTGCTCATTTTTCTATTAAAAACCTGCACTCATCTCAACAAAGAGGTTAGGATCCCAATTGCTTGTCATAAATCATCCAAAACCCACAAGGGAGTCCTAGATGCATTTTCAATCTCCCCCTTTTTGGTGATTGATGACAACCAATTGAGATTTCACAAAATATGACAAAAATTGAGATTTTCATAAAGTATGGACATATGAGTCCAAAATACATCAAGTAGTGAAAGCATAGTTCATATGTGCATTCTTTATGGTGGGATGCATAACTAAGTGCACTGAACCATTGAGAATAACATAATTGACATTAATCAACCAATAGCAAGCATATTTGTCATTCTAGAGCAAAATCACAGTTTTCATGAATACTACTCAAAGGATCAAATCATTGCTTCACAGAACCATAATTAACTTAAGACATTGTTAAAACTTTACAAGCGACAAAAGAGTTAAAAGAAATATAGCATAGGGCTCTCTCCTCACAAACTACAGCTAAGACTAAGACTCCCCCTCAATCTCTCCCCCTTTGGCATCAAGACACCAAAAAGAGGAAGAGGAGGGTCCTAAGGTCTCCACTCTTCGCTGTCGGTCCTCTCATCGTTGTCTTCATCATCTTCATCTTCAGCTTGATGAGGAGGAGGAGGTGCGGTGCTACTCGAGCCCCCAACGCCAAAGTAGGCAAGCTCGGAGGGGGTCAAGGGACCGAGCTCGATGAAATCAGAATCTAAGTCTTCAGATATTATTGGAGACCCAATTGGCTCAATCTCCAGTTTCTGGCAAATATGCTTCACATTTGCCTTGATATACTTCATGTCCTCCTTTCTTTTCTTGTTGAGCTTATGGGCCTTCACTTCGGCCTTTTTGCAGGAGGCAAAGATTGCAGTCAGATATTTGAGAATTCCGCTGGCTGAACCTTTTTGAGGGGCTGCACTAGAAGCAGGGGCAGCCCTAGCATCTTCTCTTGATCTTGCCGGTGCCTCAGGACTGGAGGCTGGTGAGGGAGCAGCCTGCACACTCGGCTTTTGAGGCATTTGAGGCCTCAAGGGGAGATGCTCCACATCTTTCACAAACTCAATCCCGGTGACTTTTTCAATCACAAACATTAGATAAGGAGCATATCCACAGGACCTATTGGGAGTGCAGGATATGTTCACCATGTCATTCCAAATGTATTCCGCCACATCAAACGGGCGGTCCTTGCTTATGACCCTCATCAGAGTCCGGAGGTATCCTTGTACACTCCCAGCATCTCCATCCTTGGGAGCAATTGTCTTCCTCAAAACTCTGTTCAGCATCACAAATAATGGCTTCATGTTTTTGGTGGAGGGAGGGTTGAACTTTGAGTTTGGCTCATATAGGAATTCCATCTTATCCTTGTCAATGACACCTATGTTGTGAATGACCAAGCAATCAGATCTTATGGTGTCAAGGTGCAGCTGGTTTGCAAAGTATTCATAAGAGATACTGTACTTGGATCCATGAGTCATCCAAGTAACACTTTCCTCATCTTCACCCGAGAAGTGGCAGGTAGCAAAGAACTGCGCAATCACTTCATTGTTCCAGTTATTCCAGAAGGCAAAAAGATCCCTCAGGCCATGCTTCTCAATGGCTCTCACTACTTCAGTGAACGGTGAGCAACCCTTCTTCTCAAAATGTGCCCAGTCAATCCACTGACTACGCACAACTGGTGTGTTCATTGGGAGATACACTGATTTATAGTAATCAGAATGGAAGTTGCACCAGAATCTTCCATCAGCAGCTTGCTTCGGTCGGCCATACCAATCGATGCTCCTGAATTTTGTCGCCGAGTCACTGCCCTTCCCGTTGAACTTCTCTTCATTGGGATCCCGAACCCCTTCCCTTAGAGCATGAAGTTTCAACGGGCCAACCGGACCTGTTGCTATTCCTTTGCCCTTGCCTTTTGCTAGGCGGGCGCTTGCCGCGCTAGGGCAACCGCAGGTGGTAGCCTTAGAAGCAGGCACCTTGGAGGATGGCTTCTTAGCTAGCACTTTCCTCCGAGCCTGTGGAGGAGACTGAGCTGGCTCTGACGGTCTTTCTTGGCGCTTCTTGCCAAGACCCGTCGAGGTCCGAGGTGCCACCTCATGGTCCATCTCGGCCTCAAAATCCGAGACATCATTGCCCGAGCTCGACATGACTTGAGAATGAGTGGCATGAATGACAATGAATGATACAAGGCATATGTGTGAAAGGATAGCAAAGAATTGCATTGAGGAATTGAAGAATTAGGTTTTGAGTTCAGAGACATCAGACTTGTCCGGTGCACAGGTACGGACTAGTCCGGGGGACCAGACTTGTCCGTGCATGGACCGGACTAGTCCGGTTTTCATCCTCAAAAACCTAAGAGACTGGACAATAGTCGATTCCTAATGCACAACAAGCATAGCATACACGTAATACACCAAGGAGGCATGTATATAGTGAAATATGCTAGGCTATTTGATCAACAATGAAGAAATTTGGAATTTCTAGGTTTTGAGCAAAAATTACTGGAAAAATTGCTTGAAACTTGGAGATGAGGGTGTTGAAGACCGGACAAGTCCACTAGCTTCAACCCTCAAGTGGACAAGCTTTATTTCCGCCCAAATGCGAAGCTTTTTGCTGGAGGGAGCAAGGAATCGCCTTGGGAGCTCGAGCACGAAGAGAGAGAACGCGTGAGGCAAGAGTGGGGGTGAAGAAATTAGGGTTTGGCGGCGGCTACGGTTATGGACACGAAAAATTGGACAAGTCCGGAGATGACCGAACTAGTCCGAACTTTTTGAGGGGCTATATCGGACTAGTTCGTTGTCTACCGGACCAGTCCGGCCTAACCGGCACTCTACGGACTAGTCTGCATGGGCGGACTAGTCCGGGCAACCACGGACTAGTCCGTGATCACCAGACAATAATTGCTTAGCCCATTCATATATATTTGAAGGTACATATTTAGAAAATAGAGGGGCAAATCAACTCAAATAATCTTGATGAATATGATCAGTAAGCATACAACAATCAAGCAATGATCATAATTCACCAAGATCTAGTAATTGACATATTTTTTCAGAGAAAATTGAGAGAGATGATTTTCACAAACCAATCAACATATTTGAACAATTCGTATAGGTATGCAACATTTCAAGCCACACTCCGAGTATCAAGGATATTTAGTTCATTTCGGAGTTCACAAAAACGCTTTTTATCAAGTGACTTGGTGAATATGTCGGCCAATTGCTTTGGAGTGTTGACATGTGAAATGGCTATGTCTCCTTTCATGGCATGATCTCTCAAAAAGTGATGTCTTATATCTATGTGTTTAGTTCCGGAGTGCTCAACTGGGTTGTGGAAAATTTTGATGGCACTTTCATTGTCACAGATGAGTGGAATATGGTTCATATTGTAACCATAGTCCCTTAGAGTTTGTCGCATCCAAAGGAGTTGTGCACAACAACTCCCGGCTGCAACATACTCCGCTTCGGCTACGGATAAGGCAATGGAATTTTGTTTCTTGGAGGACCAAGAAACTAAGGATCTCCCTAGGAATTGGCATGTAACGGAGGTGCTTTTTCTATCTACTTTTCACCCGGCATAATCTGCATCGGAGTAACCAATGAGATTGAATTTTGAGCCTTTTGGGTACCAAAGACCAAGGTTGGGTGTATGAACTAAATATCTCAAGATCCTTTTTACGGCTGTCAAGTGACATTCCTTAGGGTTGGCTTGAAATCTTGCACACAAACATACACTCAACATAATATCTGGCCTAGATGCACATAAATAGAGTAGAGATCCAATCATGGAGCAATATACCTTTTGGTCGACGCTGGGTCCATCTTCATTGAGATCCAAGTGGCCATTCGTTGCCATGGGGGTTTTTATGGGCTTCGCCTTGTCCATGCCAAACTTCTTGAGTATGTCCTACGTGTACTTGGTTTGGCTTAGAAACGTCCCTTCCTTCTGTTGCCGCACTTGGAATCCCAAGAAGTACTTTAATTCTCCCATCATTGACATTTCAAACCTGTCTGTCATGATTTTACTAAATTCCTCACAAAAGGATTGGTTAGTTGACCCAAAGATTATATCATCAACATAAATTTGACAGATAAAAAGATCATCATCAAAATTCTTTGTAAATAGTGTATAATCAACTTTGTCAATCTTAAAGCCATTTTCAATTAAGAAATCTCTAAGACACTCATACCAAGCTCTAGGAGCTTGTTTGAGGCCGTAGAGAGCCTTACGCAATTTAAATACATGGTCGGGGAACTCTTCGTCTTCAAACCCGGGTGGTTGCTCCACGTACACCTCTTCCTTGATTGGTCCGTTGAGAAAGGCGCTTTTCACATCCATTTGATACAGCTTGAAATCATGGTGAGTAGCATATGCAAGTAATATTCTAATAGATTCAAGCCTAGCTACTGGAGCAAAGGTCTCATCGAAATCCAAACCTTCGACTTGTGAATACCCTTTGGCCACAAGTCGTGCCTTGTTCCTTGTCACCACCCTGTGTTCATCTTGTTTGTTGCGGAAGACCCACTTGGTGCCGACGATGTTTGCATTGGGTCTTGCCACAAGTTCCCACACCTTGTTCCGCTTGAAGTTGTTCAATTCTTCTTGCATTGCCACCACCCAGTTCGGATCTTTCAATGCATCTTCAACCCTGCGTGGTTCCAAAAAGGATACAAACGAATAGTGCTCACAAAAGTTAGCTATGCGAGATCTAGTGGTTACTCCCTTTTGGATGTCACCGATGATATTGTCGATTGGGTGATCCCTTTGGATGCATTGGTGTACTCTTGGGTGTGGCACTTGAGGAGTTATATCTTCATAATCATATTCTTCTCCCCCTAAGTGATTGCCTTCGTTGACTTGTTGATTAGCTTCGTATTCTTGTGGTTGATCTTGTGCTGAAGCTCCCCCTTGATCATTGGTCTCCTCTTGTGGTTCATCTTCCTCATGTACGTGTGGAGGTGGCTCTTGTGGTCGAACCTCACCTAGAGCCATTCTTTTCAATGCTTGACAAGGAGCTTCTTCTTTACCTAGTTCACATGGATCAACTTGCTCCTTTTGGGATCCATTAGTCTCATCGAACACTACGTCACGTGCTACATCAACAAGTCCGGAGGTCTTGTTGAAAACACGATAGGCGTAAGTGTTCGAATCATAACCAAGCAAAAAACCTTAATCGGACTTTGAAGCGAACTTTGAAGTCCTAGGATTCTTATTCAAGATATAACATGGAGAACCAAAAACTCGAAAATATGAAATATTTGGTTTGTTACCGATGAGTAGCTCATAGGATGTCTTCTTGAGTAGTCAATGAAGATAAAGTCGATTTACGGCGTGGCAAGCGGTGTTAATCGCTTCTGCCCAAAATCGATCCGATGTCTTGTACTCATCGAGCATTGTTCTTGCCATCTCTATGAGTGTTTGATTCTTTCTTTCGACAACTCTGTTTTGTTATGGGGAGTACGGTGCTGAAAATTCGTGCTTTATGCCTTCTTTATCAAGGTACTCCTCCACTTGCGTGTTCTTGAACTCCATGCTGTTGTCGCTTCGAATATTCTTGATTGTCAATGAGAATTCGTTTTGAGCTCGCTTGAAGAACTTCTTGAGTGTTCCTTGTGTCTTTGACTTATCATGCAAAAAGAAAACCCAAGTGAAGCGAGAAAAGTCATCAACGACAACTAAACCATATTTGTTACCGCCGATGCTTACGTAGGCTATTGGACCAAATAAGTCCATGTGTAGTAGCTCGAGTGGTCTTGTTGTAGTCATGACGTTTTTGGCGGGGTGAGGTGCTCCAACTTGCTTCCCGGCTTGGCACGCGCTACAAGGTCTGTCTTTCTCAAATACAACGTCCTTTAAACCTCGGATGTGATCGCCTTTGAGGAGTTTTTGAAGGTTCCTCATACCAACATGCACTAGTCGTCTATGCCACAGCCAACCCATGTTGGTCTTTGCAATCAAGCATGTGTCAAGTTCAGCTTTATCCTTGTTGAAGTCAACAAGATAAAGCTTTCCCTTTAACACACCCTTGAATGCAACAGAACCGTCACTCCTCCTAGAAACGGTCACACCCTCGTTAGTGAACAAGCAATTATAACCCTTGTCGCATAGTTGAGATATCGACAGCAGGTTATAATCTAAGGATTCAACATGTAAAACATGAGAAAGTGTGTGTTTAGAGGATATTGCAATTTTACCGGTACCGAGCACCCTTCCTTGACTATTATCTCCAAAGTAGATGCCCTCGTTTGGGTCCTCATTCTCTTCATATTCCACGAACATTCTTCTTTCCCTGGTCATATGATTGGTGCAGCCAGTTTCTAGCACCCATTTATATCCACCAGAGGAATAGGCCCGCAAAAACAAATCACGCCTTGGTTTTAGGTACCCAAGCTTGCTTGGGTCCTTGGAGGTTAGTTACAATACATTTGGGCACCCACACATGAGACTTGGTGTTCCCATGGCGTGGCCCAACATAATGAGCATAAACCTTGCCAAAATTATTTCTCATTAACACATAGGAGGCATCAAAAGTTTTAAACAATAGCTGTTGTTGTTTATGTAAAGGACTAGTATGGGGGGCCGGACTTGTCCGGAGGACCGGACTTGTCCGGCCACCGACCAGACTAGTCCGATGTTCATGTGTAGTTGCTGTCTTAATCTGTGACTTTCCAATTTGAGAGGGCCTACCTTTTACAAAGGTAATCCTCTCCTTGTTGTTCTTGTGGCTTCTAACATGTTGCTTTTCACCATAAGAATAACCAATGCCAAATTTGACATTTGGAGGTCTTTTGACCAAGTATGCACTACGTGCATATTTGATCTTCTCCTTGTCAAATATGCCACTTTGGGCAGGATGTTTATCCTTCGTAGAGGTTGGCTTATCCCTCAAACTGGTGTCACCTTTCTTACATGTGCAAGCATGAGAAAAATCAGTTTTAGTGGGTTGAGAAGGTTAACTTGAAGAGGAGGAAGGTTCACTCAGCTTGAGTGACTCAACCTGCACTTCAAGGATCTTGTTAACCTTGATTAGGTCAGCAAGTTGGTCCTTGATTGTGGCATTTGAGTCAGTTAACTCCAGGCAAGTTTCCTTGCTCGAAGCTAACTCAAGCTCGAGTGATTTGCTTCGTTCCTTTTCAAGTTCTAGAAGTTTGTCAAGTTCGACATATTCCTCTTCTTGGGAGATGATCATGTCCTCTTGACGATGTATTAACCTCTCCTTCTCAACAAGTTGATCAAGCAAAAATTTCATTTTAGTAGCTGTTTTCCTATCTAGTCCAATAAGCATGTCCTCATTATCACTATTGAGTTCATCATCGCTAGAATAGGAATGCACGGAGGGGGATTTAATGGTTTCCTTGCGTTTACCTTCCTTTGCCATAAGGCAAGTGCCATCTCCCTTCCATGTGCCAAGTGTAGGGAAAAGGGTAGACTCCTTGGATGTCTTCTCGATGGCTATGCTAGCCATCTCTTCTTCTTCGGACAATGAGGACTCATCATTTGAGTCCCACTCTTTCCCTATGTGCGCTTGTTCAGCTTGTTTCTTCTTCTTGAAGAATTTCTTGGGTTGAGGCTTGGCTTCTTTGGTCTTCTTCTTGTTCTCCTCATATGGGCAATCAACTATAAAGTGGTTATACTCACCACAATTATAGCATGCCCGCCTCAACTTTGGCTTCGTTCTTTCCTTGTAATTTCCTTCGCTTGAGTTTTTACCTTGTCTCTTTTTCATTATTCTCTTGAATTTCTTCATGAACAATATCATGTCTTCTTCATCCAATTCACTGCTCTCATCGTCACTATCTTCCTCTAGTTGTGCTTCTCTAGCTTCTTTGGATAGGGGCTTGAGAGTGGACTTCAAATCCACCCCTTTCTTCTTTACTGAGGTGAGGTCGGCAATATCTTTGACATGTTTTGCTTGCTTTTCCATCATCTCAAAGTTGATGATCTTTCCAAGCAGTTCATCCGGAGTCAACCTTTTGTATCTGGGGTCTCTGATCATGGAGCATAGTGTGACGTTGCGAGGCATAAAAGCTCTAAGGATGAGCTTTACCACCTCGTGGTCATTCCACTTCTTACTTCCGTATGATCTGACCTTGTTGACGAGTGTCTTTAATCGATTGTATATGTCTTGGTGTGACTCATCTTCTTCAATTGCAAATCTTCTTAGCTCGCCTTCAATCATTTCGATTTTTGCTTCACGCACATGTTGGTCACCTTCATGTGCAGTTTGTAGTGTGTCCCATATCTCCTTGGCAATTTCGAGTCCATCCACCTTGGTGAACTCGTCCCGACTGAGTGAAGAGGTAATTACGGTCGCGGCTTGAGCATTTCGGTGAATTGCCTGCTCTTGGCTGGGGGGTGAGCTCTTCGTCGTCGTCCGGGATATCTATCCCTGTGCACACAATATGCCACAAACTTGGATTGAGGGAAATTAGATGCATTTTCATATTTTTCCTCCACATTGAGTAATCACTTCCATCGAAGTGTGGGTCTTTTCCAAGTGGGATAGATAAATAATTATTGTTATTGGAATTGAGACGATCATAGTTAAAAGGATATCGGGAGTAGTCGGTGTGACTACTCCCCTTCTTCTTCTCTTCAACTTTTACTTTCCCTTTGGAAAGTGTCTTCTTTCTTAGGAGCGCCTTTAGCTCCAGCGTCTCCTCATCATCGTCCTCGAAGTCTTGAATGGCTTCGAGGAGCTTTTCCACCTTGAGGTTCTTTTCATCATCAACCTTCTCTTAGTTGTTGCTCTTGTGGGTGTCCTTCATGTCTGACATGATCTTCTTCGAGCGATTAGTCTCTTTCTTAAAGAACCTGCTCTGATACCAATTGAATGTGGCCTAGAGGGGGGGGGGGGTGAATAGGCCTTTTTGATAATTGTCAAATCCTGCAACACTTAACAACCAGTTTAAAACCAGAGATATCAGACTAGTCCGGTAAAGTGCGGACTAGTCCGGTGTATGCGGACTAGATTGATTAGGTTTGATCGATTAACTTTATTCTTCAATATATGCAGCAGAAGTATACGATTAAACAAAGTGTTACAAGGTTATGAATCAGATTATATCACAATTCAATCTTATACTTGATATTTCAACGTAAAGTAATCAAGATTGATTGTAACCCTAGATTGATATAATGTAAAGGACAATGAACACAAAATAGGAACACAAGAGATTTATCCTGTGGTTCGGTTCCCACAGAGGCAACATACATCCACGTTGAGGAGTCCACAAAAGGACTGGGTCTTCTCCAACCCTACCCTCGTCAGATCGCCACGAAGGCCAATCCTCTTCCACTTATCTCAAAGGGGTGAATAACCAAATTCAAGGGGCCTTCTCACACGTTGAGAGCTCCCTTGGATTACAACACGAAATACCACCAAGAACACACTCAAAAGATTACAATTAAATCACATGAGTGTGTTAGAGAATCAAACCAAGAGCTCAATGTGGTGTTGAACGTGTCTCTCCAATGAACCAGAGTGAATCCCCAAGGGATTGATCTTTGTTGCACTTAATTTCGTGGAGAGATGTGGTTTTTGAGGCTCTTGGGAGGTGTGACGGCGCTAGGGTTCGAGAGTGTATAAATATGGTCGTGCAACTCTATTTATATGGGTTTCTAAAAGTGTCCGTTAGGGTTCAGAAAGATCGGACTAGTCCGTGGTGGTCACCGGACTAGTCCGGTGTGCCGTGTGTAGCAAACCCTAAGTGTCTTGAAATATCGGACTAGTCCGACCAGGAACGGACTTGTCCGATTTCGCTACTGGAAATCTTCAGACTAGTCCGATAGTCATCGGACTTGTCCGGACATGTGAAACTCTAAGTGTATAGGATGACAAGTCCGCACTTGGAGGACTTGTCCGATTTAGTTCAGAGGGTTTTTCGGACTAGTCCGTGCAAATATCAGACTTGTCCGATATGGACCAGAGAGAATATCGGACTAGTCCGGTTGTGATCGGACTTGTCCGATTTTGTGTGACTTGTGAAGTGTTTTGAGGACTAGTCCGCAATGGGGAGGACTAGTCCGATTTTAGTCAGAGAGATATCGGAGTAGTCCGATGGATATCGGACTTGTCCGATTTTGTGCAGAAAGGATATCGGACTAGTCCGGTGTTAGCGGACTAGTCCAGTCCTATGTAACTTTGTGCAATGTGTGTGTTTATTTGTGATTGAGCTCTTGGAATGTGTTTCTTAACACACTCCATACACAATGATCTACTATTCTTCTTCCTTGAGCTCATTTCCACTTTGCTCCTCATTATTCCTTCTTTTTGGCACTTTGCTCATTTTTCTATTAAAAACCTGCACTCATCTCAACAAAGGGGTTATGATCCCAATTGCTTGTCATAAATCATCCAAAACCCACAAGGGAGTCCAATATGCACTTTCAAATTGGTTGATATTTTTACAAAACTTTTGGATTTAACTTGTTTTTGTTTCATTCATAGTGAAATAGGGGTTATGCGTCCTCATGGCTTAAATTGAGGGGGAGTTTTGAAACTTGGGAAGTCTATGTGTGAATCTTAATTTAAAATAATATGAGCATAGTATTTCATACATATATGACTTTTTGATTCCTTTTACATACTGAAAGTTCTTACTACATTACTCATGTTATATATTTTATAGTTTTTGCCATGTCTAGTAATTGGAATAATTACTTACACTAAATCTGGTCATGATTGAACTTTATTGCTGTTTTAAACTTGTTGCATGCTCACAAGTGCTTTTAATCATAAAGAATTAATCAAGTAATCAACTCACATGTTGAGTTTTTATGATCAAATGAAAAATTGAGAAAAGATCAAGAGAATATGCATGCATCACACTTCTTCTTTTGGGATGGCTTATCATTGCACTTAGATATGAACTTGGAAGGAGTTGTGCATGACTAAAATCATGTCCTCAAGCTTCTGATTGTCAAATGACATAGGCTTGACTTGGTTGATTAGAATAAGATTGATGTTCCATATAATATCTTGTAAATGTTATATGATAAAAATTTGTGCTTCAAACGATGATGGAAAAAATAAAAATGTAGCAACAATTGTCATGCTTTCAGGTTTTGAAATAGTTAAGTTCGCAAGATCATGACTTGCTTAAATTGAAAATTACACTTGATCTCTAGCATGGATTACACTACTTTATGTATCTCATTGATGTGATAGTATAAGTTACTTGATAGTATGACTTTGGATGAGCTTTGTTTTATGTATATATGTTATAATATTCTCATAACAATTGAAATTTCTCTTTTGAACCTTGCTGAATACATTGTCAAAGGGGGAGAAATTGATCACACATTGCACATATTCACAAGTGTTTTTGGCACGATTTTTCTCATGGGGAGAATTTTTGTTTTTCTTCTCATTTTATTTCTGATTTACAAAGAGGGAGCAAAATGTATGGGGGGGGGGAATTTTGTTTTCAAAACTTTTTATGTCCAAAAGCCAATGTTCAGATTTTAAGTGGTGTTGCCAATGCATTCATCAAGGGGAAGATTGTGAGACCTATGTGTGCTGAATACATTGGCTGTGATGATAAAAGTTTTGAATACTACCAAAACACCTTTTTTTATCAAGGTTCGACTCTAGGTCCGAGCTCTAGCAAGGTTCGACAATAGGTCCAACTTGTTTTTGGTAACTTCGGCAAGGTTCGACGTAAGGTCTGACTTACTTTGTCTAGGTCCAACTTGTTTTGGCTAGGTCCAACTTATTTGTCTAGGTCCGACTTATTTTGGCTATGTTTAGCATGCTCCGGCGCTAGGTCCGACCAAGCTTTAGCATGCTCTGGCGCTAGGTCTGACTAGCTTTGGCATGCTCTGGTGCTATGTTCTGCTAGCTTTGGTGTAAAAGACCGCTTTTCGGAAGAACAAAAACGCAAAAAATGCAAACTTAAAAATTTTGAAAATGGACTTGGAAATCCAAACTCACATGAACCATATGAGTTAACCAATGTTCACTAAAATAGGGACTTGTTAAAATTTTACATATAGAACATGTTTGCTAATGTATATTGGAACTTAAGGTGTAAAATCCTTAATTTCCAAGTATTCACATTTTCAATGAAAAATTAAATGAGAAAAGAAAACAAAATAGAGAGAAAAAGGAATTATTCCAACCCTAAAATGGGACATTAAAAAAAATTTAAATCTACGGCTGTAAATTTTTCCATGACCTTCTAATATTCCAAATTGACACTTGGTAAAGTTTCAAAAATTTTTGAAGCACGTTTTCCATTTATTGGACATGTACTGAGAGTTTAATTAAAGTCAACTTCAAACTTAAACTTTGTACTTAACCTTGTCCAAATCAATTCCAAATTTTTCCTGAGGTACCTTATGGTTCAAAAAGGTTAACTTCAAAGTTTCAGAATTTTTGAACCTAATCTACTATTTATTTCATTGAGTCAAGTATCACTACTTGAATTCAAATTCAAACCTGAGTAAAAATTCAACTTGCTCAGTTCTGAAATCTGATTGCACCATAAAATCCTTCACATTTTATTTAGTCATTGGGCCGAAGTTGAATATTTTTGAAGTATGTTTGCTAGCTCTATTTGAAATTGGAAAGCAGAATGAGGGAGGAGAGTGTTGTGGGCCCCACAGGTCAGCCATTGAAACAAGGAACCGCCTCTATTCTTCTTTTGCCGTGGTGCCACACACTTGCATGAAAACTACACGCAGTTGCTTGCCACCGCCGATCGATAATATCTTCCTACTCTGCTCTGCTCCATATAGCCGCCCGACTCCTTCCGTCCACGGCGTCTCGCTTCCTTTCGGCCGCCCACGGCCCTGCGTTCCGGCCCGCCGCTCTCTTTGGCCGCGCTTCGCCGGTGCTCTGCGCCTGCTCGCCTGGCCATGTCCCAGCTCCTCCCGTGCGCCGCTCGCCCTGCCTCCTCCCGACTTCCATGCGCGCGCGTCGCCCCAGCCCCTCCCTGCCGCGCCAGTGCCGACCGCTGCTCATCCTGGCCGCCTTCCAGCCGCGACGTCGCCCCGCGCCTAGAGCCGCACCACCCCGCGAGCCGCAGCGCGCCTCGCTTGGCCGTCGGCCCGCGCGCCTCCCCCACCGCCCGCCTCCTCGTCTCCCAGGCCGCGCGCCCTACCCGACCGTGCTCCTCGCCGGCGCCGCCCCCACGGCACCTCGCCACCTCCTGGCCGCTTGCCCTTCCCTCCGGCCGCGCCCCCGCCTGCAACCGCGTCGGCTCAACGTCGGCCGCACGCTCCATCTTCCGGCCACGTTCCACCGCGTCTCTGCAAGCACTGCCCCGCCTCCTCACCGGCGCCGCCCTCAGCGCCGTTCCCTTGCGCCGCCGTCCGCCCGCGCCGCCCTAGCCCGACGGCTCGCGCCGCGACGCCGACCGCATGCCGCCCACCGCCGGCACCCCACGGCCGTGCAGTTTGCCTTCACGCGCCTGGCCCACGCTTCGCCCAAGTAGCTACACGTCAGCGCCCCAACAGTTCCCGCTTGCCGTGCGCCGAGGCCATGCCCAAGCTTCTGCCTGTCGCCTTCAATGCGACGTTCCGCACCATGGCTATGTCCTGGAAGCAAGGCGAATGATTGGTGCGATGGATTAAATTTGGGAACACGCCTTTGACATAATGGTATCGACCACTGGTCCAAGGTTAGCTCTGATTGTGCAAGATTGATTAGTTTAGTGACTGAAACTAAGGTGTTCGATGAAATGTTCACAAGGAAAGAACCAACTTTGTTGATGTTTAGAACTGGTCTGTGATGCAGGGGTAGAATGATGTGGCAATCACCAAGATATTTGACAAGATGCACTTCGAATAGTGATGAAATCAAGAACACACCCAATATATTCGGCGAAATGCCTACAAGGTGAGCCTTGCCCTAAAATGCATTGCTTGACATCACCGAAGTCCATTCGTCGTGATCGCTAATGGTACTCATGTGTTGTCAAGCCGTACGTCCATTTACCGCATTGATATCATTCCTATAGAAATCCCCAAGTTAACCTACTTTGTCGTTTGTATCATGTTGGCTTGTCCGTGCGTGCTCGTGATGCTCCACCATGAGCTGCGTCGACGTCGTTGACCACATGACGTTGTCGTGACGCTCCGAGCCGTCATCGTGCCCTAGCATCGAGATGAAGGGTGCCTGTGATGAGTGTTGCTAAAACACAAGCACGACTTGTCAGACAATGGATGTCAAGCCAAATTAGGGTTTAGTCGTTATGAGAGCAATCGAGTCCTAAGTGTAGCCAGGTGCTCGATAAAAGGCTTTCTAGGTCAAACCACAGATGTTGGTGATCATCGCTGAACCGTGGTTGAGTAATGCAAGAACGTTGCGACCGACAAGGAAAACTAGACCAAGGGAAACCTTGGATAAGAGTTTCTTGTTCATGTGGACGCTGTTTTCTAGCCGTCCGCATAATTGCTTAACTAGGTGTTCCGTTTCATCGATGACAGGTTCGTCTAGTTGCTTGCCGACTATCGAGTCAACATCACTAACCTTGAGACTCATAAGGTGGTGTTCGGGATTCCGCTCACCACCATGGACGAGTCCATGTTGATGTGAACATCGATGAGATGATCTTTCCGAGATGGCAAAGAATGTTGTCACAACATGGTAATACCTTAGGTTCAAGTTCCAGGAGTTCACCGAGCTCATCTGGAAAATCTTGCAAAGGACACTTGTCATGTAAGAACTTAGACGATGCTTGCAAAGATAGTCGTAGAGACTGATTTACCTAAAGGTCCTTTGAACGTGTCTTGGTACTCATGTTAGGTTAGAAGTGCTTGTGACGCCGTCTTAAGTCCAAGCAATGTTGGTCTCACTTCACTCCCAAGTGTCGCTAGGGTTTCACTTCGATTCATCCTTATCAGAACCCTGCGACCACACTTATCACTTAATTAAGTTTACTCCTTAATGAGTTTGTGTAACTTCCTTGGTCGACTTCTGAGTCACGACCTCTTGCTGCACGTTTCACTCATGCTTTACGCTTTCAATGCTCCACCTTGATTCCTTAGTCATTCTTACACAATTCAGTCCAACACTTCCACACCAGTCAGTCTCAGTTTTCTCGAGTGGCATAGCTCCAAGTGTTAAGTGAATAATGGCAATACATGCTTTCATTGCACCTATCAATTCACAGCTCGACACTACTATGACCACTTGACTTATCCATAGTTTCTCCACCCATCCGAGACATATCTAATCTTTCTATTCAAGCCTCTTCTTCGTAAGGTTTTTACAACTCGTCGAGTCCGTTATTAGATTACCTTAATTACTTATATGCATATCATGTCGATAGGAACGTGATGATAGGTGATCAACAAGAGGCTTCTCTTGGAGGAGAATGCCGAGGAGTTCCAACTTCAAAATTCCATGGCGGATTCTCCGGAGGAAGACCAAGCCATAACAGCTAACATTGCTATAGAGTCGCAAACAAGGCAAGCCCCAATTTGCATTTAAGTGCTTTTATAAAGTTTTACCTTTTATATCACCTTATTGATTAGAAATGCTTGTGCATTAAGTTAAGTATTGATTGAAACCCACATGCATGACCAAATTATCATTGAAGAGTATGGTTAGTTTATAAGCTTATCGTGTAGCTTAATGCCATGCTAATGTTTAGGATAAGATGAACCGGTAGAAGTCGAGTAGTTGGAATCTACTCGCGAGAGGGTCACATTTTATTGACCACAAGTCAAGTAGTTTATTCTACTTGCGAGAGGAGTCGAGTAGGGGAATATCTACTCACGAGATGTTACCAAAATGTTCACTCTTAATAATTGGAGATGTGGACGGGGATGTTCCTGTAGGACGTGGTGCGCAAGGTTGTCTGAGCCCGAATGAGGGGGACAATGCTTGCGACCACATTTGGGCCTAGGCCGGTAAGGGTAAGGCTAATGTGGAGGTTGGTTTGTAGCCCCGTCTGTATCGGTTAAGGACCGTCTCGCGTGCGGCCCTGTTGAGCAAGTTTGAACAGTACTGGTTACATAATGGATTAATGGGGTCTGTTAAACTGATGTAGCTCGGACACCCTCGCGTCGAAACTTATACCGTCGTCCTACGGGGGAAGATGATCGTAAGGTGGGAACCTCTAAGGAGCAACTTTGACGTACTCAGTTAGGGACCTTACTTTTGGGATGGTAGAACTGGTTCGACATCGAGATGACGAGTGAAAGGTGGCCACATACGACGTGGGAGAGGAGTACCGTAAAAGGTACTTCCGAGCGGGCGTATGTGTCGTGTATTCCGGGTGTGTACTGATTGCAATCACCGTCCCTCGCGGTTTAGAGTACCACTTGTTCACTGAGTTGTGACGTAGTAAATACTAAAGAAGCTAGAAGAATATGTTGTATTGAATCATAATTGCTTTGCAACCTTGTGTGACTTAGAGATAGCAAAAAATAAAGTTTACAGTTTCCCCATACTTCACCTGTAATAGCATTATGTGCTTTAGGCATGTCATATCATTGGCAAAGCGTTTCTTGTTTGATTGTGGAGTCTATGATGTGCCGTGCCTGAAGAATGTCATTTGCTACTTAAAACATGATTATAAGGATCCACTTATAGGCGAGTCAATTTATGCCATTCCTTACCTATGATTAGACTTTACGCTGCATATATCTAGTGAGACGGGTTAGTCTTGCTGAGCCTTATGCTCACGTTTGCGCTTTAATGATTTTTGCAGGTATTATGTTTATTTCTGTTGTGTCAGGTTGTACATGAGATCTCGAGGTGTCGAGATAAATCTCATGTGAACCACGCCACTGCTGAATGTTCTTCTTGTTGCTAGTGAGAAGCGTCCTAGGGCATGGACGTCTTCTCTCCTGCTTAGTTAGGTGAGATTATGAGTATGTATTTTCTGCTGCGTGTGTACCCCTGTTGTACACTCTTTTGTAAACTCTTCTTATTATGAAATGAAAACTTTATATGTTTTGGTATCCTTTTCGTGTGTGCTGTTAGGTGCCGCATCGCACGGCACCACCCAATGAGATCCTCGGATGTGTGGACTCTGGTCCCCACATTTGGTAAGCTCCGACTCTAGGTCCGGTTAGCTTTGGCAAGGTCCGGAGCTAGATCGCAGTGGTTCTGCTTTTATCTTGTAATGTTTCAAACTTTCTTTACTCTTATGGAAAGGTTGCTTAGTATTCTTTAACTAAGTTTTTGATGTGTTTTGGCTAATCATGGTGGTTAATGTTTTTCTATGGTTTGCAACATGCTTATGTGAGGAGCTCACGTAAGGTGTTGTGGTTTCGAATCTAACGTGAGTTAAGTCGAGGAATTGTGCTCGGAAGTGTTGGTTGTTTATTCATCAGCAAATGTTGCTTGAGCACAAGACATGGCTGATGACGGAATCCATTGAACTAGTCTTAGGGAGAATATGAGGTACAACAACCAAGTTCGGGAGGAATTGTGGTTGAGTTGATCGGGAGGTCCCGCAACATGTTTGAATCAAGAACAATGCATATAAAGATATCATGGACGTCGTTGGAAGGTGGTTCCACATGTGCAAGGAGTGCATGGAAATGGCTACATGGTTCGAAGGCGTGATGAAGAGATGAGTACGTAAAGAATTGGTCAGAAAGGTCCAACCGACTAGGTTATGGACTCAGGCTGCAACTGAGTCAGGTTTGACTCAAATATAGAAAATTTGAGTTGGTTACAATAGGATTTCATGTGGGTCATGAATTTGGGTTGTTAAGAATGTGGGATACATTTCTAAGGTGTTTGGAAGTCTTGAGATTGCTTCTCTCTGCGTATAGAAGAGTCTTGAGCGGTTATGGAAAATTTCGGTTGAATCTGAGTAGGATTTGAGTCCTAGTTGGGATTGGGTTGGCCCAAGGGATGGTTACATAAGAAAGGGAGGCCAGAGCTCGTGGTGCACGACTTTGGGGCTGTTCTTTTTGTATTTTGATCAATAAAATTCGTAGTCTAAAGAAGCTTTTGTACCTTGTTCGTCCGACTTGTTTCTGTCAAGTCTTTCTCGTCGAGTTTCTGCATAACACTACCTAGCTCTGGTGGTTTTATCATAACTCGAGTTTTATAGATCCAATTGATGTGATTCTTTTTGGGTTGTCTTCAAAACTCAATTATCTATCATCTGTAATAATTTCAGGATCATTCAATCTGTGGTTTCGGTGCTACATGAGTTTCTTTGCAGTGTTGCAGATCTAATTTTTCTTGGGTAGAACAGATTGACCTTTGCTCGATCTTTCGATCGCAACTTGATTTTTTCTCGACGTATTTTCGTTATTCTTGTTGTGACTTATTCATGACTTGTTTCTACACAATCTATACTGGTTTTTTCATGATTAATCACATCTAGATTAGTCGTGCACACAATTTCTTTAACATATCAATTTTCTCTTGAGGGGTTTTCATTGCTTCCGCTAAAAAAGTTTTAATCTACCGTTGACCCCCCCTCTGGTAGCTTTTCACGTACTCTTCGATCCTACGTCAACGTGTGGAACGTTAACATCAGGTCCTCTGGGAATGTCTAAGCTCCCAGATCGAGCATGTAAATCATTTGTCTTGCACGTGAGAGAGAAGAAAAGGAGTAAGAGTGCTTCTTCTCGCCTATAGCTTAGTTGTAGCTTACTGTCCTTAGTTGAACTCTGGGTGCTAATGAATTCAACATGATAATACTAGTATATATGTTGTGTTTCCATAGGTCTGTGTGCTTCCCGGATCCTCCTTACTTTGATGCAACACCAGAATAGGTAGAGTGGCGTACTTAGGATGCTCGACCAGCTAAGTCTCTAACACACACCGGACCTGTCATTGGCATTGGTTTTCAGACAAGTAGGCTATTCAGCGAATACTAGGTCCTAAAAAATACAACAAAAAATACTTGAATATGTATCACATGAATTCTTAGAAACCAATTTTCAATTGCACAACTTTACTATTAGCAGGTGTGAGGATTGGGGTCCACACATTCCAAGAATCATATTGGGTGATGCCGTGCGATGCGGCACCCAACAGCACACAAGAAAAGCCATACAAAATAACCAATACAAATATTTTATTTCACAAGATGATTCTCTTTTACAACATAATATACAACGCAGTGGAACATTTCATACTCACACTCTCAACTAACTATGCACAAGAGAAGTTGTCCATGCCCGCGGACGCTTCTCACTAGCAACACGAAGAAGAGAGCAGCGGCAAGGTTTCCGTGAGAGATACATCTCGACAAGTTCGAGGTCTCGAGGACGACCACAACATAAGCATAAGCTTATGATACCTGCAAAAACCACAGTAGAGCAACCGTGAGCTTGACGCTCAGCAAGACTTAACCGTCTCATCTAAGGCATGAAACTCTACATGTTGGAAACTCTAAAATACGGAAGCTGAATTTGCATAAAGGACATGCCTACATGTGAATCCTTACTTTCATTTTTAGCACAAGTTAAGGCTTTATAGAAAGTAAATTTAGTTTGCACTACAACTACTGCATACATGTTTGCAATACAATTATATATCAAGAAGTATCATATTCCAGTAAACCATGTTCCCTTCTTACTACGTCAAGACTCAGTGTCTAGGTATGCTCAAATAATCATGAGCGACGGTGATTGCAACCAGTAGACACCCGGACTGCATGACAAGTATGCCCATACTCAGAGTTGTGACAACACACTCCACTGATGTCACACACAACCATCTTTCCCAAGACTAACCCACATCAAAACAGTTTGATCGACCCGAACAGCGAGCTCCCTTGAGGTGCACCTTCGCTATGAGATGTTCATGAGTGAGTTGACTCCCACTGCTAACAGCCGACATCTTAAGCCGATTGAAAAGATTCCAACATAGGATCCTCAAGGTACATCAGTTTCCTAGGTCCCATATAGCCAGTATATACTCGGTAAAGTTCAAACTTGTCCAACAGGGCCAGGCACGAGACGGGCCTTAATCGACACAGGCAGGACTACGTAGCCAGGACCATGTCCTGCTGCATCCTATGCTCCTGCCTGGTCTCCAATTTATTAAAGTGAATCTTCACAATTAAACTCATAGGTCCAATCCAGTGTAAACCAAGTGCTAGTCTCGCGACAAGGTTCCAACCTCTCGACTTCTACCATTTCTTCCAACTAGACACTAAGAATAGCATATCAAAACGTGGAGTATTAATGTACCCAAACCACTCTTTGGATTATTTTGGTCATGCAATTGCGTTTCATTGCACAAAACCTAATGCACAATACATCTCATCTATATAGTGTGTAGAAATGAAAACTTTGCAAGATTTCTTAAATGCAAACTGGGGCTTGCCTTTCAGATGAAATAAAAGTCAACAACGATTAGTTAGTAGCCTTCGTCGAGAAATCACGCCACAACAGAATCAATATAGAAATCCTCGGCTCTAGGTTGTGCTTCTTGTTGGCCACCTTCGTCGCGAGCACTATCGAAATGATATGCAAATAAGAGAATGCAATTTATTAAAATAACAATTGAAGTTGATTATAACTCAAGAAGGATTAATACTAGTTAGGACTGGATGTTCTGTTGCTAGACTGGACAGCAACAGAGAGGAAACAAGATGAACTTAGGCAATGGAAATATGAAGTGAAATAGATATTGTTTTGTACATAGAGATGTGATCTCAATTTATATAGGTTCAACAGATGCCGTGAGCCTGAGAAAATTATAGTGAGTTCATATGGTCATGGAGGAATAACCAGGTAAGTTCCAGATACAACAATGGAATATATTGATCTACAAAATTTCTTAAGTGTTTAGCCTTCTCTGAGTTTTCATGGCCAAACAAAGGCTTTAGTATAGATAAAACTAGGTTTTCTGGATAGAGGGATTCATATAGAGTCCAACACCATTGGTTTTACATTTTTCTAATCATTATACGTGAAGATATGAAATTTACAAGTTCCTACAATATTCTGAATAAGTCTCTGATGTTTTTCCTATTTTTTTGGACATAGAAGAAAGAATCTAAATTTCATCCAGTAAATGAAGTCAAACGGTTCTGAAATTTTTACTGGACATTAAGGATAACCAACAGAGGATTGTAGCCAAGTTTTAGAATTTTCTATGAAAGGACTAATGATTTATTTTGTGGGAATTATTAGGCAAACACTAGGAAATTTCATAGCCAATAAATTTCACCACTCCAAAGTACTTGCATGAGGAATCCAACAAAATTTATTTCACAATATTTGGACTTTCCTACAGGGCATGGTGAATTTCTAAAGTTTCTCTAATTTCAGCAATTGTTTTTCTTTTGTAAAATTGTTTAGCTGTTGGCCAGTGGGCCCTACTATAGGATCAAAGAGCATGTGAAAAGATACCAGAGGTGGGGTGAATGGTAGATTTAGAACTTTTTCAACGGAAGTAATGAAAACCCCTCGTCAGAAAAACGATCTGTTAAAGAAATCGTGTGTGAGACTAATCTAAACGTGTTTCATGGTGACAAAAGTGATAGATATAAGAGAGAATCAAGTCTCGAAGACGACACAACAAGAATCACTCAAATCTGTTGAGAGAAACTCAAGTTATGATCGAAAGATTGAACAAAGGTCAATCTGTTCTACCGAGTAAAAACGGATCTACAATACTACAAAGAAACTCGTGTAGATCAAAAACCAAAAATCCAATGACCGTGAAATTTTAACAGATTATAGATAATCAAGTTGTGAAGGCAAACAAAAAACAATCACATCAATTGGATCGTTAAAACTCGAGTTATGATAAAACCACCAAAGAAAGGTAGTGATGTGCAGAAAACTAGACGAGAAAAACTTGTCTGGAACAAGTCGGACGAACAAGGCACAAAAGTTCCTTTAAACTATGATCTTTATTCAATAGAACACAAGAGGAACATCCCAAAAGTTGTCTACAACGAGCTCTGGCCTCCCTTGCTTATATAACCAGCTCGAAGGCCAACTCAACTCAAACGAGGACTCTAATCTTACTCAATCCACGAATTGAAACTTTCCATAACCGCTTAAGACTCTTCTATATGCAGATAGAAGCAATCTAGACTTCCAAACACCTTAGGAACGTATACCATATTCCTAAAACACATCAAATTCATGACCCACACAAAATCCTGTCATAACCAACTCAAATCTTTCCATATTTGAGTCAAAACAAGATTCAGCCGCAGCCTGAGTCCATAACCTAGTCGGTTGGACCTTTCCGACCAATTCGTTATGTCCACGTCTCTTCATCACGCCTCGTAACCATGTAGCCACGTCCATGCACTCCTTGCACACATGCAAACACCTTCCAATGACGTCCATGATACCTTCATATGCAATGTTCTTGATCCAAATATGCTGCGCGACCTCCCGACCAACTCAACCACAATTCCTCCCGAACTTGGTTGTTGAACCTCATATTCTCCCTAAGACTAGTTCAATGGATCCCATCACCAGCCATGTCTTGAACTCAAGCAACACACGCACATGAATAAACAACCAATACTTCCGAGCACAAGTTCTCGACTTGACTCTCGTTAGTTCTGAAACCACAACACCTTACGTGAGCACCTCACATAAGCATGTTGCAAACAATAGCAAAGTGATATCAGCCATAACCACCAAACACACCGAAAACTTAGTAAAAGAATACTAAGCAAACTTTCCATAAGTGTAAAATAGGTTAGAAACATTGCAAGATAAAAGCAAAACAGTTGCAATCAAGCTCTAAACCTTGCCAAAGCTAAAAATATAGTTTGGGAGTATTCAAAACTTTTATCGTCAAAGCCAATGTATTCAGCACACATAGGTCTCACAATCTCCCCCTTGATGAATGCATTGGCAACACCACTTAAAATCCAAACATTGGCTTATTTACATGAAAAGTTTTGAAAACAATTTCTCCCCCTTTTTGAAAATCAAATGAGAAATTTCTAAATTTCTTCCCCTTGCATACTTCTCCTTCTGAGAAAAAACACTTGCGAATATATGCAATGTGTGATCAATATCTCCCCCTTTGAAAATGTATTCAGGAAGGTACAAAAGTGCAATTTTAATTTGTTATGAGAACATTATAACATATAAATATAAAACAAAGCTCATCCAAGTCATACTATCAAGTAACTTACACTATCACAACAATGAGATACATAAAGTAGTGTAAGCCATGCTAGAGATCAAGTGTAATTTTCAATTTAAGCAAGTCATGATCTCACAAACTTAACTATTTCAAGACCTGGAAGCATGACACTTGTTGCTGCAATTTTATTTTCTTTTAAGCACGAATTTTGATCATATGATATTTGCAAGAGATTATATGCGCATCTGCCTTATTCTAACCAACCAAGGCAAGCCTATGTCATTTGACAATCAGAAGCTTAAGGACATGGTTTTAGTCATACACAACTTCTTCCAAGTTCATATCTAAGTACGATGATAAGCCATCTCGAAAGAAGAAGTGTGATGCATGCATATTCTCTTGATCTTTTCTCAATTTATATTTGTTCATAAAAACTCAACATGTGAGTTGATTACTTGATTAATTCTTTATGATTAAAAGCACTTGTGAGCATGCAACAAGTTCAAAACAGTAAGAAAGTTCGACCATGACCATATTTAGTGTAAGTAATTATTCCAATTACTAGACATGGCAAAAAACTACAAAATGTATAACATGAGTAATGTAGTAAGAGCTTTCAGCATGTAAAAGGAATCACAAAGTCATATATGTATGAAATACTATGCTCATATTATTTTAATTTTAGATTCACATATCGACTTCCCAAGTTTCAAAACTCCCCCTCAATTTAAGCCATGAGGATGCATAACCCCTATTTCACTACAAATGTAACAAAAACGAGTGAAATCCAAAGGTTTTGTGAAAATGTCAGCCAATTGTTGTTCGGTATCTATATGGTGAAGCACAATGTTTCCTTTTTCAACATTATCACGGAGAAAGTGATACCTAAAGTCAATGTGCTTTGTTCTAGAATGTTACACGGGGTTTTTAGCAATGCAAATGGCACTAGTGTTATCACAAAACAGTGGAACACGAACTAGATCAACCCCATAGTTTTTAAGTGTCACAATCCAAAGAATTTGTGAGCAAGCGCTAGCAGCAGCTACATATTCAGATTCGGATGTGGATTGTGCAATTGAGTTTTGTTTTCTAAAAGACCAAGCAACAAGTGAATTACCAAGAAAATGACAAGCACCTGAAGTAACTTTCCTTTCAATCCTACAACCCCTAAAATCAGCATCCGTAAAAGATATCAAAGAAACAGCTGAGGAAGACGGGAGAAAAATGCCAAATTCTTGGTTCCATGTAAGTACCTGAGAATACGTTTGATGGCTTGACGATGTGAAACTCGTGGGGAGGCTTGAAAGATTGCACAAAGACATATGCTGAATTTTATGTCCAGTCTTGATGCCGTGAGATACAAAAGTCATCCGATCATGCTTCTATATTCTTTTTGATCCACGGGTTCACCATCTTCATCAAGTTCAAGTGTTGTTGCTGTTCCCATTGGTGTCCGAAGAGGCTTTCTTTTGTCCATGTTGAAGAGCCTTAGGAGGTCTTTTGTATACTTTGTTTGATGCACAAAGGTACCTTCCTTGGTTTGCTTGATTTGCAGCCCCAAAAAGTATGTGAGTTCTCCCATCATACTCATTTCAAATTCTGAACTCATCATAGCTGAGCCGTGTGACTCGTTCGTGCAAGCTTCCAATCATTTGTTGTGGAGGATGACTTTTGAGAATCCGAAGGAGAGTAGACATTTTACAATATTCTTCTTCTTCATGTTCATCACAAATCGATGAGTTTGTGACTTGAGGACGATCTAGATCAGCAATGATGGTTGTCGGTGCTGGTTGAGAATCAACATCCGGAGCTGAACCAAAGTCATTAGTTGCTGAAATTTCGGGCAGCAGCTCCACTTCTTCCTCATCTCCAACGAAAATGCCCCCCCTGCTGATATGGATCCGGACCTGCAATATTTGAGCTAGTACCTGGGCTAGCTTCATCAAAAGATAGCTCACAAGTCTTTACAATTTTGTTAGTGTCAAGTAAAAACACACGATAGCCTCTAGTATGAGATGGATAACCAAGAAACATGCCATCAATGGATCTAGGTTCAAATTTATCAAGATTACCATGTTTCTTAACAAAGCTTTTGGAACCAAAGACCCGAAATGTGTAACACTAGGCCTATGTCCAAACCGGAGCTCATATGGTGTTTTACCTAGCTTAGCGCGCAAGAAACCACGATTTGAGACATAACAAGCGGTTGCAATCCCATCAGCCCAAAATTTCTTAGGAGTTTGATATTCATCAAGCATAGTCCTAGCCATCTCAACTAAGGTTCTGATTTTTCTTTCTACAACACCTTTTTTTGAGGTACATATGGTGAAGAAAATTGATGATCTATTCCATTTTCAGCACAAAAGTGATCAAAATATTGATTTCTAAATTCGGTTCCCTTATCACTTCTAATTGCTTTTAAAGATCCTGGGTGATCCATTGATAATCTAAGAAATAAAGTTCTAAAGTGACTAAAAGATTCATTCTTAGATGCCATAAAGTAAACCCAAGAGTATCTAGAATAATCATCAACAATCACAAGAACATACCATTTACCTCCGAAAGATTGAACACGTGAAGGTCCTACGGTGTCAAGGTGCAAAAGTTGACCCGGTTCAGTTGTCATGATCATTGTGAGAGGAGTATGTGAACCTGCAACCATCTTAGCATGTCTACAAGAAGAGCACACAATTTCTTTGTCCCCTTTAAGCTTAGGCAGCCCACGTATGCAATCAAGAGCACTAACACACATTAGATAATCAAAGCCCACGTGACCAAGTCTACGATGCCAAAAATATAAGTCCTTTGAATCATTAGCAACTAGACACCTATGCTTAGAGGAAGACATATCAAAATTAATTTTAAAAACTCTTCCAAACCGAGACATGTTAAAAATAAGCTCACTATTTGAATTTACAACTTTGCAGCAATTTTTAGTGAAAATAATTTCCAGATTTTCTTCAAGCAGTTGTGAAATAGAAAACAAGTTGTATTTCAAATTTTTAACAAGTGCCACATACTTCAAAGTGTAGTGATCATTTACTCTAACCGAACCCTTAGCAATTGTAGGAATTGAAGAATTATCGGCAAAAGCAACATTCTCTACACGTGACACAAAAGAGAGGGAGGAGAACCATTCTTTGTTAATGGTCATGTGGCATGAGCAACCTGAATCCACAATCCAAATGTTCTCCTTCCTCAAGCATGTAACCTACATAGAAAAACAATACGTCGATGACTCAATACTGGGGTTAGTCAAAAGGCATTTGGGAATCAAGTACTGTGTCACACGACGTCCAACAGGAATAACACGCGAAAGTTGAGTTAAAACAGCAGGTTTATGAGCCAAAGCTTGAGGATTTTTGTACCCAACTACTGTCCTACGAGATGTTACATGTGTAGCACGAAAAATAGTAGGTTTGGGAGGAAACTTTGCATGTTTTCGACTCATTACAACAGATTGCATGTTCCTATCATTCGGTTTAGCAAGTGCAGCAAATTTTGTATGAATGTTTTGAGATCTAGCAATCATTCTTTCCTTTTTGTTGTTTAGCTAGTCTACTCTATGACATGACCATCTCTGCACAATAGGTACAATGAAATTTAACTTTGTGTTCATGTCTAGATGAGCATGCAGTATGTTTATTTGAACCCGAATGTGACAATACTCCTACAGATTTAAAAATCACTTCTTTTTGTTTAGGAACTGTTTGAATCAAACCACTTCCTAATGACTTTACAATTTTAGGTGTATGTTCCTTAGCATGAGCATGAGAATTAAAACCTAAACCAGTTTTATAATTGCAAGACTTGGAAGAACTCAGCAGCAAGTTTAGATTCTTATTCCCATTACAAAACCGCTCTAGTGTCCTATTCATGTCATCAAGTTTCTTAGGCAAGTCTAGAAAGTTTTCACATGAAGTTTTTTCTTTTAGTTTGCAATTGGAACAATATTTAACTTCATGAGAACGTAAAGCATTGTTCAGTATGGAAATTTCATTCATTGCATCTTTTAGTTTCTTGTCAAGATTGTCACATGCAGAACAATGCAAATCAATTGTTGAACGGCTAGCATCTTTCAAGTTTTTATCATTATGTGCAACAAGCTCTCTGTTCTTTTCAATTTCTAACTCAAGTTTATCAAGTGTGGAGGTGTGCGCACTTCTTAATGAGGACAATTGTTCATATATTAAATCACATGAGGAACAAGAATCATCACTAGGAATCAAGGATTTCAAACGATTAATTTTAGATTCTAGTGACTCAATTTTAACAACATTGTCCCTAAGCTTTTTGTCCTTTTTCTTAACTATAACAGTGGCACGAGAAATAACATCACACATTTCTTCGCAAGTAGGACATACCTCTTCATTGTCGCTGTTGTGTTCTGTCTCCTCCATACTTGATCTTGACTTGCCCGCCATGAAGCACAAGTTTGCCAAATTATCTTCATCTTCGTCACTTCCAATGTCCACATCGCTTGAGCTAAGTTCCTGGAGTGCGGAGATAAAAGTGCTCACCAATTGACGTCCTGTAAAACCCTTCTTTTTCTTCTTATCGTTTCTAGAGGAGTGCTTCGTCCTTGTTTACTTTTCATCCCGGGAAGTAGGACCTGAAATGTTAGGGCAATCCAAACAAAAATGTCATGTATTACCACATTCGAAGAATCATTGAGGTCCGAAGCTTCCTCTCCTTTTAGTTCTCACATTTTGCAATGCTTTTGAGAACCTAGTAGAGAGAAGTGCTAGCTCCTCCTCTGGAAACTCCTCAATCTGTTCAAGGGTTATTGAGGACAACAAAGCAAGAGTATTGCAAGATGATGATTGGCCGGAGCTAGGCATATCACGTTGTGAAACAAATGCAATAGACTTATTTGGATTCTTACATGGTAAAATGTCAATTTCATGAGTTTTTAGTTTAGAGTAAAGCACATCTAAAGTTATCTTACTCATGATAGTTAATTCACGAATATATGTGAATTTCATCTCCCAAATTGACATGTCTAATGCACTTTGTAATTGCTTAGCATTCATCATCTGAAAAATTAACATTGATGCTACGCAAGTTGCTGATAATTTTATTAAAGTGAGTAAAGAGATCATCAATGGACTCACCGTGTTGCATCTCAAAGTGCATGTATTCTTTCTTGAACATGTCTTTACTTACCTCCTTGATCGTGTTGGATCCTTTGTGGTAGTCACAAAGTGCTTTCTACACATCGTATGCAGATCGGAGGTGTGCAACACGGTCGAAGTCGCTTTGAGTTAATCTTTGTATGATCAAGTTTCAAGCCTTGTTGTTGTTGTTGACATCTCTTAGATTTGTAGCTGTAACTTGGTCGTTTGTCAGCACTTCGTAAGGCTTGTATACCTTCTCCCATATTGCAAATCCTTGTGCCTGGATGAAAGCTTCCATACGTGTCTTCCAAACCTGAAAATCAATACCACTAAACACGCAAGGTTTGGCAGAGTATTTCTCCATTATGATTAGTCAAAAATACGTGCAAATCACAAATATTAGAGCACCGTGGCTCTGATACCTCTTGTAGGATCGAAGAGCATGTGAAAAGCTACCAGAGGGGGGGTGAATAGTATATTTAAAACTTTTTCAGCGGAAGCAATGAAAACCCCTCGGCAGAAAAACGAGTTGTTAAAGAAACCGTGTGTGAGACTAATATAAATGTGTTTCACCGTGAAAAGTGATAGATATAAGAGAGAATCAAGTCACGAAGATTACAAAACAAGAATCACTCAAATCCGTCGAGAGAAACTCAAGTTATGTTTGAAAGATCGAACAAAGGTCAATCTGTTCTACCGAGTAAAAAACAGATCTGCAATGCTGCAAAGAAACTCGTGTAGATCAAAAACCGCAAATCCAATGACCTTGAAATTTTGACAGATGATAGATAATCAAGTTTTGAAGACAACCCAAAAAGAATCATGTCAATTGGATCTGTAAAACTCGAGTTATGATAAAACCACCAAAGAAAGGTAGTGCTGTGCAGAAAACTCGACGAGAAAAACTTATCTGGAATAAGTCGGACGAACATGGCACAAAAGTTCCTTTAAACTACGATTTTTACTCAGTAGAACACAAGAGGAATAGCCCAAAAGTCATCTACAATGAGCTCTGGCCTCCCTTGCTTATATAACCAGCCCGAAGGCCAACTCAATTCAAACGAGGACTCTAATCCTACTCAATTCACGAATCGAAACTTTCCATAACTGCTCAAGACTCTTCTATACGCAGACAGAAGCAATCTTAGGACTTCCAAACATCTTAGGAACGTATCCTACATTCCTAAAACAACTCAAATTCGTAACCCACACAAAATCCTGTCATAACCAACTCATATCTTTCCATATTTGAGTCAAAACATGACTCAGTCGCAGCCTGAGTCCATAACTTAGTCAGTTGGACCTTTCCGACCAATTCTTTACATCCACATCTCTTCATCACGCCTTGGAACCATGTAGCCATGTCCATGCACTCCTTGCACACGTGCAAACAACTTTCAACGATGTCCATGATACCTTTATATGCATGCCCTATTTGGCACAACTTCTGCTGCAGCTTCTTCATAAAAATAAGCTGAGGTTGTGCCAAACAGGAAACTTCCGTAACAGCTTATGAGTTCAGACGCTTGTCAGAATGAACTAAAAGCAAGATATAAGCAGAAGCTGCTTTCCACCAGCTTTTCAAACAAGCTGCTTTTGTAACAAGTTCCAGCTGTACCAAACAGGGCAGCAATGTTCTTGATCCAAACATGCTACGCGACTTCCCGACCAACTCAACCACAATTCCACCAGAACTTGGTTGTTGAACCTTATATTCTCCCTAAGACTAGTTCAATGGATCCCGTCACCAGCCATGTCTTGAACTCAAGCAACACCTGCACATGAATAAATAACCAATACTTCTGAGCACAAGTCCTCGACTTGACTCCCGTTAGCTCCGAAACCACAACACCTTACGTGAGCACCTCACATAAGCATGTTGCAAACCATAGCAAAGTGATATCAGACATAACTACCAAACACACCAAAAAATTAGTAAAAGAATACTAAACAAACTTTCCATAAGTGTAAAAGCAGGTTAGAAACATTGCAAGATAAAAGCAGAACAATTGCAATCAAGCTTCAAACCTTGCCAAAGCTAAAAAGATATTTTGGGAGTATTCAAAACTTTTATCATCAAAGCCAATGTATGCAACACACATAGGTCTCACACCTACCATTTAAAATTGTCCATTGAGGTTGAAGCAACACATTGGTCCACAAAGTATTTCTGCAGCCACACCCGATCGGTGCCACAATGGATCCGGAGCAATACTCATTGACAGGTGGGGCCCGACCTCCTTCTTCCTCCTTTGGCCGGCTGCCCTTCCTCTGCACCGCCCCACCTGAAAATGGCCTCCAGGGCCTAAATAAACTCTATCGTCATGATGGTGTGGTCGGGGAACGCCGGTACTGACCGGAGACGACTCCCCACGGCGGCGGCGGCGACAGACCTAACTCCAGCGAGGTCGCCCGGTGTACAGAGAGTACCAAGCACTCGGTATTTGATCGCACGGCACCAGTGGGTGATGAGGAACAAGAATATGAACTCAAATCGCAGGGAAATTGACTGGAAAAAGGATTACACCGGTTACCTAGGTCACAAGCTTTGGTGGCTACAAAAACTCGAAGAACAGAGCCTAGGATAGATCATTTTCTTTGGTTTTTGATTTAGGGGGTTCATATGGTCATGAGGAAGATCTTATCTAACTGAATTGAAAAATAATTATATGTAGAATCCGAATTGTCAGGCGAAAATTTCCCTTGTTCTTGAGAACGGCCGAATCAAGAATTCGAACTCCGGCTAAACGGTATTACGAACGGACTAGCAACTATGGGGACAGCATGGTGGAGTTGTGGAGAACCTTGGGGCGTCTTTTGTTGCATGGAAGACGGGCCGAGACAACAGGGCAACTGAGAGCAGCACTCACGCCGTCATTTTTGAGCTTCGGGAAAAAAAACGCCGTGGCCCGTGCAGTAGAGGAAGAAGGGAAACAGGCAGCAGCTCAGGGAGGTTGAGGCCACGCCGGCGCACACCCCTGCTGCACGAAGCTGGCTCGAGGATACTTGCTGCATCTGGATGATGGAGAACAGGGAGGCGGCCACCGTGACTCGAGCAAGCAGAGCGCAGCGCTGGAGCGAGCATAGAGGAAATGAGTTGAGGAGCAAGCTTCTGAGCAATGATAAGGAAGAATTTCTGCATCATGGAAACGGGCCGGTTAAAGAGTATGTGGCACATGCAGCAGGTGCGGTGGCGCCATGGCAAGAGCGGAGAAACGGAGCACGTTTTGCTCTGTTGTGCTGGTTCACTGGATGACAAGTGGGTCCCACCCCTCTCCTCCTTATCCCTTCTCTGTCTTTTTAATTCAACCACCAAACAAGGTCCAAAATTCATGAAAATTTGTAGATAGGCTCAAATAAATATCTAGGGTCTTATTATGAATTCAAAACTTTGAATTGATCAAGTTTCAATTTAAATTCAAATTTGAATTTGAAATTGAATGGTATTCAATGGAGCCACTGAATTAAATAGCAAATGTGCTTCAAAATTTTTGAAACTTTACAGAGAGGCTATTTGAAATATAATGGTGAACTCAGATTTTTATTTTGGCAAAGTTTGAACAGGAGCATGTTTTTAACATTTAATTTCCTCCATTGAAGGTTAAATTGGTTTGACTTTTTTTTTTCAGTTTCCGTTTTGATTTCCTTTTTCCCATTCAAAATTTTAATTCTCCTATCTGAACTTTGCATTATGAATTTTTTGGGCTTTACATCCCTCTCCCCTTAAAAGAATCTCGTCCCGAGATTACAAAAGAGAGACAAAACAGTAGAGGGATTACCGGAGATATGACAATAACATGTTCGGGTACTTTGTGCGGAGATATTCTTCACTCTCACATGTTGCTTCCTCGACGGTGTGGTTACTCCATAGAACTTTATAAAACCAAAACGTCCGATTTCTTGTGACACGAGACTTTTCATCGATAATATGGATTGGATGTTCGATGTAGGTGAGATCCGGTTTCTATTCTTCCAGTTCTTCTATGCGGATGTCGGTAGAGTGCTTGAGACATTTCCGTAGTTGGGATATGTGGAAAATGTCGTGAGCACAAGCTAGATCTGTTGGTAACTCCAATCTGTAAGCAACGGGACCACATCTTTCTGTGATAGCAATTGGACCGATGAATCGCGGAGCAAACTTTCCTTTTACTCCAAATCGATGAATTCCTTTCATCGGAGAGACACGAAGATACACGTGGTCTCCGATGTTGAATCTTAAAGGACGACACCTTCTATCTACATAACTCTTTTGCTGAGACTGAGCAACTTTGAGATTAGCTTGAATAACTTTTACTTGCTCTTTGGTTTCATTTACCAGATCAATTCCATATACCACTCGTTCACCATATTTGCACTAGTTGAGTGGTGTGCGGCACTTCATGCCGTAGAGAGCTTCATAGGGTGCCATTTTGATACTAGATTGATATCCGTTGTTGTATGAGAATTCCCCCAACGGTAATTGATCATCCCAATTTTTATCGTGGTGTATGGCACATGCTCTTAACATATCCTAAAGTATCTGATTTACCCTCTCAATTTGTCTGTTAGTTTGAGGGTGATATGTGGAACTACGAATTAATTTCGTCCCCAATGATGCATGTAGCTACTCCCAGAAACGAGCAACAAACAACGATCCTCATTCTTGATATGTATAAGTCTGCATATTTCTTCGCATTGTATGCCGTATGCATTGGAATAAAATGTGCTGACTTAGTTAACCGGTCAATGATCACCCAAATGGAATCATGCTTATGAAAGGTGAGAGGCAATCCGACAATGAAAACCATACTCAGATCCTCCCATTTACATGCCGGTATTTTCAATGGTTGCAGCAATCCTCTTTTCATGTGGTGAGCTTTCACTCTCCGACATGTGTCACACTCGGACACATACTTTTCTATTTCTCTCTTCATACGTGTCCACCAAAATTTAGTACGGTGATCTTGGTACATTTTATTGCCGCCAGGGTGGATTGAATATTTGGACAAGTGAGCCTCATCCAAAATCTTTTTCTGCAGGTCCATGTCCCGGGGTACCACTATTCGATTCTTGAACCATAGACTTCCTTGTTCGTCTTCCCGGAAACATTTCATTTCTCTGCTTTTAAGTCTCCTCTGAATATAAGACATTCCCTTGTCTTTCTTCTGAGCCTCTACAATCTCCTCTCTGATTGTAGGTATGAGAGCAAGGTTATACAAAGCTCCATAAGGAATCACACGCAGACTTGGTTCATCTTCTTCCATAGCTCCGATGGTCAAATTATGAACGTGAGACTTTCGACTAAGTGCATTGGCAACCACATTGACCTTGCCGGGATGATAATGAATCTCAAGTTCATAGTCTTTGATTAACTCTAACCATCTCCATTGTCTCATATTTAATTCCTTCTGAGTGAATATGTACTTCAAACTTTTATGATCTGTGTAGAGGTGCACTAGATTTCCCATTAAGTAGTGTCTCCACATCTTCAGTGCAAGAACTACTACTACCAACTCTAAATCAAGTGTCGGATAGTTGTGTTCATGATTTTGGAGTTGTCTTGATCCATATGCAATTAATCTTCCATCTTGCATAAGTACGCATCCCAATCCTATGTCTGATGCATCACAATAAACATCAAAAGATTTTGCCGTACCGGGTTGAGCCAAGATCGGGGCTGTTGTGAGATGCTTCACTAGAGTTTTGAAGGCTTCCTCACATGATTCACTCCATAGATACTTTCTTCCCTTCTTTAATAAGTCTGTCATAGGCTTTGCAATTTTTGAGAAACTTGGAACAAATCTCCGATAATAGCCTGCTAAACCCAAGAAATTACGGACTTTATGTACAGGTGTGGGAGATTGCCATTTCAGCACTTGTACCACTTTACTTGGATCAACAGCTATGCCTTCTGCTGAAATAATATGACCATGGAATGGAACTTGATTAATCCAGAACTCACATTTACTGAATTTGGCACATAGCTTGTGATCACACAGTTGTTGAAGCACGATCTTGAGATGTTTAGTATGTTCCTCTTATGACATGCAGTAGACCAAAATACCATCAATGAACACCACGATGAACTTGTCTAACTCTGGCATGAATACTGAATTCATCAAGTACATGAAATGTGCTGGGGCATTTGTGAGACCAAAAGACATCACCAAATACTCACAAAGTCCATATCTAGTTGAGAATGCCGTCTTCCGCATATCCTCCAGTCGTATCTTAATCTGATGATAACCAAACCGAAGATCCATTTTAGAGAATACCTTAGCACCCACTAATTGATTGAAGAGCATATCAATACGTGGTAGTGGATACTTGTTCTTGATAGTCACGACATTAAGCGGACGATAATCCACACATAACCTCAATGTCTTGCCCTTCTTCTTGACGAAGAGAGCCAAGCATCCCCAAGGTGACGAGCTCGAACGATTGAAACTTTTACTCAATAAGTCATTCAACTGCTCCTTTAATTCAGCCAACTCCTTAGGTGCCATTCTATATGGTCGTCGAGATATAGGTGTAGTCCCGATATTAATTCAATCTTGAATTCCACATCTCGGTCGGGCGGCATACCTGTCAGATCATCAGGGAATACATCTAGGAAATCACTGACCACTAGAATGTCTTCCAACTTACTTGTTTCGGATTGATACATTGCTGCACTTTGTTGAACCATGTTCTCAAGAATTAAGGTGTGGTGGCCGCGAGTTGAAGAGTTGAGCTCAACGGTGCGAGGACTGATGTTTAGAACAACTTCGTGATTGCTCAACCACGACATTCCTTAAGACTACATCAATCTTTTGACCTTCAAGAATGATAAGAGTAGTGGGATATATTCTACCACCCATACATCATGGTGCTCGAGACATAACATCACTTGCGGTAATATTACCTCCGAGTGAAGATATAAGATAGCGATGTTTTGTGGTAGTGTTTTGGAGTTGGTGCTTGATCACAAAAGATTGGCTTATGAAATTATGTGTAGCACCGGAATCAAAGAGAATCAATAGAGGTATATGGTTGAGAGTGAACATTCCTGCTAACACGGGTTCTCCTTCCGGTACATCCTCAATAGAAATGTAGTGACCGTTGCATAGCTTCGACTTCTTTTTCTGCTGATTGGGAAACTGACTTGAATGTTTAAATGATGACTGGCTGCAGGTTTGATTCCTCCCAGGACAATATCTAGTAAAGTGACCCACAAGACCACAAGTAAAGCACGGATATTTAGTCGGTTCAACGCTGACTTGTGGATGAAAACTGGGTATCTTTGGCTGCGGTGGAGATGGATAAGAAATTATGTGCTGCTGCTGCTGCGGGAGTGATTCAAAACAGGATGCCAGCAGCGCGCGACCTTTATATGATGGTCGAACAGGTGGCTGCCATTCTTGACTAGATGGGGAACGATATACCAACCAATCTTTCTGAGGAACTACACTAGTGTTATCATGCGGAATACTCCGCTTTTCTTCTCCGCTTGAACACAGAGATCTTCCTTTTCTTGTCGGATAGAGGCATTTACTAACTTGTTGTACTTGCCATGATTGAATAATGTCAAACTAACTCGAAGTTTGACACATAGACCTCTTAAGAAATGATCACACCTCAACTTTTCTGTATTCACATAGTCGGGCGCATATTGTGCCAAACGGTTGAACTCCTTGAAATATGCATGGACACTCATGTCCCCTTGCTTGAGTTCAATGAATTCCTCATACTTGGTCTTTATAATCCTTGTCGGAATATGACGAGCACGAAAAGCCTCACGGAACTCATTCCATGCTATCCGATGACCTTCAGGGTGAGTTGCACTATATTCTACCGACCAAGCTCCGGCAGCTCCATGGAGTTGTTGACCAGCGAACAATGTCTTCTAATAATCATCATAGAGAGACACACCAAATTTGGATTCCATTACACGGAGCCAATGATCTGATTCTAATGGTTCAGTCGCTTCTATGAAGATTAGCAGTTGCGTTGCCAAGAAATCCAAGTAACTGTTTCGAGGTGGAATAACTTGCTGCGTTTGATGAATTAGGCCTTGCTGCACCAAAGCTTGGAGTAACTTAGTGTTCTCTTGGTGAGACTCGAATATTTTTGACATGACATCCACCAATACCGTTGATAGTTGTGTTGTGACACCCGGTTCTGAATATGAACCAAGCGTAACGCATATGTGTGCCCAGAAAGTTCACCACACATATACGGTTGCATCACAAACGATATACATAATTTAACCACGTCTTAACTATTAAATAAATACTTTATTACAATAATCCAATAGTTCACAAGTGACAAAACTCTAATTAATGCAACGGAAAATAAACTAAGCAGCACGACTCCATTCTACAGGCAATTGACGGCGATACGCAACCTAGTAGTCCGCGTGATCCTCAGGGTACTCCCAATTATCTCCAGTAGCTGTTGGGGGGCATTGCAAGGGTAAGTACGTGTCGTACTCAGCAAGTGTCGAAATAGATGACATGTAGCTAAACAAAATACTGGAATAAAATGGCTATTTGCAGCAAAGTACATTTCATAAACATGTAAAAGCAGCTTATCATGTCTATGTGAGTTTATTTCCCTTCATGACCCAAGTAATTATCATACCATAAATCCAACAATTCTTATTTACCATCACAATCCATTTAATACCAACCAACCATTAACTTAATACCATATGCCAATTCTATATTCCCTCATGTACTGACTATACTCAAGTGACCAACCAATCCATACCAACCATCCCAAAATTCCAAGTCCAATTCTAATCATGTAGGTCATCCAGGCGCTCTTAACCCGGAGCACGGCTATCATGATAGTTTTTAACACTCTACAGAGGTTGTACCACTTTACCCACATGTTTGTGATTTCATCACCTTTCGGTGACTAAGAACCTCTATGTTGCTCTGTCACACTTCCGTTGGTGTGCGGCCAAGAGATCACAAAATAGCCTTTTAAAAGGGACTACCAGTATGTACGGGCCCACTACGGTTTCACCGGCAGGCTTGAATCTCCATTCTCCCACCCACGAGCCCCCTCGTGTGCCATGCGGATCCCAGGGTAGCCCTCCTCGACTCCCATTCCCTGCGCCATCCAATGGTCCATACAATACTAGCAGCACTCCTAATTATTCAGCTACGCCGCACCCATACTTGGCCTTGTGGTGGCACTGTTGTCCTAACATATTCTCGCATGAACCAGTCCTTAGATCTAAGGCAAGCAAAACCACCGTATCATCCAACCCATTCCACAAAACCATGCTTGCTTAGATCTCCTAAATTCCATGTTGCTAAATTAATCATCATCTTATTACCATCCCAAGTTCTCATAATTAAAGTTATCAAACATATTATTTAAGTTAATTATGAGAACTTTAATTATGAGAACTCTAAACAACGCTAGTAAACTCCTACGTATGGGTTTCCCGTCATATTGACACGAGCATGCAAGTTCGCAAACAAAACATTTAATAAAACAGGATGAATATGATCAAGGACACTTGCCTTGCTCCGACGGATGGGGTTGCTCAAGCACTTCAAAGTCTTGGTTTTGGAAATCCTCGTATGCGCCTCTTGAGCACGTCCCTCTACGCGTGATCACACATACAAGAAAATACATACAAATCATCATGATGCGCACATATTAATCAACATGCAATGACATGAATGCATGTAATGTTCAATAATGAATTAACCATGGTTGTTTATTAATTAGATGCAACTAGTTCATACATGTTCATACGAGTTTACGGGGGTTTTCGCGAGAATTAATGCTGCTGAAAATAAAAAGATGGTGCGACTACGATCAAATTACATCTATTAGATTTAATATGTTCGCTAAAATTCACATTGGAATACGTGTCCTATTGTATATGCAATGGCTTCAAAGATCGCGGGACGAAGACGACGCGTAGACGAAGTAGATGGCGCAGCAGTCCTCCGGTGGCACGACGACGGCGACGCGACGATCTCTGGCGAACGACGACACCCTCCTCTCTTTTTTTTCTTCCTCTCCTTCCCCTGGCGGCGGCAGCCTCTTGTGTTTTTTTCTACGTCGCTAGGGTTTTTTTCCCTGGGCGGCGGCGCTGCTTCTGGTGTCGTTGAAAAATACGAGGCCTAGGGTTGTATTTATAGGGGCAGAAACGCGCTGAACCGGACTACAAATCGGTTACGGTGCTGGGCTCCCGGTGTGACCGACCCGGTGTTGGGTCTGGTGCGACACTCGACCGTTCTGGCCACGGGAGGCGGGCATGGTTGAACCGGCCAGGGGCGCGGTCAGCTCCCGGTAAACCGGCCTGGTACAGTGCTCCCAGGCACTATTTGCCTGGAAACTCCCGGGGTGAAGCAAAGCTTCCCCCAGAAACTTCCGGAAGTTTCCGGAATCCTTTTTTTCTTTCTTTAGGTTTCACAAATATTTTTTTTATATTTTTATTTTTTATTTGTTTCTAATACGTGTTTATTTTTTTATTTTCTTCTCTTCTTTTGCTACACACATTTTTTTATATGTATGTTTTATCCTTTATTATCTTTCCTTTATTTTACTAATGTTTAATGCATGAACATGTATGTAATGCATGATGCAAAAATTGAGGGTGTTACAAACCTACCCCCCTTAAAGTGAATCTCGCCCTCGAGATTCGATAGCGTGGAGAAAAGATGAGGGAATTCTGCCTTCATGTATTCTTCACGTTCCCAGGTAGCTTCGGCTTCTGTATGGTGGTTCCATTGCACTTTGCACCAACGGGCCCTCTCATTCCTCGTGACCCTTTCCTTCACATCCAAGATCTTGATAGGTTGCTCGACATAGGAAAAATCCTCCTGAAGTTCTAACTCGTCCATCGACACCTGTTCTTCCGGCACCCTGAGACATTTCTTGAGTTGAGACACGTGAAACACGTCATGTACATCGGAGAGATACGCTGGCAGCTCAAGTCGATATGCTACTTCTCCTCGTTTGTCCAAAATCTTGAATGGTCCTATGTAACGAGGTGCTAGTTTTCCTTTGACGTTAAACCGTGGCTGACCTCAGATAGGTGACACTTTGAGGTATACAAAATCTCCAACTTCGAAAGTCAGACTCCTTCGCCTATTATCCGCATAACCTTTCTGTCGAGACTGGGCAGCCCTTAGGTTTTCCCCTATTATTTGAACTTGTCTTTCAGCGTCTTGTAACACATCCGGACCAAATACTTGATTCTCTCCGGTTTCATTCCAAAACAAGGGTGTCCTACACTTCCTTCCATACAGAGCTTCGTAGGGTGACATTTTCAAACTGGTTTGGTAGCTATTGTTGTACGATAATTCAGCATATGGCAAACTTTTATCCCAGCTACGTCCATGTTTCAAGGTGCAGGCTCTCAATATGTTTTCTAATATTTGATTGGTCCTCTCAGTTTGTCCATCGGTTTGTGGGTGATATGTTGAACTAAAATTTAACCTTGTACCCATAGCTTCATGCAGTTTCTGCTAGAACCTAGATGTAAACTGAGAACCTCGGTCCGAGACTATTTTCTTTGGAACTCCATGTCAGCACACAATATGCTCCATATACAATTCTGCTAGCTTCGCGGTGGTATATGTGGTCTTGAGAGGAATGAAGTGAGCTGATTTTGTCAACCGATCCACAATAACCCATATTGAATCATAGCCAGACTGAGTTCACGATAATCCAATTACGAAGTCCACACCAATCTCTTCCCACTTCCACTCTGGGATCTTCAATGGTTGTAACAATACGTCTGGCCTTTGATGTTCCGCCTTCACTCGTTGGCACACATTGCACAACGCTACATATTCAGCTATGTCTTTTTTCATGCTAGCCCACCAATAACATGTCTTTAAGTCTTTGTACATCTTCGTACAGCCGGGATGGATTGAGTAAGGTGAGTCATGTGCCTCCTTCAATATTGTTTCCCGAATATGCCTAACATTAGGTACCACAATCCTCTTTCCATGCCATAAGATACCATGTTCATCCTCATCAAATCTGAATTCTCTTCCTTCTTGGATCTTTTCCTTGATTTCCTGTAATTCCTCGTCCTTTGTTTGTCCTTCCCGTATTTCCTGCTCTAATGTTGGGTTGACTTCCATTGTTCCCATGTCATTTATGAATCCAAGGTTCAACTGTTCAAACTCCTTGCATAACTCGGATGGCTGCTCCCGGACTGTGAGTTGGTGGCTTACTGCTGTCCGGCTCAAAGCATCGGCCACTACGTTAGCCTTCCCCGGGTGATAGTTGGTTCCCACATCATAATCCTTGATGAGCTCCAACCATCGGCGTTGCCTCAGATTCAGATCTGTTTGCGTAAATATATACTTGAGACTCTTGTGATTCGTATAAATCTCACATCGGTGACCAAAAACATAATGTCTCCATATCTTCAAGGCGTGCACCACGGCTGTGAGTTTAAGGTCGTGCGTAGGATAATTCAGCTCATGTTTCTTTAGTTGCCTCGATGCATAAGCTACCACTTGGCCTTCTTGCATGAGCACACATCCTAATCCTTTTCTTGACACATCATAGTATATATCAAAACTCTTGCTCACGTCCAACAATACTAACACCGGCGCGGTTGTCAACCTTTTCTTTAACTCCTCAAAGCTATCCTGACAAGCTTGAGTCCATCAGAATGCCTTCCCTTTCCTAAGTAATTAGGTCATAGGCTTGGCTATTTTGGAGAAATCCTTGATGAATCGGCGGGTAATATCCAGCCATTCCAAGGAAACTCCGAATTTCCTTGCATTCTGTGGTGGTTCCCACTTAAGCACATATCTCACTTTCCTTGGGTCAACTGATACTCCTCCCCTGGAAATAATATGGCTAAGAAAGAAACTCCCCGTAACCAGAATTGACATTTGCTTAACTTGGGATACAATTGGTGTTCCCGTAGCTTCTGCAACGTAAGCTTCAAGTGCTCCTCATGCTCTTCCTCACTTCTTGAATATATCATAATGTCATCGATGAACACTACGATGAACTTATCCAGATATTCTATGAAGACCTTATTCATGAGATACATAAAGTACGCATGCACGTTCGTCAATCCAAATGACATGACGGTGTACTCATAGGATCCATACCGTGTCTGAAATGCTGTCTTGGGTATATCCGATGGTCTAATCTTCATTTGGAAGTATCCTGACCGCAAGCCGATCTTGGAGAAAATACAGACACCCTTCATTTGGTCGAACAAATCCTCTATACGGGGCAATGAGTACTTGTTCTTAATTGTCACTTCGTTGAAAGACCTATAGTCCATACACATCCTCTGGGTTCCATCCTTCTTATCTACGAAGAGCACTGGTGCTCCCCGCGGGGATGAGCTTGGGCGTATAAAACCCTTCTCTAGCTGCTCTTGAATTTGCTTCTTGAGCTCTGCCAATTCCTTAGGAGGCATCCTATACGACCTCTTAGCTATAGGTGCAGTTCCGAGTATCAACTCAATAGCGAATTCTATGTCACGATCAGGTGGCATACCTGGCAAATCATCTGGAAACACATCTGGGTACTCGCGAACAATCGGGATGCTTTCCAATGTCACACCTTCCACTTGATTAAGCATTGCCTTCTCTCTTGCAGGTTGGGCTGTCTTAACTTCGATGCGTGTACCATGTTCACTTGTCAACTGCACAATCCTCTCGGCACATTGAATGACTCCATTGTACTTGCTCAGCCAGTCCATTCCAATTATTATGTCTATTCCTTGGGAGTCCAAGACTATTAGGTTTGCGAGAAAGTCTACCACCCGTATTTTAATGCTTACTTGTGGACATACTATATTTGTCCTCATTTCTCCGCTAGGAGAACTTACTAGCATAGTTTGCTTCATATGAGATATAGGAAAATTGTACTTGGCAACATACTTTGACGAGATGAATGAATGAGATGCTCCTGAATCAAATAAAACAGTCGCGGGGTTGGAGTTGGCGAGGAACATACCAATCACGATGTCATCAGCTTGCTGGGCTTCCTCAGTAGAGACATGATTCACATTGCCACGAGCAAAGTTCTGCTGTCCATGGTTGCCTTGCGGTGCTCCCCCATTTGGTCACAGGTAATTTGGCCTTGGTGCATTGTTCATCAGTCCATAGTTTCTTCTGGGGCATTGACCTGCAAAGTGCCCGACCTCTCCACACACATAGCATGTCTTACTGCCCGTAGCATTAGGGAAGCTTGGGCGCAACTGATTTTGAGCATTAGCCGCCATGTTAGGGCATGGTGCAGGTGGCACATGATGGCAAGACACTTGCATGGTGGGGCGTTGCTGCGGTGGCTGATTTGGGCGCGGTGGATAAGCAGCACGGTATGCAGGAGCAGATGGGTTGTAGTATGGTGCAGTTGGTGGTGCATAGTGGGGGCGAACATTGCTTCCTTGCAGTGGTCAACGATGTGGCATCTTCCTCTTGTTGTCCTGCTCCATCTCACGAACCTTGTTCTCAACCACAATAGCCTTGTCAACCAGCTTCTGGGAGATTGGATAGTCAGTATTGAGAAACTGGACTTGAATTTCTTTGTTGAGACCCTTCATAAACAGATACTGCTTCCTACTATCAGTGTTGATGTCTTATGGAGCATACCTTGATAGTTGAGTGAATTTATTGAGATACTCACTCACGCTCATCCTTCCTTGCCTGAGGTTTTCAAACTCTTGTCTTCTCAGTATCATAACTCCCTCAGGTACATAGTGGGAACAGAAACTCTGCTTAAACTCAGCCCAAGTGATTGCCTCCTAATTATCATGAGAATTGTAAAGAGCTTCCCACCAGTCAGCAGCTGCTCCAACTAGTTGATGTGATGCAAAAGAACCTTCTCTCTATCAGTGCACTGGACAATAGCAAGTTTCTTCTCAACGGACTTCAGCCAATCATCAGCTTCCATTGGATCTGTGGCTTGAGCAAAGGTAGGTGGTCTGGTCCTCATGAACTCTCCCAAACGGTTGTGGTGTGGCGGGGGTGGTGGCGGTGGCGGCATGTAAGGCTGATTGTTATTGCCAGCTTGGAGCTGTCCCATTGTGTGTATCATGGTCTGCATGAGCTGGTTTTGCATAGCTAACAGCTGTTCAAGGTTGATTGCTCCTTGGGCATGTCCCCGGTTGTTCTGAGGTGCATCATTGCGCTCCTCCTCATCGTTAGCATCCCTCTGGTTGCGAGTTCTCACCATCTGTTGGCGAAAGAAAGGTGGAGATAGAAGAATTTAGAATTTGGAAGGAAACGTCCCAACTATATGCATCAAGGTATGTGACACTAAACAATCCATTATTAATATAGAGCTATATGAGGATGTGGACAAGTGCCGAAGCATCCCACAACTCTCTACTAAGCACACAAGCACTCAAGCAAGCACCAATTAAAATTCAGCACACCACACTATTTAAAACTAATACGATTCTAAACGTTCTTATTGCAAAATACTCATAGGGGACTTAATTTCCTAATTGTGAGACGGTGAGGGCGTCCTTGCCTGCGCGGATGTGATGGGGTTGCGCCATGGTGATGTAGGGGACCAGATTCTCTTGGGTGACCACGGTTCTCCTCTTGCTTCACATTCCTTCATCTCCAAGTTGGCTTCCAAACGAGCTAGCTCCTTGCGAAGGTAGTGGATCTCCCTTTGTGCGTTTGCATAGCGATTGCTCATTTCCAATAATGTCTTTTGTGACCTATCCATCGCTGTAAAATTGTCTGAAGCTTCTTGTGGTCTAATTATCCTCCCCGTACCACTCTCCCGCTGAGGGTGCAGCTGTCCCAAAAGAACGAAAAAGAGGGAGAAAATGCAGCAGCCAACACAATAATTTTACCCACACATAACAGCGGCAAAACACACACTTTACGCAAAAATTTAAGTGGCAAAAACAGCAGCAAACAACAAAAGACACGGCTGAAAATTGCATTGGAAACGCAGCGGCAATTGATACTTTTTGCAGCTGAAAATGAAGGAAAAAAACAGCAGCAAGAAATTTCGAAAATAGCAACTTAGAGAAGTGTTCCTATGTGCTCTAGAGTGTCCATTCTACCTAGGCTTGCATCCTACGGTCAACGCGGCTCTGATACCAATTTGTGACACCCGGTTCCGAATATGAACCAAGCGTAACACATATGTGTGCCCAGGAAGTTCATCACACATATACAAAATTTAACCACATCTTAACTATTAAATAAGTACTTTATTACAATAATCCAATAGTTCACAAGTGACAAAACTCTAATTAATTCAGCGGAAACTAAACTAAGCAGCATGACTCCATTCCATAGGCAATTGACGGTGATACACAACCTAGTACTCCGCGTGATCCTCAGGGTACTCCCAATTATCTCCAGTAGCTGTTGGGGGGGATTGCAAGGGTGAGTACGTGTCGTACTCAGCAAGTGTGGAAATAGATGAATTGTAGCTAAACAAAAGACCAGAATAAAATGGCTATTTGCAGCAAAGTACATTTCATAAACATGCAAAAGCAGCTTATCATGTCTATGTGAGTTTATTTCCCTTCATGACCCAAGTAATTATCATACCATTAATCCAACAATTCTTATTTACCATCGCAATCAATTTAATACCAGCCAACCATTAACTTAATACCATATGCCAATTCTATATTCTCTCATGTACCGACTATACTCAAGTGACCAACCAACCCATACCAACCATCCCAAAATTCCAAGTCCAATTCTAATCATGTAGGTCCTCCAGGCGATCTTAACCGGGAGCACGTCTATCATGATAGTTTTTAACACTCTGCATAGGTTGTACCACTTTACCCAATGTTCGTGATTTCATCACCTTTCGGTGACTAGAACCTCTATGTTGCCCTGTCACACTTCCGTTGGTGTGCGGCCAAGAGATCACAAAATAGCCTTTCAAAAGGGACTACTAGTATGTACGGGCCCACTAAGGTTTCACCGGCAGGATTGAATCTCCATTCTCCCACCCACGGCCCCCTTGTGTGCCATGCGGATCCCGGGGTAGCCCTCCTCGACTCCCATTCCTTACGCCATCCAATGGTCCATACAATACTAGCAGCGCTCCTAATTATTCAGCTACGCCACACCCATACTTGGCCTTGTGGTGGCACTGTTGTCCTGGCATATTCTCGCATGAACCGGTTCTTAGATCTAAGGCAAGCAAAACCACCGTATCATCCAACCCATTCCACAAAACCATGCTTGCTTAGATCTCCTAAATTCCATGTTGCTAAATTAATCATCATCTTATTACCATCCCAAGTTCTCATAATTAAAGTTGTCAAACATATTATTTAAGTTACCCATAACCCACGTAGCAATGCAGTGTGAAAAGAAAAATACCCATACCCGACTCATCATGTATATCTTGGCGACAAGGGGTGGCAAACAACGCTAGTAAACTCCTACGTATGGGTTTCCCATCATATTGACACGAACATGCAAGTTCGCAAACAAAATATTTAATAAAACGGGATCAATATGATCAAGGACACTTGCCTTGCTCCGACGGATGGGGTTGCTCAAGCGCTTCAAAGTCTTGGTTTTGGAAATCCTCGTATGCGGCCTCTTGAGCACGTCCCTCTACGCGTGATCACACATAAAAGAAAATACATGCAAATCATCATGATGCGCACATATTAATCAACATGCACTTACATGAATGCATGCAATGTTCAATAATGAATTAACCACGGTTGTTTATTAATTAGATGCAACTAGTTCATACGTGTTCATACGATTTTACGGGGGTTTTAGCAAGAATTAATGCTGCTGAAAATAAAAAGATGGTGCGACTACGATCAAATTATGTCTATTAGATTTAATACGTTCGCTAAAATTCGCATCAGAAAACGTGTCCTACCGTAGATGTGATGGCTTTGAAGATTGCGGGACGAAGACGACGCGTAGACGAAGTAGATGGTGCAGCGGTCCTCCGGCAGCACGACGACGGCGACACGACGATCTCCGACGGACGACGACACCCTCTTCTCTTTTTTTCTTCCTCTCCTTCCCCTGGCAGCGGCAGCCTCTGGTGTTTTTTTCTACATCGCTAGGGTTTTTTTTTCCCTGGGCGGCGGCGCTGCTTCTGGTGTCGTTGAAAAATACGAGGCCTAGGGTCGTATTTATAGGGGCAAAATGCGCTGGACAGGACTCCAGATCGGTTACGGTGCTGGGCTCCCGGTGCGACCGACCTGGTGCTGGGTCCGGTGCGGCACTCGGCCGTTCTGGCCACGGGAGGCGGGCACGGTTGAACCGTCCAGGGGCACGGTCAGCTCCCAGTAAACCGGCCCGGTACAGTGCTCCCAGGCACTATTTGCCTGGAAACTTCTGGGGTGAAGCAAAGCTTCCCCCGGAAACTTCCGGAAGTTTACGGAATCTTTTTTTTCTTTCTTTAGGTTTCACAAATATGTCATATATATATATATATTATTTGTTTCTAATACATGTTTATTTTTTAATTTTCTTCTCTCCTTTTGCTACACATATATTTTTTATATGTATGTTTTATCCTTTATTATCTTTCCTTTATTTTACTCATGTTTAATGCATGAACATATATTCAATGCATGATGCAAAAATTGAGGGTGTTACAGCGCGGTGGATTCGAATCATCACCGTCTCGACGAGAACTTCTGACCTTACTTGATGAGCGAGTACGAACCATACTGCACAATGAATTTGGGATGAGTCAAAGTTCAATATCAGCAATAAGTGAAGATAAGGAAAACATGAACATGTCAAGGACTTTGTGAAAGTATAACAATGAGATATGAATTTCCAAAGTTGACAATGTTCCCAGATTTTCCGAGAAATTTTGACAGCACCTCCATTGTATATGGCTGTTTTGTCCACAGTTTTTCATATAAAAAATATCCAAATTTGCCAAAACTGTAAATTACAACATTATCACATATCTCATCTAGTTTCCAGAAATGTATCGTATGACCTCATTAGATGTTTCTACCGAGAGTTATGATCAAATTGGTGAGAAGTACAGAAACTGTTCCATTTTCTATCCAGTTTAGACAGGTTTTGGAATTTTCAAATTTTAGCTATGATCCAGGGAGATTCTGCTATGGTCATGAACAGAAATTATTTAAAAGACTCTCATACATTTCCAACCATGTATGGAACAACTTCATGGGATAATTCTACCAGGGGATATGACTTTTCAAACTGGAGCTAAGTTTCTGTCAGAATAACACAGGAAAGAACAGAGGTTTACAATTTTGGTTCAAATTTCATTTTTATCCTTTCAAGATAGGAATCTGCTTTGGATATTAACTTGACACTTGTTTTGCGAGCTACACCTTCGGCATGGATTCTAACCGTTGATGTGCCGATGTAACCCGAATGCAATGTCGGTACTATGTCCTCACCAAATAAAAATCCTATGCCCGTATTCCGGCATACGTCTCAACGGTGGCGCTAATGATGTTCACTTTAAAACATTTTCTACTCGAGCTACAAATAATGCGTTTAGTGTACCTGCCACTACACACAAATTACTGATCAATCATATGGTACCGTACGGCACAACCTGCACTGGCGATCAATTCAGAATAATCTATATGAAAGTAAAAACATTCGTCCCGTATCATTCCATACGGGCCGCTCCGAGCTAAGCCATGTATCGAGGTACATGACCGGGTTTTCTACCACCCGACAGGGTCCCACGTCTTTGCATAGTGCTGCACCAGTAGGGGCGCATCGAGTTATGTCCCACCCGATGGAGGCTCCCACTAATTTTGAAGCACGCTGGGGTACCGCGTGTCATATGTTCTCAGAAACATAGAAAGTACCATAGACTCATATTGACATTTCCGTGCCAAGCCACGAAAACAATCACATGCAACCTCTCGCATGGTGAGCTTACCGAAATTGATCCGCTTGCGGTGGCATACCTTACCTCTTACCTGATGTCGGAGCGATGTTACAGAATATAATAACACATAGGTTAGCTTGCCACCTTAAGTAACTAATACTATAATAGACCTTATGTGGGCATAATAACTAATCCTCACTCGACTACTTCGTAGTTTTCAAAAATAGGTGCTTTTCAAGCGTTCTATTCCCAATACAGCTCTCATACCATTTGTGAGGACCGGAGTCCACACATTACAGGAATCGCATTGGGTGGTGCCGTGAGATGCGGCACCCAACAACACACAAGAAAAGCCATACAAAATAACCAACACAAATATTTTATTTCACAATATGATTCTCTTTTACAACATAATATACAACGCAATGGAATATTTTATACTCACACTCTCAACTAACTATGCACAAGAGAAGCTGTCCATGCCCGTGGACACTTCTCACTAGCAACACGAAGAAGAGAGCAACGACAACATTTTTGGGAGAGATACATCTTGACAAGCTCGAGGTCTCATGGACAACCACAACATAATCATAAGCTAATAATACCTACAAAAACCACAATAGAGCAACCGTGAGCTTGACGCTCAGCAAGACTTAACCGTCTCACCTAAGGCATGAAACTCCACATGCTGGAAACTCTAAAATACGGAAGCTGAATTTGCATAAAGGACACGCCTACATGTGAATCCTTACTTTCATTTTTAGCATCAAGTTAAGGCTTCATAGAAAGTAAATTTAGTTTGCACTACAACTACTGCATACAAGTTTGCAATACAATTATATATCAAGAAGTATCAGATTCCAATAAACCATGTTCCCTTCTTACTACGTCAAGACTCAGTGTCCAAGTATGCTCAAATAACCGCGAGCGACGTTGATTGCAACCAGTAGACACCCGGACTGCACGACACGTACGCCCATACTCAGAGTTGCGATGGCACACTCCACTGATGTCGCACGCAGCCACCTTTCCCAAGACTAACTCACATCAAAGCAGTTCGATCGACCCGAACAGCGAGCTCCCTCAAGGTGCACCTCTGCTGTGAGATGTTCATGAGCGAGTTGACTCCCACTATACTAACAGCCGACAACTTAAGCCGATTAAAAAAGTTCCAACATAGGATCCTCAAGGTACATTGGTTTCCTATGTCCCATATAGCCAGTATGCACCCGGTACAGTTCAAACTTGTCCAACAGGGCTAGGCACGAGACGGGCCTTAATCACCATAGGCAGGACTACGCAGCCAGGACCATGTCCTGCTGCATCCTATGCTCCTGCCAAGTCTCCAATTTATTAAAGTGAATCCTCACAATTAAACTCATAATTCCAATCCAGTGTAAACCTAGTGCTAGTCTCGCGAGAAGGTTCTAACCTCTCGACTTCTACGATTTCTTCAAACTAGACATTAAGAATAGCATATCGAAACATGGAGTATTAATCTACCCAAACCACTCTTTGGATTATTCCGGTCATGTAATTGGGTTTCATTGTACAAAATCTAATGCACAATACATGTCATCTATTAGTGTGTAGAAATGAAAACTTTGCAAAATTTCTTAAATGCAAACTGGGGCTTGCCTTTTGATTGAAATAAAAGTCAGCGACACTAAGTTAGTAGCCTTCGTCAAGAAATCACGCCACAACAGAATCAATATAGAAATCCTCGGCTCCGGGTTGTGCTTCTTGTTGGCCACCTTCGTCGCGAGCACTATCGAAATGATATGCAAATAAGAGAATGCAATTTATTAAAATAACAATTGAAGTTGATTATAACTCAAGAAGGATTAATAATAGTTAGGACTGGAAGTTTTGTTGCTAGAGTGGACAGCAGTAGAGAGGAAACGAGATGAACTTAGACAATGGAAATATGAAGTGAAATAGATATTGTTTTGTACATAGAGATGTGATGTCAATTTATACAGGTTCAACAGATGCCCTGAGCCTGAGAAAATTACAGTGAGTTCATATGGTCGTCGAGGAATAACCAAGTAAGTTCCAGATACAACAATGGAATATATTGGTCGACAAAATTTCTTAAGTGTTTAGCCTTATCTGAGTTTTCATTGCCAAACAAAGGCTTTAGTATAGGTAAAACAAGATTTTCTGGATAGAGGGATTCATATAGAGCCCAACACCATTGGTTTTACATTTTTCTAATCATTGTACATGGAGATATGAAATTTACAAGTTCCTACAATATTCTGAATAAGTCTCTGATGTTTTTCCTATTTTTCTGGACATAGAAGAAAGAATCAAAATTTTATCCAGTAAATGAAGTCAAACGGTTCCAAAATTTTTACTGGACATTAAGGATAATCAACAGAAGATTGTAGCATAGTTTTAGAATTTTCTATGAAAGGAATCACCTGGAATTTATTTCCTAATGATTTACTTTGTGGGAATTATTAGGCAAACACCAAGAACTTTCATAGCCAATAAATTGCACCACTGCAAAGTACTTGCCATGAGGAATCCAACAAAATTCATTTCACAATTTCTGGACATTCCTACAGGGAATGGTGAATTTCTAAAGTTTCTCTAATTTCCTCAATTGTTTTTCTATTGTAAAATGGTTTAGCCATTGACCATTGGGCCCTACCATTTAAAATTGGCCATTGAGGTTGAAGAAACACAGTGGTCCACAAAGTATTTTCGCAGCCAAACCCGACCGGTGCCACAATGGATACGGAGCAATACTCATTGACAGGTGGGGTCCGACCTCCTTCTTCGTCCTTCGGCCCAGGGCGAGCAGGCGGCATGTTGTGCCGACGCACGGCAGCGCCCCTTGCCGGTTCCCTTCCCCTGCGCCTCCCCACCTGAAAATGGCCTCCAGGGCCTAAATAAACACTAGCGTCACGATGGTGTGGTCGGGGAACGCCGGTACTGATCGGAGACGACTCCCCACGGTGGCGGCGGCGGACCTAACTCCGGCGAGGTCGCCAGGTGTACAGAGAGTACCAGAGCGCTCGGTATTTGATCGCACGGCACCAGTAGGCAATGAGGAACAAGAATATGAACTCAAATCGGGGAGAAATTGACTGGAAAACAGATTACACCGGTGATCTAGGTCACAAGCTTTGGCGGGTACAAGAACTCAAAGAACAGAGCCTAGGATGGATCATTTTCTTTGGTTTTCGATTTAGAGGGTTTGTATGTTCATGAGGAAGATCTTATCTAACTGAATTAAAAAAATAATTATACATAGAATCCGAATTGTCTGGCGGAAACTTCCCCTGTTCTTGAGAACGGCCGAATCAAGAATTCGAACTCCGGCTAAATGGTGCTACGAACAGACTAGCAACTATGGGGACAGCATGGTGGAGTTCTGGATAACCTTGGGGCATCTTTTGTTGCCTGGAAGACGGGCCGAGACGACAGTGCAACTGAGAGCAGCACCCCCGCCGTCATTTTTGAGCTCCGGGAAAGAAAAACGCCGTGGCCCGTGCAGTAGAGGAAGAAGGGAAACATGCAGCAGCTCAGGGAGGTTGAGGCCACGCCGGTGCACACCCCTGCTGCACGAAGCTGGCTTGAGGATCCTTGCTGCAGCTGGACGATGGAGAAAAGGGAGGCGGCCACCATGACTCGAGCAAGCAGAGCGCAGCGCTGGAGCGAGTAGAGAGGAAATGAGTTGAGGAGCAAGCTTCTGAGCAATGATAAGGAAGAATTTCTGCATCCTGGAAACAGGCTGGTTGAGGATTATGTGGTACATGCAGCAGGTGCAGTGGCGCCATGAGAAGAGCGGAGAAACATAGCACATTTTTCTCTGTTGCGCTGGTTTACTGGATGACAAGTGGGTCCCATCTCTCTCCTCTTTATCGCTTCTCTGTCCTTTTAATTCCACCACCAAACAAGGTCCAAAATTAATGAAAATTTGTAGATAGGCTCAAACAAATATCTAGGATCTGATTCTGAATTCAAAACTCTGAATTGATCAAGTTTCAATTTCAATTCAAATTTGAATTTGAAATTGAATGGTATTCAATGGAGCCACTGAATTAAATAGCAAATGTGCTTCAAAATTTTTGAAACTTTGCAGAGAGGCTATTTGGAATATTTGCAATTTAATGGTGAACTCATATTCTTATTTCGGCAAAGTTTGAACAGGAGCATGTTTTGAATATTTAATTTCTTCCATTGAAGGTTGAATTGTTTTGATTTTTTTCAGTTTCCATTTTGATTTCCTTTTTCCCATTCAAATTTTTAATTCCCCTATCTGAAATTTACATTATGATTTTTTGGGCTTTTACAGCAAGAAGGTATAAGGGAGCAGATAATAACATGCAAAACTTAAATGCACATAGAGTCTGTTTTCATGCTATTGTATTTCATAATAGGTCTGGATAACAGGGGAGGAAAGGGTACACACTTAGGGCATGGAACCATGGTAAGCATGCTAAACATCTTGGACCAACCCGACTTGTTCATAGACACTATGAAATATGAAAACAAAAACAGACTCACCTCCGTGCTAAGTGTAGAACTTCTGAAGGTGCTCTATGTTTCAGGGGTTGGGAAGCGGTGTCCCATCATCTATAGCCAAGCGAACGCATCCGGGGTGGGACACTTTTATCACTCGAAAGGGACCCTCCCAGCTGGGGGAGAGCTTGTTCAGTCAATCTCGAGAAAGTATAAGCCGCAACACCAGATTGTCTTCTTCAAACTGCCAACTACGCACATGCCTTTGCTGATAGCGCCGGAGCGCCTGGCGGCACCCCGCATTTCAGACAGCTGCTTGTTACGTTGCCTCGTCGACAAGGTCTAGATCATGGCGCCGGAGCTGGTCCTGCGCATCTTCGTCGTAGGTCCAAACTCGAAGAGACCCCATTCTAACTTCTGGAGGGAGAACAACTTCCGTCTTGTACACGAAGAAGACGGGTGTCTCTCCTGTAGCCCGACTGGGTGTTGTCCGGCTAGACCACAATGCAGACAGAAGCTCCTCAATCCAGTTGGCACCATGCTTTTTCAGACGTTCATAGGTGCGGGTCTTGAGTCCTTTGAGTACTTCAACATTTGCTCTCTTGTCTTGCCCATTACGTGCTGGGTGCACTACTGATGTATAGCGGATCTTGATGCTAAGGTATTTGCAATACGTGCTGCACTCATGAGTCGGGTCCCGTTGTCAGTGATGAATCTGTTCGGGACTCCAAATCTGCAAACTATGGACTTCAATACCTTGATTGCTAATTGCTTGTTGATTATCACAACAGGAGCTGCTTCTGGCCACTTTGTGAACTTGTTGATGGCAACATAAGAAACCGGTACCCTCTGACAGTTTTGGGAAAAGGTCCCAGAATATCCATCCCCCACACAGCGAAAGGCCACGAGGGAGGAATCATTTGAAGTTAATGCGCCAATGTGTGGATCTTTTTGGCATGAAACTGGAACGCCTCACATATCTTGACCATATCGACTACATCCTCAAGAGCTTTAGGCCAGTAAAAACCATGTCGGAAGGCCTTACCGACCGGCGTGTGGGATGAAGCATGATTACCATACTCGCCTCCATGGATTTTTGCAAGGAGCTCGCCACCATCTTCCCGAGATATGCACCGCAATAGGATGCCATTGGCGCCACGTCGGTAGATATCCCCTTGTACCAACGTGTATCTCTTAGCCATCCGGACAATCTGTTTAGCAGATACATCTTCTTCCGGAAGGATGTTGTCTTTCAAGTAGTCTCAGACCTCCATGATCCATGCATCGGGACTATCTTAAGCTTCTGGATCTTCGAGTAGTACGGTGTGCTGATGTGTTGTGAAGTGATCACATGTTGATGCAGAGATTGTAAATGTTATAGCAGTGGAATTTAATTGCTATTCTTACAACCTGAACAAGAGATATGATTGCTTAACTTTCACATGTAACACAAATTACTTGATTGATCAATTCTAATTCCTTAGATGATGAAATTTGCAAAAGTAAAAGAATGGAGCACACAAGACACATATTTTTATCGAGGTTCGATCTCACCAAAGAGATCTAATCCTCGTTGAGGAAGCCCACACAGAGCCGGGTCTCTTCAAACCCTTTTCCCTCATCAAGTCACCACACAAGGCTGACATGGTTCCGCTATCACGGGTAATCACCGAGTTGGTAGGGCAACCTTACACATTTAGGGCTCCCACAAAGATTTCAGCAAAAAAGTGATCTAATACACTCGAAAAGATTACAAGTAATGCAAGAGTGTAAAGAGACCAAACCCGGAGAGCTCAATGATGCGTAGACAACGATCTCTCAATCCCAAATCTGAATACTCAAAGAATTTCACTTTTGAGGACCTTAGATGCGTGGGGAGATGTGTATTTGTGCTCTTGGGACAAGTGGCGGTGCTAGGGTTTCAGTTCTTGATAGTAGAATATGAGAGTTGCGTTTGTGGGGTCGTGTATCTCCTATTTATAGTGTTTTCAAATTATTACCGTTAGGAATCCCGATGGTCGGACTAGTCCGCTCTTGGGACTAGAATTGTCCGATGTGTTGTGCAAAATCCACGTGGAATGTGCAGCACACTAAAAACCCCAATATGTGTGAGGTATACCGGACTAGTCTGGTAGGATTCCGGACATGTCCGGTGCCCTGTGTATTGGAATATCAGAAAGTTTCTTGGACTAGTCCGGTCCATGAACGGACTTGACCGGTGCATAGTGTTATAGAAAATCAAAAAGTTTCTCGAACTAGTCCGATCCATGAATGGACTTGTCCGATGCATAGTGTTATGGAGCATCAGAAAGTTTCTCAAACTAGTCTGGTCCACGAATGGACTAGTCCGGTGCACTGTGAAGTGAGACTCCAGAGAGTTGAACGGAGTAGTCCGGTTTGTGAACGGACTAGTCCGATGCTCAATGAATTATTCAGGTTGATTTTAAGCCCTTACCCCTACGCAAAGACTTGAGCTCTTGGGATGTGTCTCCCACACACATCCTATAAAATTAAGTCTACTTTGCACTATCACTTCATTTTTCACTTTTTGAGTGCACCAAACTATCTCATCTGAGTTGACCTGCATTCATCTCAACAAGTTCATTAGGATCTCATTCGTTTGTCATCAATCGTTCAAAACCCACAAGGAAATGCCTAGATGCACTTTCAGTCTCTCCCTTTTTGGTGATTGATGACAACCAATTGAGATTTCATCAAGGGTGCATATATGAGAATGAAAAATGAACAATAATAACTCCTCACATATATGCTCTCATTATGGTGGGGTGACTTAGAGTGTGTGTGATCAAGTAATGTGAAGTGCAAATATCACATCAATATTAAATAAACATCACACATTCAGATTAGATAACATAGGCACATCCACAAGAGATTACAATAATTTCAAATTAAGATGCATGTCCTCGATCACCAGTCCTTAAGGCTATAAAATAAGCTACTAGTCTCAATCTCTCCCCCTTTAGCATCAAGGCACCAAAAAGGGAAAAATTGAGGGGAATCACTCATCGCCACTGCCACCCTCACTCTCGGTCCTCTCTTCATCTTCATGTGTATGCTGAGGAGGAGGAGTAGAGACACCTACTAGTCCAAATGAGATCAACTCTTGTTTAGTGAGGGGAGCCATATCAGTGATATCTTCTTCATAATCCTCTTAAATCTGAGGTGATCCCACTGACCCGATTTCTAGCTTCTCACAAATAGCTTTGATGTTGTCCTTCATGTATCTTTGATGTCTCTTTCTGGCCAAACTCTCCTTGTGCTACTCAATTTCCACTTTGCGACAGGATGCAAACATGGAGGAAAGCATTTTTAGCACACCACTGGAGGAATCTCTAGAGGGTGGAGGAGCAGGGGTAGCAGGTGGGGTCCTTGAGCCTTCATTAGCTTGTTTTGATCTTTGCTCCACTGTAGGTGAGGCAGGAGCAGAGAAAATGGTGTAAACAGTTAGTATCTGAGGCTTGAGGACAATGTGAGGAACATCTTTGACAAACTCAAGTCCTGTCACCTTTTCAATCATGTACATGATATAGGGTGCATAGCAACAGGACCTGTTTGTAGTAATGGATATGTTCACAATGTCATTGTATATGTACTCAAAGACATTGAAAGACCTTCTCTGTTTGATCACTTTCACCAAGGTCCTTAGAGTCCCTTGGATGGTTCTTGCATCTCCTTCCATGGGATCTATGGTCTTCCTCAGAATTCTATTCAGGACTGCATAGAATGGCTTCAAATATTTTGTAGATAGAGGCTTGTAAGGCATTCTTGTGTCATAGAGGAATTCTAGCTCATCCTTCTCCAAATGCTTTAAATTGTGAATTGTGAGGTCATTGTCCAAGGAATTCTCAGGGTGGAATATTCTTGCAAACTCTTCATAGGTTACACTATACATCGATCCATCATCACGGACGAAGTAGAGAGTAGAGTAACATTGGGTGATGACCTCATTGTTCCAATTGTATCGGAAGGATAGAAGATCCTTCAAACCATGTCTCTCCAATGCCTCCACGACCTCTTGATAGGCTTGGCACTTTCTGGATTAGAGGTAGGTGACATTGACCCACTGACCTTCAATCATCGGGTTCCTCATCTTCATGTAAACATGCTCATAATAGTCAGCATGAAAGTTGCTCCATAACCTTGGATCAGCTAACTGCTTAGGTTGCTCATAGATTTCAATCTTCCTGTATCTATCAGCCAATTCACTTCCCTTTCCAGTAAAATCATCATATGAGGGCTGCCTATTGCGGTGAATAGGGGCCGTCATCTTCAACTGACCGATAGGACCACTAGCCAGTCCTTTGCCCTTGTTAATGCTTCTCCTAGGTACTGTTGAGCTGGCACCAGCAACATCCTTGCTTTGAGATTTCTTCAATACTAGTCTCCTCTTCTTAGGGAGTGCATCGTCGGAAGGAGAGGAGTCAACATTGTGATCAAGCCTCTTCTTCATGACTCTCTCTTTGGCTTTTTGTACACTTGCACGATTACGCTGGGCTTCATAATCGAATGAGCTGTCCTCGAAAGCTGATGACATCGTGCCTGACAAGGGATTTCAAGGATTGATAAGAATTGATTGTAGTCTTTGTGGAAATAAGAATTCAGAGGTTTAATTTTCACGGTACCTGACTTGTCCATTTTCATAGTGCAGACTTGTCTAGAAGACCGGACTTGGCCACACCAGACGCCGGACTAGTCCGGATTGATGTATGAACCCTAACTTCCTATTTCAACAAATGTAGCTCAAATTGAAGCAAAACAAGCAGGAGTACAATAGGAATACATCTAGAAAGGTAACGTATGCCCTAGGAATCAAAAAAAATAAGCAAGATTGGAGGAAAGGTGAGAACTAGGGTTAAGTGAGATTTTTACCGAGAAATCGAAGATTTGAGGTTGGATGAGCAGAGCAGGATCCATATTAGTCCGGAGAGGGATGCTTCGCGCCGAGGAGAAGAGTTCCCATGGAGGGATTTTTGATTTTGGTGTACAAAAGTGAAAATCGCCTTGGGAGCTAGGTTTTGAGGAGAGAGAAGGTAAATGCGATTGTGAGGGGAGGAAGATGAAGTATGGGCATCGGGTTGGGTTTAAAACTGTGACACCCAGTTCCAAAAATGAAACAAGCGTAATGCATATTTGTGCCCAGGATATTTAACACACATACACAAGTGATTCACAAACGATAAACAGATAAAACCATGTCTTGAATAATATTACTAATAATAGTACCTTATTGCAAAACAAATAGTCTCAAAGACAAACTCTAAACAACTGCAGCAGAAAACTCTAAACACCAAGACTCCAAACTCCACGGGCACGCTTGACAGTAAAACGCACGACTAGAACTCTCAAAGACCTCCTGGTACTCCACCTAGTCGCCTGCGCCTGAATTTGTTGGTGTAATAGCAAGGGTGAGCATCAGTTGTACTCAACAAGTGTGGGAAAGTATGAGATGTAGCTTAAATAAGGAATAGTAATGAACAATGGCTAGTTGCATAAAAGTACATTCAAAATAGTTGAAAATGCAATTATGTGATCATTAAGTGCGTCCCTCCCAAAATATTCCAAATAGCATCAATTTCAACTTAAATAACCAATACCAACAATAATAATCCATATTAATTTCATAATTTCTCATTTTCTCGCTTTCATAAATTTCATATACTGAAACCAAATAATAAACCAATACTAATTTCCAACTCAATTACAACCATTAAACTCAGTTCAAGGTCCATAACACTAATCATGTGAGGGTCCAGGTTGCTCATAATCGGGAGCACAACTATCATGATAGTTTTAGACACACTCTGTAGATGTTGGACCACTTTACCCACAAATTCGTGATTTCATCACCTTTCGATGACTAAGGAATCTCAATTATGTCGTCTCACACTTCCTTTGATGTGTGGCCAAGAGATCACAAAATAGCATTTACAAAGTGATTACTAGCATATTTAGACCCCACTGAGGTTTCACCGGTGGTGATGTCTCCAACTGAGCACATCTAACCAAGGGCCCCCTCTTGAGCCATTCAGATCCCAAGGTAGTCCCACCATCACTACAAACCCATCCGACTACCCCTTCCGTGAGCATTCTTAATAGTCCAAATAGTACTAGCAAAACACTAATTAGTTAGCTAATCTGCACCCATACTTGGCCCTGTGGTGGCACTATAAATCCTGGATGGTTGCTCCACGAACCGGTTCTTAGATCTAAAGCAAGCAAAACCATCAAAACAATCCAACCTATTCCACATAACCAGCTTGCTTAGATCCCTAGGCACCATGTTGCTAAAGGGTCATTATTACCAATTCTCATCATTAAAATGTTCAATAGTTCATAATTAAGAAATGTGATGTTTTCCCAAACCCAATTAAGTAATGTGAAGCAAAGAGTGTAAAATACCCTTCTCGACTCTCTACATTGTTTTCAAGCGACAAGGGTGGTCATACAAGACTAGTAAACTCCTATAATTGGATTTTCCTATCAATTGACACAAGCATGCAATTTTGCAAACAAAACGTTTAAAAACTTGGATCAAAATGATCAAGGGCACTTGCCTTGCTCTTCAGCTTGGTTTGGATCAAAGCCTTTGAAGTTCTAGTTCTGCAAGTCCTCGAAAGCACTTTCTACAGCAACACCTTCTATTCTGAGCGACAAACATGCAAAATAATGCTCATATAGTACTCAATATGCAATGATATGCATGATTAATTGAATTGTGAAGTACAACTTGTTAATGAGTTGCTATTAGTGTTTACTAACTAGTTACAATGGTTTATAATAAGTTGAACAAGTTTGGAATTGATTTAAATCAATTTGGAATTAATTCAACATTAAGTGATTCAGAAAACCGGACAAGTCCGGTATAGGGGTTGAACTAGTCCGCCCTATACAGAACTGGAATTAGGGTTTTTCTGGACAACAGGGTTTTAAGTTGAATTCACGTGGAAACTTGGAGGTAGAGGGTGTACCACGTGTTTAGAGATCCAAAGATAAATAATTGGGTGCAACACCTGGATCTTGACGATTAGGGCTTGATGAAGATGAGTTGATGAAGATTTGGTGATGAAGAACGTCAATTGCCAAAAAATTGATGAAGATCGATCTTGATTGCTCCCTCTTTGTGTTTTCCTTCTTCTCCTTGCCCTTGGACTCCTTCTTGACGTCGGCACAAGGCAAAGGGCAACACCGAGGTTTTTTCTCAAAGGTTGGAGAGGTGAGGGTATTGGGTTGTTTATGTATGGGTGGAGAGGAAGGTTTTTGGGGGTAAATTCCAAGTAGAATTCGATGGGGGTCAAGTAGGGGCCGAGGTGGGGTCCAATTGGGATCCTCTAGGTTTGGTCCCGAAGTTCCATGGACCAATTAAGGCAATTACCCAATAACCAATCGTGGAAGAAAAACAGAATCCGAGTTGGTTTCTGTAGGCCGGACTAGTCCGCAATAGGGACCAGACAAGTCCGTTTTGGAACATAGACGAAATTGGACAAGTATGTATGCACGGTATGGGGCTGCAAAACAAAAGGCTTCTGGACTAAAAATTGGGCAAGGTCAGAATAGTCCGCTCAGACCACGGACAAGTTCGGGAAAACATCAGAGCCTCCAACGAACTAGTCCGTTCTGTGTGCTGGACAAGTCCGAGCTCTGAAGAAGTTGAATTTTTTGAAAGATAATAGGGACACCAGACTAGTACGGATTGGAGGCTGAACAAGTCCGTACCCTGATAGACTTGAATTCCTATTTAAGCTTAATTCCATTTTAATCAGGTTCCTTTTAAGCTTGTTTTATGTTAAACATGTATGAGGATGCATGCAATGCATTATGCATGAAAATGAGGGTATTACAAAACCCTAGGAATATGGACTAGTTCGGTATAGGGCCGAACAAGTCTGGTATGCCAGACTAGGGCCGGACTAGTATGAGGCAACAGACTAGTCCGGTGCTGACACCGGACTAGTCCGGGTCAGCAGGACTGATCAGAGTAAGAACCAAGGTGGTATTGAAAGTTTGATCTAATAGTGATGTAAAAGACATTATTTCACAAATAATCTTGATGAACATGGCCAGTAAGAAATCAACAATCATAGAATGGTCATAATTCACCAAGATTCACTAACTTAAATAATTTTCAAGAGAAAACTGAGATAAGGGATAGTTTTTCGCAAAGTAAGTAATCTTTGAAGATTCAAGCAGGTATGTAGTATTTCAAGCCATGTTTCGAGAGTCAAGTATATTTAGTTCATTTCTTAGCTCACAAAATCTCTTTTCATGTAGTGGCTTTGTAAATATATCTGCAAGTTGTTTTTCAGTTCTAACATGTGAAATTACTATATCACCTTTTAGTGAATGATCTCTTAGAAAATGATGATGAATGTCTATGTGCTTAGTTCTTGAGTGTTCTACTGGATTGTGTGCAATTTTTATGGCTCTTTCATTATCACATAGGAGTGGAATATGATTTAGATTGTAACCATAATCCCTTAGAGTTTGTCGCATCCAAAGTAGTTGTGTGCAACAACTATTGGCTGCAACATACTCTGCTTCGGCTGTAGAAAGAGCAATGGAGTTTTGTTTTTTAGATGACCATGAAACTAAGGATCTGCCAAGAAATTGGCAAGTTCTTAACGTTCTCTTTCTATCGACTTTGCATCCTGCATAGTCGGCATCAGAATATCCTATTAAGTTAAACTTAGATCCTTTGGGATACCAAAGGCCCAAGTTAGGGGTGTGCAAAAGGTATCTTAAAATTCCTTTTACAGCTATTAAATGGCACTCTTTAGGTGCGGCTTGAAACCTTGCACACATACTTTAGGATCGAAGAGGACATGAAAAGCTACCAGAGGGGGTGAATGGTAGTTTTAAACTTTTTCAGCGGAAGCAATGAAAACCCCTTGGCGGAAAATCGATCTGTTAAAGAATTTAGGTGTACTTGGTTTGGCTTATGAAGGTGCCTTCTCTTAATTGCTTCACTTGGAATCCCAAGAAGAACTTTAATTTGCCCATCATCAATATCTCGAATTTGTCTGTCATAATTTTGATAAATTCTTCATAAAAAGATTTATTAGTAGAACCAAAGATGATATCATCAACATAAATTTGACAACAAATAAATGATCATAAAAGTGTTTTGTAAACAAGGTATAATCAGCTTTTCCAATTTTAAAACCATTTTGAGTTTGAAAATCTCTAACGCACTCATACCAAGCTCGGGGAGCTTGTTTGAGGCCATAGAGAGTCTTACGCAGTTTATGCACATGGTTGGGGTACTCTTGATCTTTAAATCCCGATGGCTGCTCCATGTATACTTCCTCCTTGATGGGACCGTTGAGGAAAGCACTTTTGACGTCCATTTGATACAGCTTAAAATTATGGTGAGTAGCATATGCCAATAAAATACGAATGGACATAAGTCTAGCTACGAGAGCGAAAGTTTCGTTGAACTCCAAACCTTTTGCCACAAGTCGCGCCTTATTTCTTGTTACCACTCCATGTTCGTCTTGCTTGTTCTGAAAGACCCACTTGGTTCCTACTATGTTCACCTTTGGTCTTTATACAAGCTCCCATACTTCATTTCTCTTGAAGTTGTTCAGCTCCTCTTGCACTGCAATCACCCAATCTGGATCCTTTAGTGCTTCCTCTACCCTGTATGGTTCCAGAAAAGAGACAAAAGAGTAATATTTACATAAATTAGCTATGCGAGATCTAGTGGTTACTCCCTTAGCAATGTCTCCAATGATGTTGTTGACGGGATGATCTCTTTGTATACTCTGATGTACTCTTGGGTGAGGGACTTGTGATGTTGCTTGCACTTCATTTTCTTCTTTGTCAATGTATCCTCCTAGATCATTGCTTCCATGATTGTATTGATCTTCTTGATCTCCCTGATCTTGATCTTGGTCATGAGCTCCCCCTCGATCATTGCTTTCCTGTTGAGGTTCATCTTGAGCACTTGAGTCTTGTGGTTGCTCTTGAGGTCGAATATCACCAGGTGCCATCCTCTTCAACGCTTGGCATGGAATTTCTTCTTGATCTAGCACACACTTATCAACTTGCTCCACTTGGGAGCCGTTAGTTTCATCGAACACTACGTCACGTGCTATTTCAACAATGCCAGAGACTTTATTAAAGACACGATAGGCGTAGGCGTTCGAATCATAACCAAAAAGAACCCTTCATCAGATTTCGAAGCTAACTTTGAACTCCTCAGTTTCTTGTTCAGAGTGAAACATTTACTTCGAAAAACTCTAAAATATGAAACATTTGGTCTGTTACTGGTGAGGAGCTCATATGGCGTTTTCTTCAAAAGTCAGTGAAGATACAACCAGTTTGATCTATGACAAGCGGTGTTCACTTCTTCAGCCAAAAACCGGCCTGAAGTATTATATTCGTCCAACATCATCCTCACCATCTCAATTGGCATCCTGTTTTTCCTTTCGGCCACCCCATTTTGTTGAGAGGAGTATGGTGCTGAAAATTCATGCTTTATTCCTTCTTCATCTAGGTACTCCTCAACTTGAGTATTCTTGAACTCCGTTTTGTTGTCACTTCTAATATTTTTTACGGTTGAGGAGAATTCATTATGCACCCTTTTTAGAAATTTCTTGAGAATTCCCTGAGTTACTTATTTATCATACAAGAAAAATACCCTGGTAAATCTAGAAAAATCATCAACAGTAACCAATCCGTATTTGTATCCGTTGATGCTTATATAAGCAATTGGACCGAAGAGGTCCATGTGAAGAAGTTCCAGCGGTCCTGAGGTAGTCATCACGTTCTTGGCAGGGTGTGGTGTTCCAACTTGTTTTCCTGCCTGGCATGCACTGCACGGTCTGTCTTTCTCAAAACCAACATCCTTTAAACCTTGGATGTGACCATCTTTTAGAAGTTCTACAGATTCCTCATCCCAACATGGGCTAGCCGTCTATGCCAGAGCCATCCCATGTTGGTTTTTGCAACCAAGTGACACCCGGTTCCGAAAATGAACCAAGCGTAATGCATATGTGTACCCAGGATGTTTAACACACATATTCAAGTGATTCACAAACGATAAACAGATTATAACCATGTCTCGAATAATATTACTAATAATAGTACTATTATTACAAAACAAATAGTCTCGAGTACAATCACTAAACAACTACAACGGAAAACACTAATAACTAAAGACTCCAAACTCCACAGGCAAGCTTGACGGCAAAACGCACGCCTAGAACTCCTCAAAGACCTCCTGGCACTCCACATGGTCGCCTAAATCTGAATTTTGTGGGGGAATAGCAAGGGTGAGCACATGTCGTACTTAGCAAGTGTGGGAAAGTATGACATGTAGCTTAAACAAGGCATGATAATAAACAATGGAAAATTGCATAAAAGAACATTCAGAATAGTTGAAACTGCAATATTGTCATCATTAAGTGTGGTCCTTCCCAAAATAACCCATATATCATCGATTTCAACTTACATAACAAATTCTAGCAATAATAAACCATATTCAGCTCATAACTGCCCATTTGTCTCAAATTCATCAATTCCATATACCAAAGCCAATTAATTAACCAATACCAACTCCAAATTCAATTCCAGAAATTAAACACAGTTAAAGGTCCATTACTCTAATCATGTGAGGTCCCAGGTTGCTCATAACCGGGAGCACGGCTATCATGATAGTTTTAGACACACTCTGCAGAGGTTGTACCACTTTACCTACAAGTTCGTGATTTCATCACCTTTCGATGACAAAGGAATCACAATTATACCGTCTCACACTTCCTTAGGTGTGTGGCCAATAGATCACAAAATAGCCTTTACAAAATGATTACTAGCCTATTTGGACCCCACTGAGGTTTCACTGATGGTGATGTCTCCAACTAAGCACATCCAAGCAAGGGCCCCCTCTTTTGCCATTTGGATCCCAGGATAGTCCCACCATCAACTATAAACCCATCCGACTACCCCTTCTTGAGCCTTCTTAATGGTCCAAACAGTACTGGCAATACACTAATTAGTCAGCTAAGCTGCACCCATACTTGGCTCTGTGGTGGCACTGTAAATCTTGGATGATCGCTCCACCGACTAGTCCTTAGATCTAAAGCAAGCAAAACCACCAAAACTATCCAACCCATTCCACATAACCGGCTTGCTCAGATCCCTAGGCATCATGTTGCTAAAGGGTCATTATTATCAATTCTCATCATTCACATGTTCAACAGTTCATAACTGAGCATTATAGTTGATTCCCAAACCCATTTGAGCATTGCGAGGCAAAAAGTGTAAAATACCATTCCCGACTATCTACATTGTGTTCGAGCGACAAGTGTGGTCATACAAAACTAGTTAACTCCTATAATTGGGTTTTCCCATCAATTTTGACACAAGCATGTGATTTTGCAAACAAAACCTTTAAAATAGGATCAATATGGTCAAGGACACTTGTCTTGCTCCTGAGCTTGACTTGGATCAAAGACTTCGAAACTATGGTTTTGCAGGTCCTCAAAAGCACTCTCTATGACAACACCTTCTATTTCGAGCGATGAACATGCAAAACACACAATACAATCGAATAATGACCATATAGTACTCAATATGCCATGATATGCATGATTAATGCAATTGTGGGGTAAAACATGTTAAAGAGTTGCTATTAATGTTTACTAACTAGTTCTAATAGTTTTTAACAAGTTTGGACAAGTTTGGAATTGATTTGAGTCAATTTGGAATTCATTCAACACAATTCAGATTCAGAGGTCAGACAAGTCCGGTTTCAGGTTTCGGACTATTCTGCAATAGGCAGAACTTCAGATTAGGTTTTTCTTGGTCTGCGAGAACTGGGTTTGAATTTGCATGAAAACTTGGATGTAGAGGGTGTACCACGTGTTTAGAGATCCAAGGATCAAGAATTTGGGTGCAACACTTGGATCTTGGCGATTAGGGCTTGATGAAGTTGAGTTGATGAAGATTTTGGATGAAGAACATCAATTGTGGAAAAGTCGATGGAGATTGATCTTGATTGGCCCTTCTCCCTCTTCTCCTCCTTCTCCTTGCTTCTGGACTTGATCTTGACATCGACAACAAGGCAAAAGTGGTAGCAAGGGTTTTCAATTGGGGTGAAGAGGTGTAGGGTATTAGATTGTTTATATAGGGTGGAGAGGTAGCTTTTGGGTGGATTCCAAGCAGATTTCTGTGGAGGACATGTAGGGGCCGAGGTGGGGTCCACTTGGGCTCCTCTGAGGTTGGGCACGAAGTTCTTGGGCCCAAATTAGACAGTTACCCAGAAACAAATCGTGGAGAAATAACAGAATCTGAGTTGTTTTACAAGGGCCGGACTAGTCCGCAGTAAGGATCGGACAAGTCCGTTTGGCAACAAGGTAAAATCGAACAAGTCCGGGGTGGCTAGAAAATTTTTCCGGACTGAAAAATTTAACAAGAACGGACTATTCTGCTGGCAATTGGACAAGTTTGGGAAACATCAGAGGCTCAACCGGACAAGGCCGCACATTGTGCCGGACAAGTCCGAACTCTGAAGAATTGAATTTTTAACGAAAATGGGGACACCAGACTAGTCCAGGGTTATGGTCGAACAAGTCCGCACTTCTGAAGGAACTAAATTTTTCTAAAACAGAAAGGCAATACTGGACTAGTCCAAGGTTTAGGTCGGACAAGTCCGCATCCTGACAGACTGAAACTTCCAGTTTAAGCCTAAATTCGTTTTAATCTTGTTCCTTTTTACATGGCTTAATATTAAACATGTATGAGGATGCATGCATTGCATTATGCATGAAAATGAGGGTGTTACAAACCTAACCCCTTTCAAATGAATCTTTCCCTTGAGATTTGACATGAAAGGAAAGAGATAAGGAAATTACTTCTTGAGATCATCTTCTTGCTCCCAAGTTGCTTCCGATTGTGTATGATGCTTTCATTGCACTTTGCTCTATTGAATCATATTGTTTCTTGTGACCCTCTCCTTGGTGTCCAAAATTTTGATAGGTTTCTTGGCATAGGTGTAGGATCAAAGATCACATTAAAAGCTACCAGAGAGGGGGTGAATGGTAGATTAAAAATTTTCAGCAGAAGCAACAAAAACCGCTTGTTAGAAAAACGATATGTTAACAAAACCGTGTGTGCTGATCTAAATGTGTTCGACCATGAAAAAATTAGTAGATATTATAGACAAACAATTCACGAAGTCACGACAACAAGAATCACAAAAACCGTAAAGAAAAATTCAGGTTACGATCAAAAGATCAAACAATGGTCAATCTGTCCTACCGACTAAAAACAAGATATGTAGTACTGCAAAGAAACTCATGTAGATCAGAAACCACAAATCCAATGACTGTGAAATTTTCACAGATGATATATGATCAAGTGGTGAAGCCAAACCAAAAAGAACCACATCAATTGGATCTGTAAAACTCAAACCACTGAAGAAAGGTAGTGCTGTCAAAAAACTCGACGAGAAAGACTTGACAGAACAAGTCAGACGAACGAGGCACAAAAGTTCCTTTAAATTATGATCTTTGTTCAATGGAACACAAGAGGAACAGCCCCCAAAGTCGTCTTATATGATCTCTGGCCTCCCTTGCTTTTATAACAAGTCATGAGGCCAACCTAAACCAAACTAGGACTCTAATTCTACTCATTTCAGGAATCATAACTTTCCATAACTGCTCAAGACTCTTCTATAAGCAGATAGAATCAATCTTAAGACTTCCAAACACCTTAAGAACGTATCCCAAATTCCTAAAACAACTCAACTTCGTGACCCATACAAAATCCTACCATAACCAACCCAAATCTTTCTATATTTGAGTCAAACCCGACTCAGCCGCAGTGTGAGTCCATAACCTAGTCGGTTGGACCTTTCCGACCAATTCTTTATATCCACTTCTTTTCATCACGCCTCGGAACCATGTTGCCACGTCCATGCACTCCTTGCACACGTGCAAACACCTTCCAACGACGTCCACGATACCTTCATATGCATTGTTCTTGATTCAGACATGCTGCGCGACCTCCCAATCAGCTCAACCACAATTCCTTCCGAACTTGGTTGTTGAACCTCATCTTCTCCCTAAGAGAAGTTCAATGGATCCCGTCACCAGCCATGTCCTAAACTAAAGCAACACCTGCACATGGATAAACAATCGATACTTCCGAGCACAAGTCCTCAACTTGACTCTCGTTAGTTCTAAAACCACAACATCTTACGTGAGCACCTCACATAAGCATGTTGCAAACCATAGCAAAATGATTATAACCATAACCACCAAAAGACACCGAAAACGTAGTAAAATAATACTAAGCAAACTTTCTATAAGCCAAAAAGCAAGTTCAAAACATTGCAAGTTAAAAGCAGAACCACTGCGATCAAGCTCCGAACCTTGCCAAAGCTAACCGGACCTTAAGCTGGAGCTTACCAAAGCTAGCAGGACCTTGCGCTGGAGGTAATCAAAGATTAGTCGAACTTAGCACCGGAGCTAGCAAAAACATGTTGGACCTAAGCATAGCAAGTTAGACCTAGACAAAGAAGGCAGACCTTACGCTGGACCTTACCGGAGCTACCCAAAAAAGGTTGGACCTATTGTCGGACCTTGGTGGAGCTCGGACCTAGAGTCGGACCTTGTTGAAAAAGGTGTTATGGTAGAATTCAAAACTTTTATCGTCATAGCCAATGTATTCAGCACACATAGGTCTAACAATCTCCCCCTCGATGAATGCATTGGCAATACCACCTAAATCCGAACATTGACTTATTCACATAAAAAGTTTTAAAAACAAAATTCTCCCCCTTATGCATATTTTTCCCCCTTTGTAAATCAGAAATAAAATGAGAAGAAAAACAAAAACTCTCCCCCTGAGAAGAATCGTGCCAAAAACACTTGTGAATATGTGCAATGTGTGATCAATTTCTCCCCCTTTGACAATTTATTCAGCAAGGTTCAAAAGAGAAATTTCAATTGTTATGAGCATACTGTAACATGTACATATAAAACAAAGCTCATCCAAGTCATACTATCAAGTAACTTACACTATCGCATCAATGAGATACATATAGTAGTGTAAGCCATGCTAGAGATCAAGTGTAATTTTCAATTTAAGCAAGTCATGATCTCACAAACTTAACTATTTCAAAACCTGAAAGAATGACACTTGTTGCTGCAATTTTTATTTGTTTTAAGAACAAATTTTGATCATATGACATTTGTAAGAGATTATATGCAGCATCAGCCTTATTCTAACCAACCAAGCCAAGCTTATGTCATTTGACAATCAGAAGCTTAAGGACATGGTTTTAGTCATACACAACTTCTTCCAAGTTCATATCTAAGTGCAATGTTAAGCCATCTCAAAAGAAGAAGTGTGATGCATGCATATTCCCTTGATTTTTTCTCAATTTTCCATTTGATCATAAAAACTGAACATGTGAGTTGCTTACTTGATTAATTATTTATGATTAAAAGTACTTGTGAGCATGCAACAAGTTCAAAACAGAATGAAAGTTCGATCATGACCAAATTTAGTGTAAGTAATATTCAAATTACTAGTCATGGCAAAAACTACAAAATGTATAACATGGGTAATGTAGTAAGAACTTTCAGCATGTAAAAGGAATCACAAAGTCATATATGTATGAAATACTATGCTCATATTATTTTTAAGTTCAGATTCACACATAGACTTCCCATGTTTCAAAACTCCCGCTCAATTTAAGCCATGAGGATGCATAACCCCTATGTCACTATGAATGAAACAAAAATGATTGAAATCCAAAGGTTTTGTAAACATATCAGCCAATTGTTGTTCGGTATCTACATGGTGAAGCACAATGTTTCCTTTTTCAACATTATCAAGGAGAAAGTGATAACTAATGTCAATGTGCTTTGTTCTAGAATGTTGCACAGGGTTTTTAGCAATGCAAATGGCACTAGTGTTATCACAAAACAGTGGAACACTATCTAGATCAACCCCGTACTCCTTAAGTGTTTGAACAATCCAAAGAATTTGTGAGCAAGCACTAGCAGTAGCTACATATTCAGATCGGCTATGGATTGTGCAACTGAACTTTGTTTTCTAGAGGACCAAGCAACAAGTGAATTACCAAGGAAATGACAAGCACCCGAAGTACTTTTCCTATCAATCCTACAACCCTGAAAATTAGCATCCAAAAAAGCTTTCAAAGTAACGGGTTGAAGAAGAAGGAATCAAAATGTCAAATTCTTGAGTTCTATGTAAGTACCTGAGAATTCTTTTGACGGCTTGACGATGTGAAGCACATGGGGAATCTTGAAACCATGCACAAAGACATAGGCTGAATTGTATGTCTGGTCTCGATGCTGTAAGGTACAAAAGTAATTCGATCATGCTTCAATATTCTTTTTGATCCACAGTTTCACGATCTTCATCAAGTTCAAGTGTTGTTGCTGTTCCCATTGGTGTCCGAAGAGGCTTGCTTTTGTCTATGTTGAAGCGCTTAAGAAGGTCTTTTGTATACTTCGTTTGATTCACAAAGGTTCCCTCCTTAGTTTGCTTGATTTACAGTCCCAAAAAGTACGTGAGTTCTCCCATCATACTCATCTCAAATTCTGAACTCATCATAGCTGAAAACATTGAAACAAGATCATGAGAAGCACATCCAAAGATAATATCATCCACATACACTTGAATGAATAATGAGTCATTGCCATGCTTAAAAACAAAATGAGTTTTATCAACCTTGCCCATGGTAAACCCCTTTTCAAGTAAGAATGTTTTTAACCTATCATACCAGACTCTAGGGGCTTGGTTGAGACCGTACAAGGCTTTGGACAGTTTGTAAAGATGATTAGGAAAGTTTGGATTTTCAAAACCCGATGGTTCTTGACATAAACCTCCTCATCTATGTAGCCATTAAGAAAAACACTTTTGACATCCATTTGATATATCTTAAAACCTTTAGATGTAGAAAAAGCTAACAAAATTCTTATGGCTTCTAATCTAGCAACAGGAGCAAAAGTTTCATCAAAATCTACACCTTCAATTTGTGTGAAACCTTGAGCAACCAACCTAGCCTTATTCCTAACCACAACTCCATCCTCACTTTGTTTATTTTTAAACACCCATTTACTTCCATTTAATGTGTGACCTTGAGGTGGAGGTACAAGTTTCCAAACATTGTTTCCTTCAAAATTTTCTAACTCTTCTTGCATGGAAATAATCCAAGATTCATTAGTGAGTGCGTGTGATATATCCTTTGGTTCAAAAAAAGCAACAAAAGCAGAATGAGCATGAGAGTTTGGATTGCAAAACCTGGACTGCGTGGCTCGTTCATGCAAGCTTCCAATTATCTATTGTGGAGGATGATTCTTGAAGATCCGGAGGGGAGTATATATATCACAAGTTCCTTCTTCTTCATGTTCATCATAATTTGAAGAACTTGTGACTTGAGGATGATCAGGTCCAGCAATGGTGGTCGTCGGTGCTGGTTCAAAATCCGGAGCTAGACAGGTGTCATTAGCTTCGGAACCTCCGGGCAACAACACCACTTCTTCTTCATCTTCAAAAATACCCCCCCTGCGGATATGGGTCTGGTCCTACAATACCGGAGCTAGTACCTGGGCTAGCTTCATAAAAAAAACTTCACAAGTCTCCACAATTTTGTTAGTTTCAAGTAAAAGCACACGGTATCCTCTAGTGTGAGATGGATAACCAAGAAACATGCCATATTCGGATCTAGCTTCAAATTTATCAAGATTACCATGTTTCTTAACAAACCATTTGCAACCAAAGACCCTAAAGTGTGTGACACTAGGCCTATATCCAAACCGAAGCTCATATGGTGTTTTTCCTAGCCTAGCACGCAGGAAAACACAATTTGAAACATAACAAACGGTTGCAATTGCATCAACCCAAAACTTTCTAGGAATTTGATATTCATGAAGCATAGTCCTAGCCATCTCAACTAAGGTTCTGTTCTTTCTCTATACAACACCATTTTGTTTAGGTACATATGGTGAAGAAAATTGATGATCTATTCCCATTTCAGCACAAAAATGATCAAAGGATTGATTTTTAAATTCAGTTCCATTATCACTTCTATTTGTTCTTAAAGATCTTGGGTGATCAATTGAGAATCTAAGAAATAAAGTTCTAAAGTGACTAAAAGCTTCATTCTTAGATGCCATAAAATAAATCCAAGAGTATCTAGAATAGTCATCAACAATCCTAGGAACATACCATTTACCCCCGAAGGATTGAACACGTGAAGGTCCTACGGTGTCAGATGGAAAAGTTGTACCGGTTCAGTTGTCATGGTGATTGTGAGAGGAGCATGTGAACCTGCAACCATCTTAGCATGTCGACAAGAAGAGCACACAATTTCTTTGTCCCCTTTGAGCTTCGGCATCCCACGTATGCATCAGGAGCACTAACACGCATGAGATGATCAAAGCCTACGTGACCAAGTCTACGATGCCAAAATATAAGTCTTTTGAATCATTAGCAACTAGACACCTATGCTTAGAAGAATACATATCAAAATCAGGTTTAAAAACTCTTCCAAACCGAGACATGTTAAAAATAAGCTCACTATTTGAACCTACAACTTTGCATTAATTTTTATCGAAAATAATTTTCAAATTTTCATCTAGTAATTGTGAGACAGAAAGCAAGTTGTATTTCAAATTTTTGACAAGTGCCACATCTTTCGAAGTGTAGTGATCATTTACTTTAACCGAACCCTTAGCAACTATAGGAGTTGAGAAATTATTGGCAAAACATTCTCTACACGTGACTCAAAGAGAGGGAGGAGAACCATCCTTTGTTACCTGTCATGTGGCGTGAGCCACTTGAATCCACAATCCAAATGTTCTTTTTCCTCAATCATGAAACCTACATAGAAGCACAATACGTCGATGACTCAAAATTGGGGTTAGTCAATAAGCATTTAGGAATCCAGTACTGGGTCACTCGACATCCAGTAGGAACAACACACGACAGCTGAGATAAAACAATAGGTTTATGAGTCAAAGTTTGAGATTTTTTGTCCTTAACTACTGACCTATGAGGTGTTACTTGTGTAGCACAAAAATCAGTAGCTCCGGAAGCAAAAACAGAAGGTCCAGAGGTAACAACAGAAGGTCCGGGGATAAAAACTGAAACTCTGGAAGTAAACTTCGAATGTTTTTGACTCATAACAGCAGGTTGTATGTTCCTAACATTCGTTTTAGTATGTGGAACCAATTTTGCATGAGAGTTATGAGATCTAGCTTACATTCTTTCCTTTTTATGCTGTTTAGCTAGTCTATAACAAAAATCTATGACATGACCATCTCTATGACAGCAGGTACAATGAAATTTAACTTTGTGTTCATGTGTAGATGAGCAAGCAACATTTTTATTTGAAACCAAATGAGACAACACTCCTGCAGATTTGAAAACCACTTGTTTTTGTTGAGGAACTGTCTGAATCAAACCACTTCCTAATGACTTTACAATTTTTGTGGATGTGCCTTAGCATGAGCATGAGAATCAAAACCTAAACCAGATTTATCATTACAAGACTTGGAAGAATTCAGCAGCAAGTTTAGGTTCTTATTTACATTACAAAACCTATCTAATGTCCTATGCATGTCATCAAGTTTATTGGACAGATCAAGACAATTTTCACATGAAGTTTTTCCTTTTAATTTGCAATAAGAACAATTTTTAACTTCATGAGCATGTAAAGCATTCTTCAAAACAGAAATTTCATTCATAGCATCTTGTAGTTTCTTATCAAGATCACCACAAGTAGAACACTACAAATCAATTTTAGAGCAGCTAGCATCTTTGAAGTTTTTATTATTAAGTGCAGCAAGCTCTCTGTTCTTTTCAATCTCTAACTCAAGTTTATCAAGTGTGGAGATGTGTGCACTTCCTAGAGAGGAAAATTGTTCATATATGAAATCACATGAGGAACAAGAATTATCACTAGGAATTAAATATTTCAAACGATTCAATTCAGATTCTAGTGACTCAATTTTAACAGCATTGTGCCTAAGTTTTTGTCCTTTTTCTTAACTATTACAGTGGCACGAGAAATAGCATCACACATTTCTTCGCAAGTAGGGCATACATCTTCATTGTCGCTGTTGTGTTCTGCATCCTCCATACTTGATTGTGATTTGCTCGCCATGAAGCACATGTTTGCCAAATTGTCTTCATCTTCGTCACTTCCAATGTCCACGTCGCTTGAGCCAAGTTCCTGAAGTGCAGAGATAAAACTGTTCACCAGTTGGCGACTTGTAAAACCCTTCTTCTCCTTTTTATCATTTGAAGAGGAGTGTCTTGTCCTTGTTTGTTTTTCTTCCCGAGAAGTAGGACGTGAAAGGTTAGGGCAATCCGAACGAAAATGTGTTGTCTTACCACATTCGAAACATCATTGAGGTCTGAAGCTTCCTCTCCTTCTAGTTCTCACATTTTGCAATGCTTTTGAGAACCTTGTAGGGAGAAGTGCTAGCTCCTCCTCTAGAAACTCCTCAAGCTATTTAAGGGTTAAAGAGGACAACAAAGCAAGTGTACCACAATATGAAGATTGACCGGAGCTAGGCATGTCACATTGAGAAACAAAGGCAAGAGACTTATTTGGGTTCTTACGTGATATTATGTCAATTTCATGAGTTCTTAACTTGGAATATAGCACATCTAATATAAGTGTACTGATGATAGTGGATCACGAATAGATGTAACTTTCATCTCCCAAATTGACATGTCTAATGCACTTAGTAATTGCCTAGAATTTTCAGCATCTAAAAAATTAACATTGACGCTACGCAAGTTGCTAAGAATTTTATTAAAACGAGCAAATAGATCGTCGATGGACTCTCGGTTTGCATCTTGAAGCGCATGTATTCTTTTTTGAACATATCTTGTCTTACCTCCTGGATAGTGTTGGATCCTTCATGGTAGTCACGAATTGCTTTCCATAAATCGTACGCAGATCGGAGGTGTGCAACACGGTCGAAGTTGCTTTCAGTTAATCCTTGTATGATCAAGTTCCGAGCCTTGTTGTTGTTGTCGACATCTCTCATATTTGTAGGCATCACTTGATCATTTGATGGTACATCATAGGGTTTGTACAACTTCTCCCATAATGCAAAGCCTTGCGCCTAGATGAAGGCCTCCATACGTGCCTTTCAAAACTGAAAATCAGTGCCACTAAACACACAAGGTTTTGCAGAGTATTTCTCCATAATGATTAGTATAAACACGTGCAAATCTCAAACACTAGAGCACCGTAGATCTGACACCATATGTAGGACCGAAGAGCACGTGAAAAGCTACCAGAGGGGGGGGTGAATGGTAGATTAAAACTTTTTCAGCGGAAACAACAAAAACCCCTTGGTAAAAAAATGATTTGTTAATGAAACCGTGTGTGCAACTGATATAGATGAGTTCAACCACGAAAAAAGTAGTAGATCTTATAGAGAATCAAGTCAAGAAGACAAGACAACAAGAATCACAAAAAACAGTCGATAAAAACGCAAGTTACGATCGAAAGATCGAACAAAGGTCAATCTGTCCTACCGAGTAAAAACCAGATCTGTAGTACTGCAAAGAAACTCATGTAGATCAGAAAAAACAAATCCAATGACTGTGAAATTTTCATAGTTGATATATAATCACGTTTTTAAGCCAACCCAAAAAGAATCATGTCAATTGGATCTGTAAAACTCGAGTTATGATAAAACCACCAAAGAAAGGTAGTGCTGTCCAAAAACTCGACGAGAAAGATTTGACGGAACAAGTCGGACGAACAAGGCACAAAAGTTCCTTTAAACTACGATCTTTATACAGTAGAACACAAGAGGAACAGCCCCCAAAGTCGTCTTACACGAGCTCTGACCTCCCTTGCTTTTATAACCAGCCATGAGGCCAACCCAAACAAAACTAGGACTCTAATCCTACCCAGTTCACAAATCGTAACTTTCCATAACTGCTCAAGACTCTTTTATACGCAGATAGAAGCAATCTTAAGACTTCCAAACCTTAGGAATGTATCCCACATTCGTAAAACAACTCAACTTTGTTACCCATACGAAATCCTACCATAACCAACCCAAAGCTTTCCATATGTGAGTCAACCCCGACTCAGCCTAACCTGAGTCCATAATCTAGTCGGTTGGACCTTTCCGACCAATTCTTTACGTCCACTTATGTTCATCACGCCTTGGAACTATGTTGCCACGTCCATGCACTCCTTTCAAACATGCAAACACCTTCCAACGACGTCCACGATACCTTCATATATATTGTTCTTGATTCAAACATGCTGCGCAACCTCCCGATCAGCTCAACTACAATTCCTCCCGAACTTGGTTGTTGAACCTCATCTTCTCCCTAAGACTAGTTCAATGGATCCTATCACCAGCCATGTCTTGAACTCAAGCAACACCAGCACATGAATAAACAACCGATACTTCGGAGCACAAGTCCTCGACTTGACTCTCGTTAGTTCTGAAACCACAACACCTTACGTGAGCACCTCACATAAGCATGTTGCAAACCATAGCAAAACGATATCAACCATAATAACCAAAACACACCAAAAACTTAGTAAAAGAATACTAAGCAAACTTTCCATAAGCCAAAAACCAAGTTTGAAACATTGCATGTTAAAAGCAGAACCACTGCGATCAAGCTCCGAACCTTGCCAAAGCTAACTGGACCTTGAACCGGAGCTTCTCAAAGCTAGCAGGACCTAGCACCGGAGCTTACCAAAGCTAGTTGTTCCTTGTGTCGGAGCTAACCAAAGCTTAGTTGAACTTAGCGCCGAAGCTAGCAAAAACATGTCGGACCTAGGCATAGCAAGTCGGACCTAGACAAAGAAGTCGGACCTTACGTCGGACCTTGCCGGAGCTACCCCAAACAAGTTGGGCCTATTGTCAGACCTTGCTAGAGCTTGGACCTAGAGTCGGAACATGTTGAAAAGGAGTTTTGGTAGAATTCAAAACTTTAATCGTCATAGCCAATGTATTCAGCACACATAGGTCTCACAATAGGTTAAATCTTCCTCAAGCTCCAATTCTTCCATTGGTACTTGCTCTTCCGGTACCCTCAAGCACTTCTTGAGCTGGGAAACATGGAACACATCATAATCATCGGAATGATGTGCTGGCATCTCCAACTTGTATGCTACTTCTCCTCGTTTGTCCAAAATCTTGAATGGTCCAATATAGTGAGGTGCCAACTTGCCTTTGACATTAAACTGCTTGTGACCTTGCATAGGTGATACTTTAATATATACGAAGTCTCCCACCTCAAAAGATAAGTTTCTTCGCCTATTATCTGCATAACCCTTTAGTCTTGACTGGCAGCTCTCAAATTCTTGCGAATGGTCTGCACTTGCTTTTCGGCCTCTTGGATCACATCAGGTCCAAGTACTTGAGTTTCCCCTGTCTCATTTCAAAACAAGGGTTTTCTACACCTTCTACCATACAATGCTATGTGCAGTCAACCATAAAGTGACCATACTCGCCACAGTTGTAGCAGGTACGTCGTGCCTTGGATTTTCCTTTCTCTTCGCTCTTCCCATCACTTGAGTTGTTGTCCTTCCTTCTTCTCATCATGCGCCTGAATTTCTTGATGAAGAGCACCATCTCTTCATCATCCATATCAATGCTCACATCACTTGCGTCTTCTTCATCTTGTGCTTCACAAACTTCCTCTTTGGTAGGCTTGCTAGTTGCTTTGAGGGAAACTTCTTTCTTCTTTGATGAAATTAGATTGACAATATCCTTCACATATTTGGCTTCCTTTTCCATCATTTCATGATTGATGATCTCGCCCAATAGTTAATTTGGAGTCATTTTATGGAACCCCGGACTTTCTCGGATCATCGAGCACGAAGTGATGTTGAAGGGCATGAATACCCTTTTCATCCTCTTTATGACCTCATGATCAGTCCATTTCTTGTTTCCATAGGCACGGATCTTGTCAATAAGTGACTTCACCCGGTTGTACATTTCTTGAGGTGATTCGCCCTCCTCAATGGCAAACCTCCCCAATTCTCCTTCAAGCATTTCAATTTTTGCTTCACAAACAGATCAATTTCCTTCATGAGCTGTCTTGAATGTATCCCATATTTCCTTGGCACTTTCCAGTCCATCAATCTTGGTGAACTCTTCTCTGATCAAGGAAGAGGCGATCATTGCAACGGCTTGTGCGTTGTGGTGAATTTCTTACTCTTGCTCCGAAGTGAGTTCATCGTTATTTTCTGAGATATCTACACATGTACACACAACATGCCAAATACTGGGGTTTAAGGAGATAAGATGCATTTTCACATTATACTTCCACAGTGTATAGTTATTTCCATCGAAATGAGGAGGTTTTCCCATAGGAATTGAAAGATATCGATTGTTAGAATTAAGACGATCATAATTATAAGGATATCGGGAGTAGTCATGATGACCACTCCCCATCGTCTTATCATCTTCTTCCTTGCACTTTTTGCTTAAAAGCTTCTTTCTTAGAAGCACTTTGAATTGACTGTTGATGTTTCTTATGTCACAGATAAAAATCCGCAAGTGCACGAAAACTGTTGTGTAGCACTTTCCCTTAAGAGAGTATTCTCAAGGGTATCGAATCCAAGGAACGTGTGAGTTAGTCTTACGAACTAATTCACTCAAGTACACAAAGTTGTTTAGTAGGTAAGGAAGAGAGAGGAATTCAAAGTATTGATTCTAATTCAGTGTAATTTCTGTAGCTGCTTGCTTCGGGCATGGGTTTACCCCTAGCAACACTAGGATGACTCCCGCCAAGAGCCTATGGCATAGATGAACGTGGATAATTACTAAGGAGAGATAGGACTGTCACCACGTACTTCCTACCTCTTCAGTCTGTGGGTCTACAAGATATTCACTAGTGATTTCTATCCTAAGCACCATGTTTACGTTCTAAATGACAACTCTAGTTGTTTCGAATACAAAGCTACAACTAGAGCCTCTAATGAATTAAAGCAATGAACCCACAAGTAACTACTTGTGCAACTACTAAGAATTGAGAATCAAACTTGAATTGAATTCACAAAGGGCTTACTTGATTTGAGTAACACCTTTGTAGGGGTACAAGTGTAGAAGAGGGACTTGACAAGTCCAAGCCTCCTTCTCCTAAACTCTCACCACACTCTCCTTCTACTTGGCAGACTCTAGGACTACTCTAAACCTTAGGAGTGGTATTCTATTCTCAACTTTTGGTGTGTGTGTGAAGTGAGGTGTGGGGTTCTATTTATAGGGAGGAGAAGGGTCAGTTCCCGCCACCAAATGCGCGCGAATCAGCCTTCATCGTGATTAGGGCACCACAGGGAGTCATGTATTCTACCCCTTATTGAAGTTCATGCAAAAATATCTCACGTTGAAGAGTAGATGCTTTTCTCTCTCTTTACTTTCGTAGCCACGTCTTCTACACCTTATTTTTCTAGAGAGATTTTGATGATGAAAATGTATGGAGTTTTTTTATTGGATGGATGAAAGGTGGATGCAAATTCTCAATGTGAGATATTTTTGCATGAACAAGGTGCACAACAATTTCTAAGTCTAAAAATTCATGCATGTCACTCAATTGGGTCACAAGTTTGACAAAGTTCAATAAAAAACAAAGTAGCATCTGCATGTGATTGTTCAAGAAATTGTATCATATAACCGTGGTGGGTATTTTAAATTTCCAATGAGAGAATTAGGCAAAGTTCCAGACACCAAATTCTGCTAACATCAAATTCAATTTCAAGTAGAGAGATTTCTCCTCGAATAACTCATTTACCATATCACACTAGTCAAATAGTTAGATGACGTGTTTTTCCTACTTTTGCTTATGGGAATCATAAACAAGGCAATAAATTGAAATATAAAGTATTCAAATTTTCAGCTCAAGCAGATTTTGACTACCAAGTTTTAAATTTTAATTCTTGAGTTGGATTGCTTTCCAATATTCAGTATTAAGTATTAAATCAACTCAAACAGTAAGGTAGCATGCATATTCAGGGGTAATAGAACCAATCCAAATTTGTGGAGCGAAATAGAGCTATGTGGGGTCCACACCAGGTCGGCCGTCCAGGGGGTTCAGCCGACCCCCTTCTGGCGTCCCTGTTGCTCTGTTTCAACGTGTTAATTCGTATGTTCAGTTGCGACATGTTTCGAGATGCAACGCTATTTTGCACATCGGGGTTTCGCGAATTTGGGGCTCGAACACACTTGTTCCCCGAATTATTTATTAAACACAAATAAACTAAAGGGAGAACTTTACCGGGTTAGATGAACCGGTAAGTTCACTTTATTGAAATTAAAATATTGGGATGCTTACATTATTCAATCTAAATTTAATGAATAAAAATTTGGAATAAAACTAAACTAAGCTAGTAAGCATCCTTGCGACTGGGACATCTAAACTATGGAGTGTTGTAGATGTCGGGCTTTCCGATGGCATTGCATACGCGTTGCAGCTTGGCGCCCATGCCACAACGAACACCATCAATCTCCTCCTTGAGGGATATGAGTTCATCCGTCAGTTCTTCACTATCAATGCACCCTTCAACCACTAAGTATGATAGCTTCTTGTTCTCCAAACGGAGGGAAGCTAACTCATTAGAAAGCTGTGCCACTTTAGAGGCACGAGGAGATTTCTCGTCGTTGTCCTCAAATTGTCCAGGTGGCCCTCTAATGTCAGGTGGCGAGAGGTGATGCCCAATCATGGAGGGTGACGAGCCCGTCGATTCCTCCATCGCCAAATTATCCATTTGCTTGAAAAAGCCTTTTGCATAGCCTCCTTCAGGCTTACGCACCCCGTGAATAATGAGGCAGTCTCCCACACACTCAAGCGAGGTATGAGTAGGTGACTTGTAGTGGTGGTTCACTACGTCATCGTCCTTGTTCTTCAGAGTGTACATGAACTCCTCGCCAGGCTGCAGCTTTGGTATAGACTCTTCTTTTTCAGGAAAAAGACGAGTCTTGACTGACTTAAGGCCAGCCGTATTCAGACGACGTTCAGGTGTCGTTGACTTCATGGTCGTCCTCCAAGGGGAGAGCGGCCGTGCAGCACCACGAGGTGTGGTGCTACGCCCACACGGAGTCGTTGTTGGCGGTAGGATCATGGCGAGAGGTACGACATCCAATTCCATGATGGACTCCAAAGCGAGGGTGGACTTGTCATTGGCTGGCATGATGTCTCCAATCAGGTTGAAGGTTGAGCTAGAGGAGGCATGAGGACAATTTTCTTGTCAGTCATGACTTGGATGGGAGGAACAGGAGATGGGTTTTTCTGGATGGTGCAAGGTTCTCCTCTCTGTTCCCGTCAATATATAAGCAAGGAAAGTATGATAACACCGAGAGTCTTGTTGAGATACGTCGGGAGATTCCACACGAAAAAACAGAAAGCTGACGACACAAGGAAGAGGTCGGCCGACCCTAGGTTTCGACCGAACCCTTCTGGCTCCGTTCAGGCTATGTTTATGTGGGTTGGTTTATTGGGACCCATGGATGAATAATTGGATGGGCCCATTAATTGGACGTAGAGAATTTAGACAGAATTTCAAGAAATGGCGTGAAAAACGGTAAGATTTATCACGTCAATTTCTTTTTCTGCCTCTGCCTCCTGGGATTCAAGAAATAATTTGAGTCGGTGCCCGTTCACATTAAATAGCTGATCATCATCACTTTAGAGTGTGATTGCTCCATGGGATGAGGTTTCTACCACAGTGAAAGGTCCTTCCAATTTACTTCTAAGCTTCCCATGTCCAAAGAGTTTAACCCAAGAGTTGAAGAGTAGAACTTTATCTCTGGGTTTGAACTCTTTAGGCGTAATCCTCTTATCGTGCCATCTTTTGGTTATTTCCTTATAGATTTGGCACTATGGTACGCCTTATATCTCCACTTTTCTAACTCACAAAGCTGCTTCAATCAGTGTTTTCCTGCTTCGTGAAGGTCCATATTCCACCACTTATGCTTCCATCCCGTTCCCATTTCCAAGACAGTCTTTTTGCAGAATATTTTTCATTTGCTTATTAGATGTTTTTGCTTGACCACTTGTTTGTGGGTGGTATGGAGTAGCAATGTTATGCTGGACACTAAGCTCCCTCAAAAAGTTTAGGGAGGTCTTATCTATGAAATGAGACCCTCCATCACATATGACCATACGAGGAGTGCCAAAGCGTGGGAAAATGATCTCACAAAACATTTTCCTAGCTTGCTTGGAATCAGTATTTTGGCATAGCAAAACTTCTACCATTTTGACACGTAATCTATGGCCACCAGGATATACTCGCAATCATAGGACCTAGGGAACGGTCCCATGAAATCTATACCCACAGTTCAAATAATTCCACTTGGAGATTATATGTTAGGGGCATCGCATTGCGAGGTTACATTCCTCCATGCTTTTGGCATTTCCAACATCTACGAATGATATATTTTGTATCTTCATACATAGAAGGCCAATAGAATCCACTTTGCCAAATATTTGTCTGGGTACGGTAAAACTGTAGTGGCCACCGTAGGGGCTAGCATGGCATTTCTCAATAATCTTGGTGCCTTTAATTGATGGGACAGACCTTCTAATAAGGCCATCGGCACAAACTCGATAGAGGTATGGGTCATCCCAAAGGTGTCTACGACTCTTGTAGATGAGTTTCTTTTTGTTTTCCCCTGGTGGTACGTATCCCGTGACCATGAAGTTCACGATATCCGCATACCAAGGGTGAGAGTCAGTCACCTTGAGAAGCATAACATCTCGTAGGAAGTCATTGATAGTAAAGTTCAAGGTTTGAGTGACTTCCATACACGAGAGATGATCTTCCACATAATTCTCTACTCCTTTCTTATCCTTGATTTTTAAGTCAAACTCTTGGAGTAGAAAAATCCAACGGATTAGCCTTGGTTTAGCATCCTTTTTGGTGAGCAAGTATTTGAAGGCAACATGGTCTGTGCAGACTATGACTTTGGCTCCAACCAAATAGGACCTAAACTTATTGATAGCAAAAACTACAGCCAAGAGCTCTTTTTTAGTTGTTGCATAATTGAATTGAGCTCCTATCAGAGTTTTGCTAGCGTAGGCTATTGCATGATGCTCTTTATCTTTGGTTTGGCCTAGGACCACACCAACAGCAAAATCACTAGCATCACACATGATTTTGAATGGCAGCATCCAATAGGGAGGTTGAATGATTGGAGGTGAGATGAGTGCCTTTTTATTGTATCAAATGATTTAAGGCATTCATCATCGAAATCAAAGGGAGCTTTCGTAGCTAATAGGTTAGTGAGGGGTCTAGCGAAATTTGAGAAGTCTTTGATGAATCGCTGATAGAACCCCACATGGCCAAGAAAGCGACGGATTCCCTTAACATTGATAGGATGTGGAAGTTTTTCAATAACTTCAATCTTTGATTTTTCCACATATATCTCTCTCAGACACTAAGTGTCCAAGAATGATGCCTTCACGGACCATGAAATGGCATTTTTTTCAATTAAGTACAAGGTCCTTCTCTTGGCACCTTTGTAAGACCTTGTTTAAATTTTTTTAAACAATGATCAAAAGTTTTACCATAGACAGAGAAATCATCCATTAAAACATCCATGATCTCCTCAATCATGTCGGAAAAGATAGACATCATGCATCTTTGAAAAGAGGCAGGAGCATTACAAGGTCCAAAGGACATACACCGGTAGGCATAAGTTCCACAGGGACATGTGAATGTGATCTTACTTTGGTCGTTGGGGTGGATTTGGATTTGATGTTACCCTAAATACCCATCAAGGAAACAAAAGTAGGTATGTTTTGCCAACTGCTCTAACATCTCGTCGATGAAGGGCAGTGGAAAATGATCTTTTCTTGTAGCCTTGATAAGTTTTAGGTAATCAATGCACATCCTCCAACCCGTGAAGGTTCATTGAGAAATTAATTCATTCTTCTCATTCTGAAAGATTGTCATACCTCCCTTATTAGACACTACTTGAACTGGGCTGACCCATTCACTATGAGGAACAGGGTAGATAATCCCAGCGTGCAGAAGTTTCAAGACTTCCTTCTTGACAACTTCTTGCATTGCATTATTCAATCACCTTTGAGGTTCCCTTGAGGGGACACTCTTGGGGTCAACAGAAATACGATGGGTGCACAATGCTGGACTAATCCCCTTGAGATCCTCTAGTGAATAGCCAAAAACAGCTCTATGATTTTTTAACATAGCAATGAGTTTGAGTGTCTCATCATCTGAAAGCTTGTCACTTATGATGACAGGGGCTTCCAAATCGCCATTTAAAAAGGCATAACGTAGGACTGGAGGTAGAATTTTTAGTTCAACAGGAGGTTTTGAGAAGAGCTCTTCTTTTGGCAATTCAATTGCATCCTGAAATTCATCCTCTTCTTGGATGAAATCTTCTTCTCCTTGAATCTCAAGGGGTGTTAAGAATTGAAGAGTTTTAACCTCCTCTAATGGCTCATCTTGTATGGGAGATTCTGTGGAATGTGTTCTTGGAACGCAAGATAGGAATAGAGAATTTTCTCCCTCCAAGTTTGACATTGAGTTTTTCTTCCATGGGAATTTCCATTAGAAATTTCTCAATGGGAACCCCAATCATGATGTTGAAATCTTGGATTTCAAACACATGGAAATCTAGGATAGACTCACTATCTTTGTGTTTATAGACACCTGTTGCAAAACCCTGCATCCTTCAAGGATGTTTCTGAAAGAATCTCGGAAGGATTTACATGTTGGCGCCAACGGCACATCGCCGAGAATGGCGAGACCACAAGAATAAAAAATGAGATTTTCTCCAACAGTGGGTTTTTATAAGACCTTCATTGGTGTCTCTCTAATAAAACATAGAATTGTTGCCAAAGGTGAGGTCATCTATAGGATTTTGGGTAACTGCTCAACTTCTGCAGTCCATTCCCTACTTAGAATAGAGGTTAACTCCTTGACCGTCTGTTGGACAAACACTCCATCAAGTGGGTCAGGTGGAGTTAATGGCAATGATGGTCTCCTATGGTAACAGTACTTCGAGGTATTTCCAAAATCTTCAAATATCTCTTCCTCGAAGTAGAAGGGAAACTTCGAAGGTTGAAATTCTTATTCCTTCGTAGTTTCGGGTTCGGGAGAGGATTCCTATGGCAAGGTTTGAGATAAGCAATATATAGGTGTAGGATCGAAGAGCACGTGAAAAGCTACCAGAGGGGGGTGAATGGTAGATTTAAAAATCTTACGCAACGGAAACAATTAAACCCAAACCCCTTCGGCAGAAAAATGATCTCTTAAAGAAATCGTGTGTGAGACTAATATAAATGTGTTTCACTATGACAAAAGTGATGTATATCAGAGATAATCAAGTAACTAAGACAACACAAAAAGAATCACTCAAATCCGACGAGAAAAACTCAAGTTATGATCGAAAGATCAAACAATGGTCAATGTGTCCTACCCGAGAAAAAACAGTTCTGGAACGCTGCAAAGAAACTCGTGTAGATCATAGAACACAAATCCAATGACCGTGAAATTTTGACATATGATATAAAATCAAGTCGTGAAGACAACCCAAAAAGAATCACGTCATTTGGATCTGTAAAACTCGAGTTATGATAAAACTACCGACAAAAGGTAGTACTGTCTAGAAACTCGATGAGTAAAACTTGTCTGGAACAAGTGGGACGAACAAGGCACAAAAGTTCCTTCAAACTACAAATTTTATTCAATAGAACACAAGAGGAACAGCCCGAAAGTCGTGCACCACGAGCTCTGGGCTCCCTTGCTTATATAATCAGCTCTTAGGCCAACCCAATATCAACTAGGACTCCAATCCTACTCAGATCACGAATCGTAACTTTCCATAACTGCTCAAGATTCTTCTATACGCAGATAGAAGCAATCTTCAGACTTCCAAACACCTTAGTAACGTATCCCACATTCCTAAACAACTCAAATTCGTGACCCACACGAAATCCTATCATAACCAACTCAAATCTTTCCATATTTGAGTCAAACCCGACTCAGCCGCAGCCTGAGTCCATAACCTAGTCGGTTGGACCTTTCCAACCAATTCTTTACGTCCACATATCTTCATAACGTCTCGGAACCATGTAGCCACGTCCATGCACTCCTTGCACACGTGCAAACATCTTCCAATGACGTCCACGATACCTTCATATGCATTGTTCTTGATTCAATCATCCTGCGCGACCTCCTAATCAGCTCAACCACAGTTCCTTCCGAACTTGGTTGTTGGAACCTCATCTCCTCCCTGAGACTAGTCCAATGGATCCTATCACCAGCCATGTCTTGAACTCAAGAAACACCTACACATGAATAAACAACTAATCCATACGAGCCCAAGTCCTCGACTTGACTCAAGTTAGTTCCGAACACAACACCTTACGTGAGAACCTCACATAATCATGTTGCAAAACATAGCAAAACGATATCAGACATATCATCCAAAATGCACCAAAAACTTAGCAAATGAATACTAAGCAATCTTTACAACAATGTAAAGCAAGTACGAAACATTGCAAATGAAAAGCAGAAGCACTGCGGTCAAATTCCGGACCTTGCCAGAGCAACCCGGACCTTGAGCCGGAGCTAACAAAAGCTAGTAGAACCTAGCGCCGGAGCTTACCAAAACTAGTACAATGAAGCACCCGCCGGAGCTTACCAAAACTAGTAGAACCTAGCACCGGAGCTTACCAAAAACTAGTCAAAACTAGTCAACCCAAAACCAGAGCTAGACAGAGTATGTCGGAGTTTAGCAAAAGCATGCCGGAGCTATCAAATATATGTCGGAGCTAACAAAGACATGCCGGAGCTAACAAAGTCATGCCGGAGCTAAAGATAAAGCTCACCGGAGGTAACCAAAGCTAGTCGGACCTTATCAAGAAGTCGGACCTAGCATCTAACGTAGCCGGAGCTACCTAAAACAAGTCGGACCTATGGTCGGACCTTGCTATAGCTCAGAGCTAGAGTCGGACCTTGATAGAAAGGTGTTTTGGTGATATTAAAAACTTTTATCATCAAAGCCAAGTGTATTCACTACAAGCCAATGTATTCGGCACATATAGGTCTTACAATCTCCCCCTTGATGAATGCATTGGCAACACCACTTAAAATCCGAACATTGGCTTATTCACATAAAATTTTTGAAAAAAAAATTCTCCCCCTTTGTAAATCAAAAGTAAAATGAGAAGAAAATCTCTCCCCCTTTATTATCTCTCCTTATGCACATATTCTCTTTCTCTTCATGCTTATCTCTCCCCCTTTGACAATGTATTCAGCAAGTTATGAGCATATAAACAAATTATCTCTCCCTCTTTAGTTGTTATGAGCATATTATAACATATTCATATAAACAAAGCTCATCCAAGTCATACTATCAAGTACTTTTCCTATCAATCCTACAACCCCCAAAATCAGCATCCGAAAAATCTTTCAAAGTAACAGTTGAGGAAGAAGGAAGAAAAATGCCAAATTCTTGGGTTCCATGTAAGTACCTGAGAATCCTTTTGACGGCTTGACGATGTGAAACACGTGGGGAGGCTTGAAACCGTGCACAAAGACATACGCTGAATTGTATGTCCAGTCTTGATGCCGTGAGGTACAAAAGTGATCCGATCATGCTTCTATATTCTTTTTGATCCACGGATTCACAATCTTCATCAAGTTCAAGTGTTGTTGCTGTTCCCATTGGTGTCCGAAGAGGCTTGCTTTTGTCCATGTTGAAGCGCCTTAGGAGGTCTTTGGTATACTTCGTTTGATGCACACCCTCCTTGGTTTGCTTGATTTGCAACCCCAAAAAGTAAGTGAGTTCACCCATCATACTCATTTCAAATTCGGAACTCATCATTGCTGAAAACTTGGACACAAGATCATGAGAAGCACAACCAAAGATAATATCATCCACATACACTTGAACGAATAATGAGTCATTTCCATGCTTAAGCACAAAAAGAGTTTTATCAACCTTGCCCATGGTAAACCCCTTTTCAAGTAAGAATGTTTTTAACCTATCATACCATGCTCTAGGGGCTTGTTTGAGACCGTATAAGGCTTTGGACAGTTTGTAAACATGATTAGGAAAATCTGGATTTTCAAAACCCGGTGGTTGTTTGACATAAACCTCCTCATCTATGTAGCCATTAAGAAAAGCACTTTTAACATCCATTTGATATAGCTTAAAACCTTTAGATGCTGCAAAAGCTAACAAAATTCTTATGGCTTCTAATCTAGCGACAGGAGCAAAAGTTTCATCAAAATCTAGACCTTCAACTTGAGTGAAACCTTGAGCAACCAACCTAGCCTTATTCATAACCACAACCCCATCCTCACTTTTTTTTTATTTTTATATACCCATTTAGTTCCAATTAAAGTGTGACCTTGAGGTGGAGGTACAAGTTTCCAAACATTATTTCTTTCAAAATTTTCTAACTCTTCTTGCATGGCAATAATCCAAGATTCATTAGTGAGTGCGTGTGATATATCTTGGGGTTCAAAAGAAGCAACAAAAGCAGAATGAGCATGAGAGTTTGGATCGCAAAACCTGGACCGTGTGACTCGTTCGTGCAAGCTTCCAATCATCTGTTGTGGGGGATGATCTTTGTAAAATCGTAGGGGAACAGATGTCTCACAAGCTTCTTCTTCATTAGGTTCATCGTAGATTGATGAGCTTGTGACTTGTGGATGATCAGGACCAGCATAGGTGATAGTCGGAGCTTGTTCAATGTCCGGAGCTGGACACATGTCAACTTCGGAACTACCAGGCAGTATCACCGGCTCTTCTTCATCTTCGAAAATACCCTCCCCCTGAGGATACGGATCTGGTCCTGCAACACCGGAGCTAGTACCTGGGCTAGCTTCATCAAAAGACACTTCACAAGTCTCCACAATTTTCTTAGTGTCAAGTAAAAGCACACGGTAGCCTCTAGTATGAGATGAATAACCAAGAAACATACCATCAATGGATCGAGGTTCAAACTTATCAAGATTGCCATGTTTCTTAACAAAGCATTTGCAACCAAAGACCCGAAAGTGTGTAACACTAGGCCTATGTCCAAACCGAAGCTCATATGGTGTTTTACCTAGCTTAGCACGCAAGAAAACACGATTTGAGACATAACAAGCGGTTGCTAACGCATCAACCCAAAATTTCCTAGGAGTTTGATATTCATCAAGCATAGTCCTAGCCATCTCAACTAAGGTTCTGTTCTTTCTTTCTACAACACCGTTTTGTTGAGGTACATATGGTGAAGAAAGTTGATGATCTATTCTATTTTCAGCACAAAAGTGATCAAAAGATTGATTTTTAAATTCAGTTCCGTTATCATTTCTAATTGCCTTTAAAGATCCTGGGTGATCAATTGATAATCTAAGAAATAAAGTCCTAAAGTGACTAAAAGCTTCATTGTTAGACGCCATAAAGTAAACTCAAGAGTATCTAGAATAATCATCAACAATAACAAGAACATACCATTTACCTTCGAAGGATTGAACACGTGAAGGTCCTACAGTGTCAAGATGCAAAAGTTGACATGGTTCAGTTGTCATGATCATTGTGATAGGAGTATGTGAACCTGCAACCATCTTAGCATGTCTACAAGAAGAGCACACAATTTCTTTGTCCCCTTTTAGCTTAGGCAGCCCACGTATGCGATCAAGAGCACTAACACGCATTAGGTGATCAAAGCCTACGTGACCAAGTCTACGATGCCAAAAATATAAGTCCTTTGAATCATTAGCAACTAGACACCTATGCTTAGAGGAAGACATATCAAAATCAGCTTTAAAAACTCTTCCAAACCGAGACATGTTAAAAATGAGCTCACTATTTGCACCTACAACTTTGCAGCAGTTTTTATTGAAAATAATTTCTAGATTTTCATCTAGCAATTGTGCAACAGAAAGCAAGTTGTATTTCAAATTTTTGACAAGTGCCACATCCTTCAAAGTGTAGTGATCATTTACTCTAACCAAACCCTTAGCTGTTATAGGAGTTGAAGAATTATGGGCAAAAGTAACATTTTCTACACGTGACACAAAAGAGAGGGAGGAGAACCAATCTTTGTTACCGGTCATGTGGCGAGAGCAACCTGAATCCACAATCCAAATGTTCTCCTTCCTCAAACGTGTAACCTACATAAAAGCACAATACGTCGATGACTCAATACTGGGGTTAGTCATAAGGCATTTAGGAATCCAGTACTGAGTCACGCGACGTGCAGCAGGAAAAACACGCGAAAGCTGAGACAAAACAGCAGGTTTATGAGTCGAAGTTTGAGGTTTTCCATTCTTAACTCTTTTAGCACAAAAACCAGTAGCTCCGGAGGTAAAAGCAGCAGTTCCAAAAGACAAGGCTGAAGCTCCAGAAACAAAAGCTGAAGTTTCGAAGGAAACAACAGAAGGTCCGGGAGCTCTCGGAGCTATCGGAACTATCGGAGCTGCTTTTGCGGATTTCTTACCAGAAGGTCCAGAAGCTACCTTTTCAAATTTCTGACTCACTAAAGCAGGTTGTGTTTTTCTAATTGCATGAAAGTTATAAGATCTAGCAATTTTTCTTTCCTTTTTCTGTTGTTTAGGTAGTCTATAACAAAAATCTATGACATGACCATCTTTACCACAGAAGGTACAATGAAATTTAACTTTGTGTTCATGTCTAGATGAGCAAGCAATATTTTTATTTGAAACCGAGTGAGACAACACTCCTGCATATTTGAAAACCACTCCTTTTTGTTTAGGAACTGTTTGAATCAAACCACTTCCTAATGACTTTACAATTTTAGATGGATGTGCCTTAGCATGATCATGAGAATCAAAACCTAAACCAGTTTTATCATTGCAAGACTTGGAAGAATTCAGCAGCATGTTTAGGTTCTTATTCCCATTACAAAACCGATCTAATGTACTATGCATGTTGTCAAGTTTATTGGAACAATATTTAACTTCATGAGAACGTAAAGCATTGTTCAATATAGAAATTTCATTCATAGCATCTTGCAGTTTTTTATCAAGATCATCACAACTAGAACAATGCAAATCAATTGTAGAACAAGAAGCATCTTTTAAGTTGCCAATATTAAGTGCAACAAGCTTTTTGTTCTTTTCAATTTCAAGTTCGAATTTATCAAGTGTGGAGGAATGTGCACTTCTTAGGGAGGACAATTGTTCATAGATCAAGTCACAAGAGGGACATGCATCATCACTAGGAATTAGAGATTTTAACCGATTGATTTCAGATTCTAGTGATTCAATTTTAGTAGCATTATCTCTAAGTTTTTTGTCCTTTTTCTTGACAATAACAGTTGCACGAGAAATAGCATCACACATTTCATTATATGTAGAACATACCTCATGATCATCACTGTTGTGTTCTGCATCCTCCTGACTTGATCTTGATCTTGTTTTGCCCGCCATGAAGCATATGTTGGCCAGGTCAACATCATCTTCATCACTTTAAAAGTCTATGTCACTTGAACTGAACTCTTGAAGCGCGGTGATGAAACTGTTGATCATCTTGCGTCCTATGGTACCTTTCTTCTTCTTTTTTGGAATTTCCAGAGGAGGTCTGGACCTTGCTTTGTTTTTCTTCCCAGGTGGTCGGACCTGAAAGGTTAGGGCCTTCTGTACGAAAGTGTCCTGTTTTACCACATTCAAAACAACGTTGAGGTCCGGAGCTTCCTCTCCTTCTAGTTCTCACATTTTGCAATGCTTTTGAGAATCTAGTAGAGATGAGTGCCAACTCCTCTTCTGGAAATTCTTTGATCTGTTCCAGGGTTAGTGAGGACAACAAAGCAAGAGTATTGCAAGATGATGATTGGCCGGAGCTAGACATATCACGTTGTGAAACAAATGCAATAGACTTATTTGGGTTCTTACGTGCTAGAATGTCAATTTCATGAGTTTTTAGTTTAGAATAGAGTACATCTAATGTAAGAGAACTCATGATAGTAGATTCACGAATAGATGTTACTTTCATCTCCCAAATTGACATGTCTAATGCACTAAGAAGTTGCCTAGCATTCTCAGCATCAGAAAAATTAACATTGACACTACGTAAGTTGCTGAGAATTTTATTGAAACGAGCAAAGAGGTCATCGATAGACTCACCTGGTTGCATCTCAAAGCGCATATATTTCTTTTTGAACATATCTTGTTTTACCTCCTTGATTGTGTTGGAGCCTTCATGATAATCACAGAGAGCTCTCCAAACATTGTATGCTGATCGGAGGTGCGCGACACGATCAAAGTCGCTTTGAGTGAGTCCTTGGATGATCAAGTTTCGGGCTTTGTTGTTGTTGTCGACGTCCCGTAGATTTGTGGCCGTGACTGGATCATTAGGTGGCACTTCATAAGTCTTGTATACCTTCTCCCATATTGCAAAGCCTTGTGCCTGGATGAAAGCCTCCATGCATGCCTTCCAAACCTGAAAATCAATACCAGCAAACACACAAGGTTTGGCGGAGTACTTCTCCATGATGATTAGTCAAAAACACGTGCAAATCACAAAGATTAGAGTACCGTGGCTCTGATACCAATTGTAGGATCGAAGAGCACGTGAAAAGCTACCAGAGGGGGGTGAATGGTAGATTTAAAAATCTTACGCAGCGGAAACAATTAAACCCCAACCCCTTCGGCAGAAAAACAATCTCTTAAAGAAATCGTGTGTGAGACTAATCTAAATGTGTTTCACTGTGACAAAAGTGATGGATATCAGAGAGAATCAAGTCACGAAGACAACACAAAAAGAATCACTCAAATTCGACGAGAAAAACTCAAGTTAAGATCGAAAGATCAAACAATGGTCAATCTGTCCTACCCGAGAAAAAACAGTTCTGGAACGCTGCAAAGAAACTCGTGTAGATCATAGACCACAAATCCAATGACCGTGAAATTTTTACATATGATAGACAATCAAGTTGTGAAGACAACTCAAAAAGAATCACGTCATTTGGATCTGCAAAACTCGAGTTATGATAAAACTACCGACAAAAGGTAGTGCTGTCCAGAAACTCGACGAGTAAAACTTGTCTGGAACAAGTCGGACGAACAAGGCACAAAAGTTCCTTCAAACTACGAATTTTATTCAATAGAACACAAGAGGAACAGCCCCAAAGTCGTGCACCACGAGCTCTGGGCTCCCTTGCTTATATAACCAGCCCTTAGGCCAACCCAATATCAACTAGGACTCCAATCCTACTCAGATCACGAATCGTAACTTTCCATAAGTGCTCAAGATTCTTCTATACGCAGATAGAAGCAATCTTAAGACTTCCAAACACCTTAGGAACGTATCCCACATTCCTAAACAACTCAAATTCGTGACCCACACGAAATCCTATCATAACCAACTCAAATCTTTCCATATTTGAGTCAAACCCGACTCAGCTGCAGCCTGAGTCCATAACCTAGTCGGTTGGACCTTTCCGACCAATTCTTTACGTCCACATCTCTTCATCACGTCTCGGAACCATGTAGTCACGTCCATGCACTCCTTGCACACGTGCAAACATCTTCCAATGACGTCCACGATACCTTCATATGCATTGTTCTTGATTCAATCATCCTGCGCGACCTCCTGATCAGCTCAACCACAATTCTTTCCGAACTTGGTTGTTGGAACCTCATCTCCTCCCTGAGACTAGTCCAATGGATCCCGTCACCAGCCATGTCTTGAACTCAAGCAACACCTGCACATGAATAAACAACCAATCTATACGAGCCCAAGTCCTCGACTTGACTCAAGTTAGTTCCAAACACAACACCTTACGTGAGAACCTCACATAAGCATGTTGCAAAACATAGCAAAACGATATCAGTCATATCATCCAAAACGCACCAAAAACTTAGCAAATGAATACTAAGCAATCTTTCCAACAATGTAAAGCAAGTACGAAACATTGCAAATGAAAAGAAGAAGCACTGCGGTCAAGTTCCGGACCTTGCCAGAGCAACCCGGACCTTGAGCCGGAGCTAAGAAAAGCTAGTAGAACCTAGCGCCGGAGCTTACCAAAACTAGTACAATGAAGCACCTGCCGGAGCTTACCAAAACTAGTAGATCCTAGCACCGGAGCTTACCAAAAACTAGTCAAAACTAGTCAACCCAAAACCGGAGCTAGACAGAGTACGTCAGAGTTTAGCAAAAGCATGTCGGAGCTATCAAATATATGTCGGAGCTAACAAAGACATGCCGGAGCTAACAAAGTCATGCCGGAGCTAAAGATAAAGCTCACCGGAGCTAACCAAAGCTTGTCGGACCTTACTAAGAAGTCGGACCTAGCATCTAACGTAGCCGGAGCTACCTAAAACAAGTCAGACCTATGGTCGGACCTTGCTATAGCTCGGAGCTAGAGTCGGACCTTGATAAAAAGGTGTTTTGGTGATATTAAAAACTTTTATCATCAAAGCCAAGTGTATTCACTACAAGCCAATGTATTCAGCACATATAGGTCTTACAATAGGTTCTTCCTTGTCCATGGATTTATCCTTAGATCTTGACAATACTTCCTCTTGAGGAGGCTTGTTAAGACCCATAATGAAACAAGAATTTTCTAGAATTCGGTCTAGAAGATCCTTTCCTTCTTCCGACGTCTTATGGGGGAAAGATCCTCCAGCCGTAATGTCAAGATGTAGGGCAGACTCTTTGTTCAATCCCATGTAGAAGTGTTGCAAGAGCAACGAATCAGAGATGGAAAAATCTGGGCCGGAAATTCTCAAGAGAGAAAATCTATCCCAAGCTGCACCTATAGATTCCTTCTCCATCTGCTGGAAGCATAGTAGTTCCTTCCGTGAGGAAACAATTCGTGCAATTGGAAAGAAAGCAAGATAAAATAAGTCTCGTAATTCATTCCAGTTTCTGTTTGTCTTCTCAACATTGTGGTTGTACCATTGTTTAGCTTTTCCCTTGAGAGAAAAGGGAAACAACTTCCATTCGAGAGTTTCTTGCGTCATACCATTGATTATAAGGCATGAAGACAATTTTTCAAACTCTCGTAGGTGGTGGTAAGTGTTTTCACATCTGTTCCTAAGAAGGATTGTTCCCAAACCATGGCTATAAAGCGAGGGCAAAGTTCATAGCTGGTAGAACATATGGATTCCATCGAAGGCGATGGCTCACAGAACTTACCCTTTGGGGCAGAATACGAAAGAGTGGTGGGCTGCTCTGTGAAGGTGGTGGCGGTAATAAAAGGAAAGATAAGATAAGAAGATAGATGCGAGGGTGAACAAGGTTCGAAGATTAACAACAACTGTTCCCCAGTAACGGCGCCAGAAATGCTTGTTGACGTTTCTTATGTCACAGATAAAAATTCGTAAGCCCACAGAAACTGTCATGTAGCACTTTCCCTTAAGAGAGTATTATCAAGGGTATCAAATACAAGGAACGTGTGAGTTAATCTTATGAACTAATTCACCCAAGGACACAAAGTTGTTTTAGGTAAGGAAGAGAGGGGAATTCAAAGGAATTTGCGATAGCTGCTTGCTTCGGGCATGAGTTTACCCCTAGCAACACTAGGATGACTCCCGCCAAGATCATATGGCACAACCAAACGTGGAGGATTACTAATGACAGATAGGGCTGTCACCACCTACTACCTACCTCTTCAATCCGTTGGTCTACGAGATATTCATTGGTGATTGCTAACCTAAGCACCATGCTTACGTTCTAAATCACAACTCTAGTTGTTTCGAACACAAAGGTACAACTAGAGCCTCTAATGAATTAAAATAGTGAACCCACAAGTAACTACTTGTGCAACTACTAGGAATTGAGAATCAAACTTGAATTGAATTCACAAAGGGCATACTTGATTTGAGTAACACCTTTGTAGGGGTACAAGTGTAGAAGAGGGACTTGACAAGTCCAAGCCTCCTTCTCCTAAACTCTCACCACACTCTCCTTCTACTTGGCAGACTCTAGAACTACTCTCTAAACCTTAGGAGTGGTATTCTATTCTCAACTTTTGGTGTGTGTGTGAAGTGAGGTGTGGGGTTCTATTCATAGTGGGGAGAAGGGTCGGTTCCCGACACCAAATGCGCACGAATTAGTCTTCATTGTGATCAGGGCACCACAGGGAGTCGACACGTGGAAGCTAACTAAGTTTGGTGCCAGGATGGGTTCCGCCGAACCCCCTAGTCAGCCGAACAGAAAGTTGGACCAATTCCAGTGTGCTTCCTAGGGGTGACTTCCCGGTGGGTCTCATTGACTGATATGTTTACTACACCATTGGATGGACTCGGATACTTCTGTTTGTGGCCATTTGATCCATGTGATGACATGTGGCATCGTCTAATTCGTCGAATCCAATTTTATGGATTACTCCCTGCATGTCTTGGTATTTTGGGCCTAAATTCACCTGCATACAAATAAACACCAACACTTGTGGAATTGGTTAGTTTTTAACCCTACCAGTATGTTGTGTTTCTCTTTTGTGCACATTATGAGGTGAATTGACGGTCTAAATATGGCACTTAAGGAACATCAATATTGACACACTTCTTCTTCATCGTGTTTGTTCTCCTTGAGTACATCGAATGCCTTTGTGTCATGTTCATCTTCGGTGTTGGGCACCTTCGGGATCTCATTTTTCTTCTCTGAGGCCATTTGATCTCTCCGAGAGGTGAGTCTCGTAAATAAAGAGGCTGCTTTTATACCAATTGAATGTGGCCTAAAGGGGGGGGGGGGGTGAATTGTCTTTTAAACTTTTCCTACACACTTAATCAAATCATTAAATACCTGAGGGACCAGACTTGTCCGGTATGACTGCGGACTAGTTCGGTGTGTTGATGTGTTGTGAAGTGATCAAGTGTTGATGCAAAGATTGTAACTGTTATAGAACTAGAGTTTAATTACTATTCTTACAACCTGAATAAGAGATAAGATTGCTTAACTTTCATGTGCAACATAAATTACTTGATTGATCAATTCTAATGCCCTAGATGATGAAATTTGCAAAAGTAAAAGAATGGAGCACACGATACATGGATTTTTACCGAGGTTCGATCTCACCAAAGAGATCTACTCCTCGTTGAGGAAGCCCACATAGAGCCGGGTCTCTTCAAACCATTTTTCCACGTCAAGTCACCACATAAGGCCGACTTGATTCCACTATCACGGGTAATCACCGAGTTGGTGGGGCAACCTCACACGTTGAGGGCTCCCACAAAGATTACAGCAGAAAAAGTGATCTAATACACTCTAAAAGATTACAAGTAATGCAAGTGTGTAAAGAGATCAAACCCCAAGAGCTCAATGACGCGTAGACAACAATCTCCCAATCCCAAATCTGAATACTCAAAAATTTTCATTTTTGAGGACCTTAGATGCGTGGAGAGATGTGTATTTGTGCTCTTGGGACAAGTGGCATCGCTAGGGTGTCAGTTCCTGATAGTAAAATACGAGAGTTATGTTTGTGGGGTTGTGGATCTCCTATTCATAGTGTTTCCAAAATTATTATCATTAGGGATCCCAACGGCCGGACTAGCCCGCTCTAGGGACCGGACTTGTCCAGTGTGATGTGCAAAATCCATGTGGAATGTGCAGAACACTAAAAACCCTAATATTTGTGAGGTATACCGGACTAGTCCGGTAGGAGTCCGGACATGTCCGGTGCCCTGTGTATTGGAACATAAGAAAGTTTCTCGGACTAGTATGGTCCACGAACGGACTTGACTGGTGCATATTGTTATAGAACATCAGAAAATTTTCTGGACTAGTCCGATCCATGAGTGGACTTGTCCGATGCACAGTGTTATGTAGCATCAGAGAGTTTCTCGGACTAGACCGGTCCATGAATGGACTAGTCCAGTGCACTGTGAAGTGAGACTCCAGAGAGTTGAGCGGACTAGTCTAGTTTGTGAACGGACTAGTCCGGTGCTCAATGGATTATTAAGCTTGATTTTGAGCTCTTACCCCTACGCAAAGACTTGAGCTCTATGGATGTGTCTCTCACACACATCCTATATAATTAAGTCCACTTTGCGCTTCATTCATCAATTGGGCTTTTTTTTTCTTCATCACTTCATTTTTCACTTTTTGAGTGCACCAAACTATCTCATATGTGCCGACCTGCATTCATCTCAACAAGTTCATTGGGATGTCATTCGTTTGTCATCAATCGTCCAAAACCCACAAGGAAATGTCTAGATGCACTTTCTGCCGGGATGAATTGAGTAAAGTGAGTCATGTCCCTCCTTTAATATCGTCTGCCGGAGATGCTTCACATAAGGCACAAAAATCCGCATTCCAAGCCATAGAGTACCATGGTCATCCTCATCAAATCTGAATTATCTCCCTTCTTGGGTCCTTTCCTTGATTTCTTTGATTTTCTCATCCTTTGTCTGAGCTTCCCAAATTTCTTGCTCTAGAGTTGGATTTAACTCCATTATTCCCATTTCATTCACAAACTCATGATTCAACCATTCAAACTTCTTGCATAGATTGGATGGCAACTCTCGAACCGCGAGTTGGTGGATTACTCCTTTCTTACTCAAAGCATCAGCCACTAGATTAGCCTTCCCCATTTGATAGTTGATTCCCACATCATAATCCTCGATGAGCTCCAACCATTTTTGTTGCCTCAAATTTAGGTTCGTTTGTGTGAATATGTACTTGAGGCTCTTGTGATCTGTGTAAATCTAGCATATATGACCAAGAATGTAGTGTCTCCATAACTTCAAGGCATGCACTACAGCTGCAAGTTCAATTTCATGCGTCAGATAATTCTTCTCATGTTTCTTCAATTACCTTGATGCATAGGCTACCACTTCGCCTTCTTGCATGAGCACACATCCAAGTCCTTGCCTTGATGCATCGCCATAAATATCAAAACCTTTGCTCACATCTGGCAATACCAACACAGGTGTTGTTGTAAACCTCTTCTTTAGCTCCTCAAAACTGTCTTGACAATCTTGAGTCCATTGGAAAGGTTTTCCCTTCATTAAAAATCCAATAATGGGTTTTGCTATTTTGGAGAAGTCCATGATAAACCGACAGTAATATCCAACCATTCCAAGAAAACTCCTAATTTCCTTCACATTCTGTGGTGGTTCCCATTTTGGCACATCTCTCACTTTTTCTAGGTCAACCGATACTCCTCCTACGGAGATGATACTGAAAGCGGTCTAGAGGGGGGTGAATAGGCAATAATACCTGAAATGACTTAATCAAACGAGATTAACTGCTGAGGTCAGAGTTGTCTGGACAGTGTCGGACTAGTCCGCTCGGCACAGGGTGAAAACCTAAAACTTAGTTTCAACAAGTTATTTGCGGAAGTTACGTTCAACCAAGATGTAAACAATGTGTAGTAACTTAGTACAACTAAGATTGGAAGGTTTAAGAACTTAGATCACAAGATTTCAACAAAGATAAAAAGTGAAAAGCAATATGAACAATATGAACCCTAATAGCAATACTAGTGATCACAAAAAGCAAAAGCCAAGTGAGACAAGATTTATCCCGTGGTTCAGCTCCACGAAGAAGCCTACATCCATGTTGAGAAGTCCACACAAGGACCGGGTCTCACTTGACCCTTCTCTCACCAAGCCACCACGATGGCCGTCTTGGTTTCCACTATATCAATGGGTAATCACAAAGTTTGATGGGGCTGCTCACAAGTTGAGGCTCCCACAAATCAATACAATGAGGAGCACACGAATCTCAACTCACACAAGCCACAAAACACAATCACAATGTGCAAAGAGATCAAACCGAGAGCCCAAGCGCGATGATCTTCCTTCACTCTCCTCCCCAAACCATAATCTCTTCAAGATTTGGTCTTAGAGGGCTAGTATGACGAGTAGAAGGCTTTGGAAGGCTCTTGGTCACTTGTGGCGGCGATAGGGTTCAAGACATGTTCAAATGAGGCCGGAGTCCCCCTTTTTATAGCGTCCCGAGCCCCTTCTGCTGACCTCAGCAGAAGGGCGGGCTAGTTCGGCCACTGGCCCCGGACTAGTCCGACCAATTGGGACCACTAACCTCTGATCAAGGCCCGACAACTGTCACACTGCGCGACGATTGTCACGCTACCCGCTAAATTTCCAAATTCAAACGGTCACTAAACAACAGACTAGTCCAGTCCACAACAGACTAGTCCGAAGTAGGACAATAGGGTTTAGTCCGGATCAAAACGGACTCATCTGTGTAGGCCTGGACTAGTCCAGCCACAGGGGGTGGACTAGTCTGGCCCTCTATGGTTTCTCTCGGTTAATCTCACTAAGTCTCAAATGGACTAGTCCGTACCCAAACGGACAAGTCTGAACTTTTCCAGAGAGCTTTGGTCCGTCAAAAAATGGACAATCCCAGTCTTCTTGGACTTAGCTCCAAATTCACTAAGAAACACTCCAAAGAAATTTGTTCCGTCTCAAAACGGACTGGTCTGCCTGGCTGGACTAGTCCGGCCCTGAGGCTCGGACTAGTCCGGCCTCCTAGGGTTTTTCCTCATTTTGGCTTCTCACTTAGGTTTTTCTTTAAACGACCACTTTGATCACCCTAGAATGATCTCAATGCACATGATACATCCACCCTTTCACATGACACAACTCATATATGTTCATCTACGTAGAAACCCTAATTTCTACTCTTGAGCCTTTGACGCCCGTTATGTCTTTTTACTTTTTGAAGGGTTTCATCTCATTTCAATCATTTTACCTTTGCTTAGGATCAACTTAGCTCATTAGACTCTTAATTGTTGTCATCAATCATCCAAAAATCCACGGGGATGCCTAGATGCACTTTCAATCTCCCCCTTTTTGGTGATTGAGGACAACACATTAAGACTTCAACAAAAAAGATAATAATTTGTTTTTTCATAACATGTATTTGTATGGGTGACTCCCCCTCAATGTATGCATCATGAGTAAGAGAGATTTGAGAGACTTCTCATACATATACATGTTATGGTGGGGTGCCTAAGTGATGTGCTAATAAATTGTGATAAGACAACAAATATGCAAGATAAGCATGTAACTCGAGGCATAACATCACAATTGATATGAATTAAGTCTTACAACAATTTGAGCGAGAGTTTTAAACAAAAAAACATAACATAAGTCCAATCTTGGATCAATCAATCTCTCCCTCAAGTAACTATGTAGAGCTTTCAATATCTCCCCCTCAATCTCTCCCCCTATCCAAGTGTTGCATCCACCAATCTCTCCCCCTTCTCTAAGAGACACATCCACTAATCTCTCCCCCTTTGGCATCAAGACACCAAAAAGGAAAAGAAGAAAGGAGGAGCCCTTAGGTCTACTCATCATCATCATCATCGGTGTCGTCGTCGTCTCTACCTTGGTGCCTGCTATCACTCTTCGTGGCCTCCGGATCAATATTAGCATCATCATCGGGCGAGGCCACGGTGGAAGTACCATCTTCACCAAATTGAGCGAGCTCCTCGGCGGTAAACTCTGGGAATGAAGTGAGCTCACCATCACTCTCCTCGGCGGGAGACATAGGGATGTCCAGCTTGTCGCATATCGCCTTGAGATACTTCTCGTTGCGATGCTCCTTGCGATGTTGCCAAATTTTTGTCTTCCGGCAAGAGGAGAAAAGAGCATTGAAGCATTTGAAGAATCCACTCTCGCATTGTGATGAAGGCGGAGGTGGCGGAGGAGATGAACAAAGCGAGAGGAAGAAACTGGAGGATTCACATTCTTCCTCCTAGGGGCAGCCGGCTCCGGAGGAGGGAGTTGGGGTTGAAGCCTCCGATGAGTGATGTCTTTCTTGAAATTGAGTTCGGAGATCTTCTTGATCATGTACATGATGTACGGAGCGTATCCACATGATTGTTTTGGAGTACGGGAGATGTTGAATATGTCGTCGAAGATGTAGTCAACCACATTGAAGCGGACATGTCCATCAATGAGGACCATAAAGTACCTCAAATTCCCTTGAATTATCCCCGCATCTCCGTCCTTGGGGGTTATGGTCTTCCGAAGCACCCTGTTGAGGACACTGTAGAAGGTCTTGATGTTCCTTATGTGGCCCACCTCAAAGGGTACATGCCTAGGATACATGTACTCCAGGGTATCGCGATCAACTGGCCTCAAGTTGGAGATAATGATTTCATTGTCCAATTGATCCTCTAAGTCAAGCAGCTGAGCAAACTCCCAGTAGGTGGTGGAGTATTGCTTTCCATGGGTCATTTAGGTGATCCTCCTGTCCCCATCGTTGTGGAAGTAGATAGTGGAATATAACTGAGTGATTACTTCCACATTCTAGTCATACTGAAAAGCCATGAACTTCTTCAAACCATAGCGCTCTATGGTCTCAATCACAGCAATGAAGGCCACATGATCCTTCTGGGCCATATAGTGCCAGTCAATCCACTGAGCATCGGTGACTGGGGTTTGCTTGGTCATGTAGACACTCCGGTAGTAGTCATAGTGGAAGTCACACCAGAATCGGAGATCCACTGTGCTCCTGTCCCTCTGATAGATATTGATCTTCCTTAGCTTGCGCGCCTTCTCAGCCCCTTTTCCTTTGAAAATGTTGGCATTGAAGGCAACTGCACGGTTTGGGTTCCGTGCAGGAGAGGACATCCTCAGGGAGCTTATGGGCTGAGAGGCAGCCTTCTTGGCCTTGCTTGTAGGCTTCTTGGCAACAATCACCCTCTTTTTGGGTGCATCATCGACTGGGGCTTTTCCCTTATCCTTCGAGGTCCTCGCCTCCTGGGATCTAGCTTGATCCCCCAATGTCACAAGTCTCTTTTTCCATGGGGCTGCCTCGGCGACAGTAGAGTTGTGAGCTTCTCGTGATGTCTTCTTTGCTCTCCTTGATTCAAAGTAGGCAGCAGCCATTTCCTGATCCTCACGTCTCCAGCAGTAAAGAGCTTGCCTTCTTGCTTTGACCTCAGAGTCAGAGAGTGGAACATACTCGTTATCCGACATGGTTGCTGATAAGAGAAGCAAGGGAATGTGTATGAGTCAAAGGAAGTTAAGGGGTAGTGGTAGAATTCACAAAATTGATCAAGTTTAGGATTTTCCTGTGTAATCCGGACTTGTCCGCCCAGGGGCTGGACTAGTCCGCACCTAACCGAACTTGTCCGCCAAGAGGTCAGACTAGTCCGATTCACACAGCAAGAACCCTAATCTAGAGAAATTTTGTGAAAACTACAGATCCTACCACAAAAATGGAGGTACATGATCAGAATGATGTGTACAACAACATTTGTGAAGAAGTTTTTATCAATAGACCCAAAATAATTGAATTTCAAGGATTTTGGGGTTAGGTCAAGAATACCTATTTAAATCTTCAAATCGATGAAATGTGGATGGAGAATCGGCCTCCGATGCTTGGGAAATAGTTCCCTAGCACCTTAGGGCTTCAATCCATGGATTGGAGTCGAGATTTGTTGGTGGGAATCGAAAATCGCCGTTTGGGGGGCGGTTTTCAAGCGTTTCTGGAGAGAGAGAGTGTTTGAGTGGAAGTGGAGAGGTCGAGGGCTCCCTGGGGAGGTTAAGTCCCCAAGGGCCGGACTAGACCGGTCATGGACCTAGACTTTTCTAGCGAACGGACTGGGTCCGGACAACCTGAGCCACTGGACTAGTCCGGTCATAGGGCGGACTAGTCCGGTCCTAAGGCTCAAAACTCCTATATATTGAGTTTTCAGTAGAGATTTGATCCTTTTGGACTAGATTTCAGAAAAGATCTTTGTAAACATGGTCAATAAGCAGTCAACAACCAAACTATGACCATGGTTCACAAGGATTCAATAATTTCAAAATAATTTGTAGAAAATCAAGGGGGATGAGTTTTTCGCAAGCATGTGTGAATTTTGAATATGACAATCAGATGTGCAAGATTCAAGCCACATTTCGAGAATCCAAGATATTAAGTTCACTCCTAAGTTCACAAAATCTTTTCTCATCAAATGGTTTGGTAAATATATCAGCCATTTTTTTTATTGATTCTCACATGTGAAATTGCAATGTCTCCTTTGATGGAGTGATGTCTCAAGAAATGGTGTCGAATATCGATGTGTTTGGTCCTTGAGTGCTCAACAGATTATGGGCTATTTTGATGGCACTCTCATTGTCACATAGGAGGGGAATATGGCGCAAGTTAATTCCATAGTCCCTAAGAGTTTTTCACATCCAAAAAAGTTGTGCACAACTACTTTCAGTGGCGACATACTCCGTTTCGGCTGTAGAAAGAGCAATGGAGTTTTGTTTCTTTGAGGACCAAGACACTATAGATCTACCAATGAATTGGCAAGTTCCCGATGTACTCTTCCTATCAACTTTGCACCCCGCATAGTTCGCATCGGAATATCCAATGAGGTTAAACTTAGATCATTTGGGGTACCAAAGTCCTAGGCTTGGTGTGTGAACCAAATATCTAAGAATTCTCTTAACGGTAGTCAAATGACACACCTTAGGAGCAGATTGAAATCTAGCACACATACACACACTAAGCATAATATCGGGCCTAGATGCACATAAGTAAAGCAATGAGCCTATCATGGAATGATATACCTTTTGGTCCACACTTGGACCATCTTCATTGAGATCGAGATGCCCATTGGTTGCCATAGGAGTCTTGATGGGTTTGGCATTGTCCATGTCAAACTTCTTGAGTATATCTTGTGTGTACTTGTTTTGACTAATGAACGTGCCTTCCTTGAGTTGCTTCACTTGAAAACCTAGGAAGAACTTCAACTCCCCCATCATGGACATCTCAAATATTTCCGTCATTATCTTAGAAAACTCATCACAAAAAGCTTTGTTAGTAGAACCAAATATAATGTCATCGACATATATTTGGCAAACAAACAAATCATCATTGAAGTGCTTAGTGAATAAAGTGTAATCCGCCTTCCCATTTTTGAAACCATTTGGAGATAGAAATTCTCTAAGGCACTCATACCAAGCTCTAGGAGCCTATTTGAGTTCATAGAGAGCCTTACACAATTTGTACACATAGTTTGGAAATTCTTCATCTTCAAATCCGGGGGGTTGCTCCACATACACCTCTTCCTTGATTGGACCATTGAGGAATGCGCTCTTGATGTCCATTTGATATAGCTTAAAATCATGGTGAGTAGCAGAGGCAAGTAATATACGAATTGATTCAAGCCTAGCTACGGGAGCAAAGGTTTCTTCGAAATCCAAACCTTCGACTTGTGAATACCCTTTGGCCACAAGTCGTGCCTTGTTCCTTGTAACCACCCGGTGCTCATCTTGTTTGTTGCGGAACACCCATTTGGTGCCTACAACATTCGCATTAAGCCACCTCACAAGCTCCCATACTTGATTTCTTTCGAAGTTGTTGAGCTCTTCTTGCATGGCCATCACCCAATCCAGATCTCGCAGTGCTTCTTTAACCTTGTGGGGCTCCAAGGAAGAAACAAAAGAGTAATGTTCACAAAACTTTGCAATACGAGATCGAGTAGTTACCCCCTTGGAGATGTGTCCAAGTATATTGTCAACGGGATGTTCCCGTTGGACGCTTTGATGCACTCTTGGGTGAGGCGCTTGAGGTCTTGAGTCATCATTTTGGTCTTCCTCATCCTCATTGTCTCCCCCTTGATCGATGCCTCCATTTTCATCTTCTTGAAGCACATCTTGGGGAACTTGATCTTGATCATTTGAGGAGTAGCTTGATTGATGTGTAGGATGGTCACTTGCGTCTTGAGGTTGTTCTTGTGGTCGTATATCTCCAAGTGACATCCTTCCTATCACCACTTGTGGAGCTTCTTCTTGATCTAGCACATGACGATCAACATGCTCCACTTGGGATCCATTGGTCTCATCAAACACTACGTCACGTGCTACTTCAACAATTCCGGAGGATTTGTTAAAGACACGATAGGCATAAGTGTTTGAGTCATAACCAAGTAAGAAACCTTCATCAGACTTAGAAGCAAACATTGAAGTCCTAGGCTTCTTGTTAAGAATGTAGCATTTGTTCCCGAAAAACACGGAAGTAAGAAATGTTTGGCTTGTTACCGGTTAGGAGCTCATAAGACGTCTTCTTAAGTATGCGGTGAAGATAAAACCGGTTTATGTCATGACAAGCGGTGTTGACCGCTTCCGCCCAAAACCCGTCCAACATCTTGTACTCATCAAGCATGGTTCTTGACATCTCAATTAAGGTCCTATTCTTCCTCTCGGCCACCCCATTTTGCTAAGGGGAGTAGGGGGCCGAGAACTCATGCTTGATGCCTTCTTCATCCAAAAATTCTTCAACTTGAGTATTCTTGAATTAGGTGCCATTGTCACTCCTTATTTTCTTGATACTTAAGGCAGACTCATTTTGAGCTCTCTTCAAGTATTTCTTGAGGACACCTTGAGTCTCACTCTTATCATGCAAAAAGAATACCCAAGTGAAACATGAAAAGTCATCAACAATAACAAGACCATATTTGTTACCGCCAATACTTATGTACGCAATTGGACCAAAAAGATCCATGTGTAGAAGCTCCAATGGTCTTGATGTTGTCATAATGTTCTTGGATGGATGTGGTGCTCCAACTTGTTTTCCGGCTTGACATGCTCTACATGGTCTATCCTTTTCAAACACACCATTCTTTAAACCACGGATGTGCTCGCTCTTAAGGAGTTTTTGCAAATTTCTCATCCCAGCATGGGCTAGCCTTCTATGCCATAGCCACACCATGTTAGTTTTTGCAATTAAGCATGTATCAAGTTGGGCTTTATCCACCAGGAAATCCACAAGATAGAGCTTTCCCTTGAGTACACCCTTAAAGGCAATTGGGTCATTGCTTCTCCTTGTGACGTTCACACCCTCATTAGTGAATAAACAATTATAACCTTTGTAACATAGTTGAGATATGGACAGGAGGACATAATCAAGTGAATCAACATGTAAAACATTCGAAAGAGTGTGATTAGGGGATATAGCAATTTTACCGGTGCCAATGATTTTTCCTTGGCTATTGTCCCCAAAATAGATTCCTTCACTTGGATCTTCATTTAGCTCATACTCCACAAACATCTTCCTTTCTCCGGTCATATGATTAGTGCACCCGCTATCAATAACCCATTTGGTTCCACCAGAGGAGTATGCCTACAAGAAAGATTTAAACCTTGGCTTTAGGTACCCAAGCGGTGTTGGGTCCTTTGATGTTAGTCAAGAGGCACTTGGGCACCCACACACAAGGTTTGGTACTCTTGCGGTATGGCCCAACATACCTAGCATAGGCCTTTCCAAACTTGTTCCTCAATAAAACATATGATGCATCATAATCATGGAACAATGGATGAGATTCTTTCTTAGGCATTTTGTGTGAAGTAGCAATGTTCTTCCCTTTATTATTGTATGAGCCTTCTTTGAAAAAAACAATCAAGTCTTTGCCATTCTTGGGAGTTTTGACGTTTTGTCTCATCTCCCTAGAATAACCAAGACCATCCTTGACAAGGGGATGTCTTGTGTTGGTATATGCGCTACGTGCATATGCCACTTTCTCCTTGTCAAAGATTCCACCCTTTGGTGCTTGATTGGTTTGTGCCAACTTAAGCTCATCTTTAAGCTTTATGATCAAGTTTGAGCATTTACACGGTTGAGATACTTCAGATTTAATATTTGTGGAAGATGAGCTTGTAGAGGAAGAAGGTGCATTGACCTTGACAGACTTCACTTGTGTCTCAAGGATCTTGTTAGCTTGTGTCAAACTAACAAGTTCATCCTTGAGCACAATTGTAGTGTTCTCAAGGTTTGAGCAAGTTTCCTTGCTCAAAGCGAGTTCACGCTCAAGTTCCTTGCTTCTTTCTCTTTCAAGCTCTAAGAGCTCCTCAACCTTTTGGCGTCTCTCCTTTTGTTGGATGAGCATGTCCTCTTGATGGTTGATGAGCTCTTCCTTCTCAAATATTTCCTCCATCAACAATCTCAATCTTTTCAAAGTACTTTTACTCATTTCTATAAGCATATGTTCATTTTGACTACTACTATCAAAATCATCATGAGAAGAAATTGAAGAAGAGGATTTAGATTTAACCTTCTTTCTTCCCTCTTTTGCCATGAGACACGTTGGCCTTGAAGTCTCCAAGTTGGGGAAGAGCTTTTTTTTCGTAGTTGTCCTCTTCATAGCAATGGATGCTATCTTCTCTTCTTCATCGGAGGAGGATTCCTCATTTGAATGCCACTCCTTTCCGAGGTGGGCATGTCCGGACTGCTTCTTCTTCTTGAAATACTTCTTCTTCTCCTTGGTCTTTCCCTCCTTCTTCTTGTTTTCTTCACATGGACAATCCACAATGAAGTGGCCATGCTCCCTACAATTGTAGCAAGCCCTCTTTGATCTTGTTTTGGGCTTGTCTTTGCTTTTCCTTTCATTTTGATAGCTCCCCCTCCTTCTTCTAAACATCCTCTTAAAGTTGTTAATGAAGAGAGCCTCTTCCTCATCAGTATCGGGACTCCCTTCATCACTCTCTTCCTTTTCTTGTGATCTTGAGGACGTTGCCTTGAATGCAACATCCCTTTTCTTGGAGGACAAAAGTTTTTGTAGATCATTGTAAAACATGGCTTCTTGCTCCATCATCTCATGGTTGATGATCCTCCCTAGCACTTCTTCGGGAGTCATCTTGTGGAAGCCCGGGCTCTCACGAATTAGTGAGCAAAGAGTGACGTTTCGAGGCATGAAAGCTCGAATCATCCTCTTTACCACCTCATGGTCAGTCCACCGAGTGCTTCCATATGACCGACTCTTGTTGATGAGAGTCTTGAGGCGGTCGTACATGTCTTGGGGGGACTCACCATCCATGATGGTAAACCTCCCAAGCCCGCCTTCAATCATCTCGATCTTCACCTCCCTAATGACGCGGTTGCCTTCGTGCGTCATCTTGAGGGTATCTCATATATCCTTGGCAACCTCTAACCCTTCAATGCGGTTGAGCTCCTCTTGAGTCAATGAGGAGGTAATCACTCCAACGACTTGAGCATTGCGAAGGAGAAGAACGGCTTGTTCCGGAGTGATGCTTTCCTCATTCCTCGAAAGAGGAACACCTGTCATAACAATTTGCCACAAGCTAGGGTTTAAGGATATGAGGTGCATCTTCATATTATTCTTCCACATAGAGTAATCATTTTCGTCGACCTGAGGAGGTTTTCCAATGGGAATAGACAAATAATGATTGCTCGCGGTAAGTTGCTCGTAATTGTAAGGATACCGGGAGTAGTCTTGTGAACTCCTTTCATTGTCGACATTGATTGGAGCAATTGGCTTGATCTCCTTCTTCGGCACATTGAGATTCTCACGAAGCCGTGCCTTGAGCATCTGAACCTCTTCGGCATCGTTTGGATCATCTTGAAGAACATCACCGTTCTTCGTCTTGGTGTCGTCGACGACCACCAGAACCTCGTTTTCACCCCTTCTGGCCATTACTTCTCCACGTTGTTAGACTCTTGTGGAGAAGCCTACTCTGATACCAATTGAAAGTCGCCTAGAGGGGGGTGAATAGGCAATAATACCTGAAATGACTTAATTAAACGAGATTAAACTGCTGAGGCCGGACTTGTCTGGACAGGGCCAGACTAGTCCGCTCAGTATAGGGTGAAAACCTAAAACTTGGTTTGGAAAAGTTATTTGCGGAAGTTAAGTTCAACCAAGATGTAAACAATGTGTAGTAACTTAGTACAACTAAGATTGGAAGGTTTAAGAACTTAGATCACAAGATTTCAACAAAGATAAAAAGTGAAAAGCAATATGAACAATATGAACCCTAATAGCAATACTAGTGATCACAAAATGCAAAAGACAAGTGAGACAAGATTTATCCCGTGGTTCTGCTCCACGAAGAAGACTACATCCACGTTGAGAAGTCCACACAAGGATCGGGTCTCACTTGACCCTTCTCTCACCAAACCACCATGATGGTCGGCTTGGTTTCCACTATATCAATGGTTAATCACCAAGTTTGATTGGGCTGCTCACAAGTTGAGGCTCCCACAAATCAATACAATGAGGAGCACAAGAAGCTCAACTCACACAAGCCACAAAACACAATCACAATGTGCAAAGAGATCGAACCGAGAGCCCAAGCGCGATGGTTTTTCTTCACCCTCCCCCTCAAACCCTAATCTCTTCAAGATTTGGTCTTAGAGGGCTAGTAGGACGAGTAGAAAGCTTTGTAAGGCTCTTGGTCACTTGCGGCGGCGCTAGGGTTTAAGATATATTCAAATGAGGCTGGGGTCCTCCTTTTTATAGGGGTCCTTATCCCCTTCTGCTAACCTCAGCAGAAGGGCGGACTAGTCCAGCCACTGGCCTCGGACTAGTCTGGCCCATTGGGACCACTGACCTCTGGTCAGGTCCCTACAACTGCCATACTGCGCGACGATTGTCACGCTACCCGCCAAATTTCCAAATTCAAACGGTCACTAAACAAGGGACTAGTTCGGTCCACAACAGACTAGTCCAAAGTAGGACAATAGGGTTTATTCCGGCTCAATATGGACTCATCTGTGTAGGCCCGGACTAGTCCGGCCCTCTAGGGTTTCTCTCGCTTAATCTCACCAAGCCTCAAACGGACTAGTCCGTACCCAAACGGACAAGTCCGAACTTTTCGAGAGAGCTTTGGTCCATCCAAAAATGGACAAGTCCGGTCTTCTGGGACTTAGCTCCAAATTCACTAAGAAACACTCCAGAGATGTTTGGTCCATCTCAAAACGGACTGGTCTGTCTGGCCGGACTAGTCCGGCCCTGAGGCCCGGACTATTCTGGCCTCCTAGGGTTTTTCCTCATTTTGGCTTCTCACTTAGGTTTTTCTCTAAACGACCACTTTGAGCCCTCTAGAATGATCTCAATGCACATGATACATCCACCCTTTCACATGATACAGCTCATATAAGCCCATCTTTGTAGAAACCCTAATTTCTACTCTCTAGCCTTTGATGCCCGTTATGTCCTTTTTCTTTTTGAAGGGTTTCATCTCATTTAAATCATTGTACCCATGCTTTAGATCAACTAAGCTCATTAGACTCTTAATTGTCGTCATCAATCATCCAAACACCCACGGGGGTGCCTAGATGCACTTTCATATATATCCCAAAAATGACACTTCCCTTAACCAAATTTGCCACTTGCTGAATTTAGCATAGCCGAGCGGCGCACCCGTGCATGGCGCGTGCACGTTGATCAGGGGAAGCGGTAATTGGCTTGAGTCTCTTCTAAGTGGGTCCCACCTTCTCTCCTTTGCCATTTTTTTCTAAATTCATTTTGAGCTGGTAATTGATCTCTGAAAATAGTAGAATTTGCTGTGGGTTCTAAACAACTTATGGAGAATACAATTGTGGAAGAAGTTCTGAGAATTGACACATTTAAGTTTGAAATTAAAATTTGAATTTGAATTGCTATCTTTATGTTAGATTAGAATAAAGGAGTATACCAATCTCATATACAGTGAAACTTGGTAGCCCAGCTAACCCTAATCATGAGACGTTCACTGATATTTTTTCAGATTTGAGGGTTGACTACTGATTCTGAAGTTTAAAATTCAATTTGAATTACTAGCTCTATGTGAGGATTTGCACTAAATTCCAATGAGGAATGTTTCTGAATTCTCTTCGACGATTAGTTGTGAACAACGATGAGAGTAATTTGAATAGCAATAAGAGTGATCCCATGATTTAATTTTCTACCGTCATTTTAACTTAATGCTTTATGTCATTGGTTGAGATTAGTTAATTGAAAGATTTAAATTACTTCTCTTACCTTCATTTGATTTGAATGTGCTTTAGAATCTGTGAATATGCATTATAGTTGACTTTTGACAGAAATTTATATTTGAACTTGACTTTGACTTTTAATGTAAAAAATTAGAATTTCTCACTTCTATACTTACTTAAGTTCAACCATACTAGCCAACGTCCAAAATATGTTCAAGGTTTAAAATTTTCCTGTATTGGACATCACTTATTCACTAACATAATTTAGGTAAGTTTAAATTTCCAATTCAACTAAAAAAATTAAGTTCATATTTTCCACATTTTTGTTATTCTCAAATGTGGGATTTTACACACACCATGTTGGTAAAATCTCCTGGAGAAGAGATGAGAACAAATATAGTGTGTCCGAGAGTAAGCATCAAAATAAGGGGGTAGACTTTCTAGCGAATCTCATCATCCTGGATTCCCAAAGAATAGACATAATACTTGGTATGGATTTGTTGAGCAAGTACAATGGAGTGATTCAATGTGCCAAGAGGATTGTACAATCGACAAGTGAGCATGGCACCCATATTGAAGTTGAGACACCCCAACCCACAATGGATAAAGCGACACTGAGTCATGTGGAAGGTGTGACAATGGAGAGCATTCCGGTGGTTCGTGAGTATCCAGATGTATTTCCGGATGAGTTGTCAGGTATGCTGCCCGATCGTGATATTGAGTTTGTTATTGATTTGATACTTAGAACTGCACCTATAGCTAAGAGGCCATATAGGATGCCTCCTCTGCACTTAGCGGAGCTCAAGAAGCAAATTCAAGAGCAGCTAGAGAAGGGTTTCATTCGCCCAAGTTCTTCACCTTGAGGAGCACCAGTGCTTTTGTGCATAAGAAGGATTGGTCCCAAAGCATGTCTGTGGATTACTGAGCTCTCAACGAGGTGACGATCAATAACAAGTTTATGTTACCCCGAATAGAGAATTTGTTCGACCAAATGAAGGGTGCATGTGTTTTCTCTAAGATCGACTTGAGGTCAGGTTATTTCCAAATGAGGATTACACCGTCGGGTATACCCAAAACAACGTTTGGGACACAATATGGATCATATGAGTATACCATTATGTCTTTTGGATTGACAAATGCACTTGCATACTTCATGTACCTCATGAATAAAGTTTTCATGGAGTATTTGGACATGTTCGTTGTGGTGTTCATTGATGACATTATGATCTACTCGAGAAGCGAGGAGGAACATGAGGAGCATTTGAGGCTCACATTGCAGAAATTGAGGGAGCACCAATTATATGCCAAATTCAGCAAGTGCCAGTTTTGGTTAAGGGAAGTATCATTTTCGGGACATATCATCTCCGGAGGAGGAGTATCGATTGACCCAAGAAAAGTGAGGAATGTGCTAAAATGGGAGCCACCGCGGAATGTGAAGGAAATCTGGCGATTTCTTGGAATGGCTGGATATTACCGTCGGTTCATGAAGGATTTCTCCAAAATAGAGAAGCCCATGACTGAACTGTTAATGAAGGGGAAATCATTCCAATGGACTCAAGCTTGTCAAGTTATTAAAAAAGCTTGTCAAAAAAGTTTTGAAGAGTTAAAGAAGAGGTTAACAACAACACCTGTGTTGGTATTGTCAGATGTTAGCAAAAGTTTTGATATCTATTGTGACGCATCAAGACAAGGGCTTGGATGTGTGGTCATGCAAGAAGGTCAAGTGGTAGCTTATGCATCAAGGCAATTGAAGAAACATGAGCAGAATTATTCCACGCATGATCTTGAACTTGATGCCGCAGTCCATGCCTTGAAGATCTGTAGATACTAGATTCTTGGTCATAGGTGTGAAATTTATACGGATCACAAGAGTCTCAAGTACATTTTCACACAAACGGAACTAAATTTGAGGCAACAAAGATGGTTGGAGCTCCTCAAGGATTATGATGTGGGAATCAACTATCACCCGGGGAAGGCTAATGTAGTGGCCGATGCTTTGAGTCGGCAAGGGGTAAGCCACCAACTCACGGTTAAGGAGTTGCCATCCGAGCTATGCAAGGAGTTTGAATGGTTGAATATTGTATTTGTGAATGAGATGGGAATAATGGAGTTAAATCTGACCTTGAAGCAAGTAATTTGAGGGGGTCAAACAAAGGATAAGGAAATCCAGGAAATCAAGGAAATGACTCAAGAAGGGAGAGAATTCAGATTTGATGAGCATGATCATGGTACTCTATGGCTCGGGAAGAGGATTGTTGTGCTTAATGTAAAGAAAATCCGGGAGACGATATTAAAGGTGGCACATGACTCGCTTTACTCCATCCACCCCGGTTGTACCAAGATGTACAAGGATTTGAAGACTTGCTATTGGTGGGAAGGCATCATAAGGGACATAGCTGAATATGTTGCATTATGTGATGTGTGCCAACGAGTGAAGGCTGAACACCAAAGGCCAGCTGGACTATTGCAGCCATTGAAGATTCCGGAATGGAAGTCGGAAGAAGTTGGTATGGATTTGATAGTTGGTTTACCTCGCACTTCAGCAGGATATGATTCAATATGTGTTATTGTGGATCGGTTGACAAAATCAGCTCTTTTCATCCTTGTCAAGACTACCTATAGTGGAGCAAAGTTGGCATAATTGTATATTATAAGAATAGTGTGCTTACATGGAGTTCCATAGAAAATAGTGTCCAATAGAGGTTCTCAATTTACCTCAAGGTTCTGACAAAAGCTGCACGAGTCTATAGGAGATCAATTGAATTTTAGTTCTTCATATCACCCTCAAATGGATGGACAAACCGAGAGAACAAATAAGATATTGGAGGATATGCTAAGAGCTTGTGCACTAAAGTATGGAGGAAGTTGGGGCAAAAGTCTACCATATGCTGAATTTTCCTACAACAACAGTTATCAAGTAAGTTTGAAAATGTCGCCATATGAAGCATTGTATGGGAGAAGGTGTAGAACAACTTTATTTTGGAATGATATAGGAGAAACTCAAGTGTTTGGACCTGACGTAATACAGGATATCGAAAAGAAAGTTCAGATAATTTGCGAGAATTCGAAGGCTGCTCAGTCAACACAAAAAGGCTATGCGGATATAAGTGAACAAACCTAGCTTTTGAAGTGGGAGACTTCGCATACCTTAAAGTGTCACCCATGTGGGGTCACAAGCGGTTTAATGTGAGGACTGCATCCACACATTCCAGGAATCGCAGAGGGTGGTGCCGTGCGATGCGGCACCCAACATCACACACGAAAAGAATACGAGAAAATACCAAGTTTTATTTATAGAAACAGCGGAAGTCTTTTACAATATTTAATATACAAAAGAAGTCATACTAATAGCTAAACTCTCAGCCTAGCTATGCAAAAGTGCTGCCTTCCAGCCCATGGATGCTACACACTAGCAGCACACAACAGATCACAGCGGCGTCCAAGGCTCTCACTCCGCGGTATACCCCAATGGGGGCATCACCTCATCTTTGGGCCCTTCCTCATATGTCTCACCCGCAAACAACTTAATATAGCAACCGTGAGCACAAAGGCTCAACAAGACTTACCCGTCTCACTTAAACATTGAACTCTACATGCATGCATACTTAACATAGGAATAGATATTGTATTAAAATGACTCGCCTACATGTTGATCCTTATTTTTCAAGTAATTAGAAGCAAGTTAAAGGTTCAATGAAAGTAACTTCAGTGAGCATATTCTACAGAAATTATAGTTGCAAAGCATTAATAATTTAATACATCATATTCTTTTGGCTTCTTCAATATTTACTACATCACAGTGCAGTGAACAAGCAGTGCTCAAATATCTGCGAGGGACAATGATTGCAATAAGTAGACACCCAGATAACATGTCACATACACCCATTTCGGAAGTGGAGCGAATCACACTTCAATACTATGTTGTATGCAACTACCTTTCAAAGGAAACCCAAATGCCGAATCGGTCCTTCTGTAACAGGCAGGAGGTCCCCGCGCGGAGCGTGTTTGTGCCCGCCGGCAGATTTACACCTTGTTGCCCTCAACCCACACCTATAAAACGGTAAGCCTCGACACCCATGTTAACCAATTACATCGGTTTCCTGGTTTTCATATAGCCAGTATGCATCCGATACATTTCAAACATGTTCAGCAGGGCCGCTCATGGATCAGCCCTCAATCGACACAAGCAAGGCTACGCACGTGAGACCACGTCTTGCTGCATCCTATCCCGCTGCTTGGTCTCAAATTCATATTCATAAACCATTCTTTGATCAAATTCATCCCGTGTGATAAAATCCTATCTCGCGAGTAGATTCCAGCTACTCGACTTCTACCAGATTCCTCAAAACATTAGCATGGCATATTCTACTCGTCAAGTTGTAGACCTATCCAATACTCCCTGGGATTTGTGGGTCATGCAAGTGGAGTTTCAATCACCTTAGACATAATGTACATATCTCACCCTAGACATAGGTGATACAAATCAAAATTTTACAAAAGCACTTAAATGAAAACCGGGACTTGCTTGGCTGCGAGTCAGAATCGAAATTAGCCTCAGAGAGTCTGTTTTCAACCTCCGGTTCCTCCTCGATCTCGGTCACTATATGATGTACATAATATGAAAGCATATAAGTGACATAGAACTATATATATGAGCTTCTAAACATAGTTTATGTTATTAAATGATTTTCATTGGCTTTGGGATTTTTACAGTGGATTCTAGGTTCTATGATGAGAATCTGTGCCAAGAATTGAGGATGTTTAAGGAAGCTTGATGTCATTCCAACAAGTAAAAGACTTCTCTAAATTTTTGGTATTCAATCTGTAGCTTTAAAATGGCTAACAGTGGATGATAATATTATAGGAGGTCTCACAGGTTCTAGAAACATTTGTTTCACAATTTTCTGAGCTTCCTACATGGAGGAATTGATTTTACAAGTTTAGGATAAAATCTGGAAATGTTTCTGTACATTTCTGAAATTTCCATGAAATTTGAAGATTGGAATACTGTTTAGTACAGTAATTGAACTCCAATTAACTTGCAATTTTTACTGGAGCTCAAGGATGTTTGGAAGAGTGTTCAGACCAAAATTGGGAATTTTCCAATTAGTAGAAAAATAGTAATTAATTTCCCAATCAAATAGCTCAAAGGAATTAATTAAGAAAATACTCGGACTTTCCTGTCCAACAAATCGCACTAATGGAAAATGGGGATCAAGATGAGTCCACCAGAATTTATTGGGAATTATTTGAGAAATTATACTAGGAGTAATAATTTAGAAGTTTAGAGTATTTCTGGATTTATTTCTGAATAGGAAAATTTGAATTAATCCAACCTGGGCCCACTGGTTTAAAATGAACTAGTCAGAAAGGGCCACACGGGAGACCACTGAGTGGATCGCATAGCTGCACTGGATCACAGGCCACAATAGATCCCGTCGGGCACATAGTGACCGACATGCGGGACCCACGGGGGTCATCTTCCTCCTCCCGCCTAGGGCGATGCTCGGGTTGCCGCGGCGGTGCTGCGCCGGCTTCCCCGCCGGCCCAGTTTCCCCACCCATCTGTCCTCCCCAAACTCGCCGCCTGAGCATAAAATAGGATGCCGAGCACGGTGGTGGGGTCGACGCCTGCCGGCAAAGGCCGGACGCACCCGCGTGACGGCAGCGGCGGCGGCTAGGGTTCCGGTGATGTCAGAATCGTCGTCCCATTGCTTAAAATTCTTAGAAATCGATCAGAAATGTTTCTAGCATCATGTAGAAGAGGATGGTGGAGAGAAAAATGGGTAGAACAGTTCGTAAATCCAAGCTCGACGGTGAACCGAGCTCTCAACAATGGCAATGGAGAAATCTTGAATATCTTGCTCATGACTCGATGGTTTCTACTGATATTTGGTAATAGTGTGCGACAGGAGGTATTGAAAAACATCCATTAACGAATTAAAGGATGGTTGCACGTAGAAAGTAAAATGAACGGAAAACATAGCTAGTTCATGTGCAACAGCCGTGAGTAAAACTCGAATCATTTGCTCGATACCTAAAGAAATGAAGCACAGATTTCACCGTGAGGAAGAGGTCGTGAGGGCGATCCTTTTTGCTGTTAGAGTCGAGGTGCAACACAGCTTGCTGAGAGCTGGTGACAGTGGAGCAGAGGTGGCGGTCGTCTCCAACTTCGGCGCGACAATTAATCTTCAGAATACCCCGCAAATAAGCATGGAACCAATGATACAATAAGAGGGAATGGTAGAACAGAAGCTTTTGCTACTTCTCGGTGCGTGGTGCTCGGCGAGACAGGCCTTCGCTTGGCCGGCAAGGTCGAGCGACGGTGAGGCGGCAAGGTGTGCAGTGGCGGGAGAAAAGAACAGAGAAAAACATGGGTTCCTTTGCACTGTGGTTGGAGGAGTCAAGATAAAGGTGGGGAGAGCACCTACAGCACGCAATGGCCTTGCCACGCAGCTGCTTCATGAGCTAGAGAGCAGCGGCGCCGAGCGTCGAACGGTGGGAAGTCAGAACAGAGTCGGGAGCCCCAATTGTGAGACTGGCCAGTGGGTACCACGGCTCCTCATCCGCATCCAATTCTCTGTTCCTTCAATTCACCCACCAATAATTGTCCAAAAATTCTAGATTTTTGTGGAGAGTCTAAATAAATTATGTAGAATATGATTCAGAAATTAAATCATGAATCTGACCAGGTTTAATTGGAATTCAAAATTTGAATTTGAATTCGAATGCTATTCAATGGAGCCACTGAATTAAATAGCAAATGGGCATCAAAATTTCTGAAATTTGGCAGAGACCTTATTTGAAATATAGGAAAGCTAATTGTGAACTCAATTCTATGTTTTAACCATTTTTGAGCAGGAGTTGTTTTGAGTTTCATCTTGTAGGGTTTAATTCACCTTCATTTTCCCAATCCCTTTTAATTTTTTTCCATTCAAAATTTTAATTCTCCTAGCTGAACTTTGCACTATGAATTTTAGGGCTTTTACAATTAACGTCAAAGGCAACTTGGCACCTCGTTATAATGGACCATTCAAGATTTTGGGCAAATGTGGAGAAGTGGCATTTAAGTTGGAGATGCCAGCACATCTTCCTGATGTTCATGATGTGTTCCACGTTTCTCAGCTCAAGATATGCGTACCGGAAGAACAAGTGCCAATGAAAGAATTGGAATTAGAGGTAGATTTGACTTATGCTGAGCAACCGGTCAAAATCTTGGAAACAAGGGAGAGAGTCACAAGAAACAAGGTGATTCGATGGTGCAAAGTACAATGGAAGCATCATAAAGAATCAGGAGCGACTTGGGAGCTGGAAGACGATATCAAGAGAGAATTTCCCTACGTCTTCTCTTTTACGTCGAATCTCGAGGGCAAGTTTCATTTTAAGGGGGTAGGTTTGTAACGACCTCATTGTCATCCATCATGCATTGCATACACTCTTATACATGTTTAACATTATGCAACACAAAAAAGAACAATATTAAAATGAATTAGAACCAAAACAACAACTAAAAACAGATTTCAGTGTGGACTTGTGCGGACTTAACCCCAGACTAGTCCAATTTTGCGTCTGTTGTTTTTCCAGAGTTATTCGCTTTTGCTGTAGACTAGTCTGAATTCGATTCTGTTGCAGTCCGGACTTGTCTGTTATCGGGTACGGACTAGTCCGTTATTCATCCCTGGAAACTTCTGGAGTTGTCTAGTGATTCCTCGCTTTGGTCGGGATCTAAATTTGAGAAGACCATCGGACTTATCCAGCCCCATACCGGACTTGTCCGTTTTGCTCTCTGGACAAGATTGGACTTGTCCGTACCTCCACCGAACTTTCCCGTTCAAGTCCATGTTCAATATTGGACTTGTCTGGTCCACTAGCGGACTAGTTTGGTGTACCCGACTTAGATTCTATCTCTTTCTCCACGACAAGTTATTGGGTAATTGCCTTAAGTGGGCCCAAGAACATCGTGTCGAACCCCTGTGGAGCCCATGTAGGACCCCTACTTGGCCTCCACCGCCTTATAGACGAATTCCACCCAAACGCTACCAACCCACCCTATATAAACACACCACCACCCACCCTTTCATCTCTTTGCCACAATTGAAGAGAACCCTAACACTAGTTCGTGAGAGCCACCATCAAGAAGCCTCCATTGCAAGGAGAAGACAGAGAAGGGAGGTGAAATTTGTCTAGAGTGGGGGGGGAGGGGTGAATAGGCGGATAACCTGAAATTGAACTCAATAAAAGCTAATCAAATTACAGAGTGCGGACTAGCCTGGCCCGGGGGCAGAATAGTCTGGTCAAGATGACAAACTTAACCAAAGGTGAGATTTTTATGCGATCTAATGGACTTAACTTGATGAAACGTAAAGTGTATCAAACTAGCAATCTAGTAGATGGAGTGCACAAAGTAAAAGCAACTAGATCGAGGTGGATCACAAGATTGAGACGAAGAACGTAAGTAGCCCTAACTTGATCTAGCGAAGAATGACGAAGCCAAATAAAAGACACAAGATGCATGATTTATCCTGTTGTTCAACCCCACAAAGGATCCTACATCCACATTGAGGATGCCCACGAAAGGTAGGGTTTCACTCAACCCTTTCCTCACTTAGCCACCACAAAGGTCGGCTATTCTTCCACTAAATCACAAGGGTAATCACCAAATCCGTGGGGAAGCTCATAACCTGAGGCTCCCACAAGTTTACAACTATAAAAGATCGAAGATCAACACCCACACAAACTACTTCTCTAGGCTGAAACAGACTAGTCTGTCTGAGCAGACTAGTTCAGCCCCCCACGGCAAACTAGACTGGTCCTTCAAGACTTAGTCCCAGAAGGACACAAACGCACTCACCTCAGACTTGTCCGTCAACTCACTCAAAATACTTTGGTCCGCCTAACATCAGATCTTCGGCATAAAGACAACAAAAAGGAAAAATAGTAAAGGAGAGGAGAGAGCCTAAAGCTACTCTTCGTCGATCTCGCTCGCCTCTCCACAATTTTGGTTGCTCTCCGTCTCCTCATCATCACTTTGGCTGTCGTCTTCGTCCTCATCATCTTCATCATCGACCTCCTCACTGGCTGGATCGGCGCTAGAGGAACCACCCCCACCACTAAAGAGGGCAACCTCCACTTCCGAGAGCTTCGGAAAGGGAGTGATGTTTTCATCCTCAGAGGCCTCCGGGGACATAGTGTAACACTCTCATTTTCATCCATCATGCATCACATACATTCTTATACATGTTTAGCATTAAGAAACATAAAAAGAAACAAGTGTAAATTGAATTAGAAGCAAAACAACACTTAAAAGTATGTATAAGTACAGACTTGTCCGGTTTGTACCCCGGACTAGTCCGGTTTCCCCCTCGTGATAGGAAAAAGATGAGTCCCGATCTTTCGAAAGGTAATGGGTAAGTCGATTGATGGAGATCTTGACGTTGATGATCCGAGGCTCTCGAGTAGAACATGAACAACCCCTACAATCACTACACCACCGCTCCGTTGGTTATCAACTGTGCTTCACACAATTGACCTCGTCAAGAAGGCTAATCCCTGCAAGTGCAACCGAGAACACAAGCAAGAACAAGGTAGAAGCAATCTGAATTGCTATGTTGGGGTCTCACAAATCGATGAACGGTGAAACTGTATATAACAGATTAATCTAAGCAAAAACCAATTGTTTATGGCGGCTACTATGGAGTATATATATGTGGGAGGACGTCCAAGGGGGTGTTGGGGTCGTGACCTAACCCTAATATACAAAAATAATGGACTTAGACTTGATACATGGCCCAATGGCCCAATACGGTGGCACAGCACCCTGATATATTCTGTACTTGATTTTGTTTCGACGATTCCTGTCGACTCCAAGGGAATTTTGACATGGGACCAGCGCCATTGGAAAGGTTATCCTCTCCCCTTTACGTTCATATGTAGAACGTCCCAAACGGAGTTTGTATGCGTCCTGGGCGTCCGTTTTAGTGCGTACTGCTCCTGGACTCCGAGTTGGATACGATTTGGAGTTTGGTTCGGTTTCCATCTTCTCTGAACGAATTCTCTGGTCTTCCACGTCCCTAATACTCCCTCCAAGTACTCCTTGAACCTCTCCATGGATCCTAATCACAAATAAATCATTAAGTAGCAATCTATGCTCAAAAACTTATAAGAAAATATATAAGAACGAGTTCACCTCTGAAATTAATTGTTGTGTATGAACTCTATTGATTGCATCTTGTATGTTCAATGGAGTGTTGTTTGTATCCATAGAAGTGATTTCCTCATCATTCTCCCCAACTTGAATTGGAGTCGTCCTCGACTCAAGTTCATCTTCTCTTATGTGTTAGTCCAAATGTGCAACAGCATCAAATCTTTTTGTATGCATGAATGGAGGAGGCCAAGGTGGTGGACGACATAGTGCGCCATCTTGATCTTGTCCATCAAATAAGGGTGTACATTCACTTGAGCCAGGATCCCAAACAAATAAACATTGTGCCATGTTTATTTGTGCAATGATAATATGCATGATCTCATCATTCTCCCCTTCTTTATGACAAGCCGTCCTCGGCTTGCTCGTATGTCGAGGAAAAAGGATTATTTTGGGGTAGAATGAACACTGTCCATATTGCACAACCGCAATGAACAATGCTTCTTTTTTATTTGTTGTCCTTGCTGCAATAAAAAAATTCTAACTTGACGATACATTATTAGTGTTAGTGCATCCATTCATTTCACCATGTTGTTGCAGCATAAAAGGAGCTTGCACATTTGAACATATGTAAACTTTATGCACCATAAATTCACCACTATCTTTATAGTTGCCTATAGCATGAAAAATATTTCTACTTAATAAAGGCAATTCAGATTGTGAAAATATTCTCCTCTCTACAATATTTAGATCACAAAGAGTGTCAAATTCAATATAACCCAAAGTATTTAGAGAAGACAAAAATTTCAGCTCATCATTTTCAGCAGTAGCGGTGATCAAATTATGAATTTCATCACAAGTAGGTGAATCCAAAACACAATCATCTTGCACATTAACTTGTTTTTGCATAGGTATAATAGAGTTATCAGCATACAACTCTTTCGTAGCGCAACGATCAGCAGGAAAATCAACATGTGACAATAATGTATAAATAAACGATTCTAATAGTTGCTCCTCGAAAATAGCATGATTGGTGGAAAAATTCAGAACATCCAAAAACTTCTCACCTTCTGTATTTGTAGAATGTTTTGCCTTACCATAACAAGTGTTGTCAAAAGCCTCGTTCTCTTTTGCATCATCTATATTATTTTCTATATTGTCCTGCAACACGTTAGACACAAAAGGAGGTACAACAAGAAATTTCTCCTCAAATTGCTGAATTTCTTCTTTGCACATAGATACATTAGCAAAAGTTTCTCGCATAAGAATTTTCGTTTCTTTCCATGTTCGAGGTTTTTCTAATTCATTTAAATTGTTCCACCAAGTTAATGCACAATCTACTAATGCACTTGCAACATTTCTAATCTTTCTCCTCTGACACATATGACATTGTCCAAAAATTTTATCCACCTCTATTTCCCAATTAATATATTCATCATAACCAAAACCATCATAAGAAGGAAGAGATGAGCGAAAGTAATTACTTCTTGTGAAAGGTGTTGTAAAGGTGGTCTGAATGTCATGTGAATCCTTGGTTGATGTTTGATTTTTACTGAGCAACTCCATCGTCGTCTTCATCATGTCCATCATCTCAGCATATAATGCATGATTCTTGCTTTTACCTGACATTGTTAGTAGCAAACAGAAGACAACACAAAAAATATGTTATCCCTATCAACTACAAAGGATAATGGCAAAGTGGATGTGGAATCACACACTCTCAAGCGTCTTACCACGCTCTTACAAGTGTTCTTACCGACACTGCAGGTGGCAAACGGTGGACGATATGAAGAAACCAATGAAGCGTGGGATGATTGCAAATGTGTATCGATTCTGCTCAAGAGTAAGGTGTAGCTTGGATGACACTTTCTAAGTAGCAAGGATTAGCAACAATGAAATCAGATAGTAAAGTTGAATAAGTGTCCAAAGTATTTGTCAAAGTTGCTGGCCTAAATGTGTTCCTAGTAGTTTAAGCTAGCAAGACATGAGACAAAACTAGATGACACAAAGAATGCAAGCACTTCTGTTTTTTGTTGTTGTTTTTTTCCTCTTTTTTTGTGCAGATTTTTTTTTCTTGTTTTGCACTTTCCTTTTTCTTTTTTCTTCCTTTTTTTAGAATGTGCTGCAAGGGAAGAACACAATGAAAATCAATCCAAGATATCTTTTGTGTCTGTCGCAAATTTTCTGCTCAATCTTCTAAGGACAAATAGGCACACATATAAGCTCTAAAATGGAAAACTTATAACAGCAATATTGTAGATATATCTCTCCACTTTAATTTCAATATATGGAAGACCTATTTTGGAAAATAAGAATAGGAGATACTGCCTCCGAAATACAAACTGTTCAGAATTTTTAGGTCAATAACAGATTCGGATCAAATGCAATTTTAACATCGATAACTATATTTTCTGGGAAAATGATGAATAATAAAATTATATAGAAATTCTTAAGCTTTCCAGAAAGTATAAGAACACGAAAATCCGGGTTCGTATGAGCTAGATATGATGAAAATACTGAACTGGACAGAGATGAATCTAATCTGGACGTGATGACGTGATTCAAAAGGATGAATCAACACAATGCAAAACTCAAACTAAGACTAAAAACACTTCTAAACCAGCAATATGAATCAACCACAGACACAAACTCAACAAAACCAAACTGAATAACAAAGTTGCAAATGCTCAATGTGGTTTGGACAAAGTAATGAACAGATCTACTAAACTGCAAGTTTTTTGGTGGCTTTTTTTGTGGACTCTAGGTATGAAAAACAAAACTAATGTAATGGATAGATGAATTACCTAACGGGCAACCTGGAAACCTGATACCAATTGATAGGAAAAAAAAGGTTTAGTCCCGATCTTCCGAAAGGTAATGGGTAAGTCAATTGATGGAGATCTCGACGTTGATGATCCGAGGCTCTCGAGTAGAACACGAACAACCGCTGCAATCACTACACCACCGCTCCGTTGGTTATCAACCGTGCTTCACACAATTGACCTCGCCAAGAAGGCTAATCCCTGCAAGTGCAACGGAGAACACAAGCAAGAACAAGGTAGAAGCAATCTGAATTGCTAAGTTGGGGTCTCACAAACCGATGAACGGCGAAACTGTATATAACAGATTAATCTAAGAAAAACCCAATTGTTTATGGCAGCTACTATGGAGTATATATAGGAGGGAGGACGTCGAAGGGGGTGTTGGGGTCGTGACCTAACCCTAATATAGAAAAATAATGGACTTAGACTTGATACATGGCCCAATGGCCCAATACGGTGGCACAGCACCCTGACATATTCTGTACTTGATTTTGTTTCGACGATTCCCGGCGACACCGTAGGAATTTTGACATGGGACCGGCGCCATTGGAAAGGCTATCCTCTCCCCTTTCCGTGCATATGTAGAACGTCCAAAACGGAGTTCGTATGCGTCCTGGGCGTCCGTTTTAGTGCGTACTGCTCCTGGACTCCGAGTTGGATACGATTTGGAGTTTGGTTCGGTTTCCATCTTCTTTGAATGAATTCTCTAGTCTTCCACGTCCCTAATACTCCCTCCAAGTACTCCTTGAACTCTCCATGGATCCTAATCACAAATAAATCATTAAGTAGCAATCTATGCTCAAAAACTTATAAGAAAATATATAAGAATGAGTTCACCTCTGAAATTAATTGTTGTGTATGAACTCTATTGATTGCATCTTGTATGTTCAATGGAGTGTTGTTTGTATCCATAGAAGCGATGTCCTCATCACCTCGGGTGACCCTCCGGACTTGTCTGTTTTTGATACGGACTTGTCCGATTAAGTCTCTGTTCCTTTCCGTACATGTCCGTGGTTGAGTGCGGACTAGTTCGATCATCTAGTTTTTTGAAAAATCGTCAAATCCCAGGACTTGTCCGGTTTTATGCCAGCCTTGTCCGTTTTGCTCTATGGACAAGACCGGACTTGTCCGGACTATCTACTGGATTTGTCCGATATTGTTTCTATTCCAAAACAGACAAGTGCGTTCTAGTATACGGACTAGTCCAGCCTGCTGAATCCCACTCGGATTCTATTATTTCCTCACGATTTGTTTTTGGGTAATTGCCTTAATTGGGCCCAAGAACTTCGTGCCCAACCTCAGAGGAGCCCATGTGGGGCCGCCACCCTGGCCTCCACGCACCTAAACTCAAAATCCATTAAAACCTACCTCCTTACCTCAACATAAGCAACCCAACACCCCAATTTTTCACCACTTTTCCACAATTGAAAGAAACCGAAACCCTAGTTCATGGGAGCCGTCATCAAGAAAAGATCCAGAAACAAGGAGGAGAGGGGCAACACGTAGGAGGATCAATCAAGCAAGATCTTCATCGACTTTTTGTTCTTCATCACCAATTCACCCTCAACCCATCTTCGTCAAGCCCTAATCATCAAGATCCAAGTGTTGCACCCAATTCTCGATCTTTGACTCTCTACTTTCACTCTTTTACGTCAATTCATCCCCAACTCTCTTTAATCAAGAAAACCCTAAATTCCAGTTCCGATCAAGGCAGACTAGTCCAGCCCTTGAAACCGAACTAGTCTGGTATAGGAATTTGTTTGGAGCTGAATTAATTCCAAATTGACTTGAATCAATTCCAAATTTATCCAAACTCGTTAGAAACTATTGTAACTAGTTAGTAAATATTAATAGCAACTCATTAACAAGTTTTACCTTAGAATTTCATTGATCATGCATATCATGGCATATCGAGTACTATATGAGCATTTATTGATAGTAATGTTTGTTTTGTATATCTATTGCGCGGAATAGAAGGTGTTGCACTAGAGGGTGCCGTCGAGGACCTCCAGTTCCAGAACTTTGAAGCTTCTGACCCTAACCAAGCTCAGGAGTAAGGCAAGTGTCCTTGAACATATTGATCCTGTTTTTAAACATTTTGTTTGTAAAACTACATGCTTGTGTCAATTTGATGGGAAACCCATTTACAAGTGTTTACTAGACTTGTTTGACCATCCTTGTCTCCTGGTATATGTTGTAGAGTGTTAGGAACGGTTCTTACCTTTTTGCTTCGCTCTAATTAAAGGGGATGGAAAAACAACAAAAATGCTTAATCATGATTTAATGGACGTATGGATGATGTAAATTGATGAATATAGATAAATGGTATGTGGGACTTGTGAGATCAAAGCAAGTACGGTTTTTGGATTGGGTTGGTCAATATGGTGGTTTGCTTGCCTCTAATCTAAGGACCGGTTCATGCGAGAATAAGCCAGGACTACAGTGCCACCAGAAGGCCAAGTATGGGTGCGACTTAGCCAATTAATTATGAGTCTTACCAACATCGATTCAGATCATTTGGAGGAGCGTGGAATGGGAGTTGGTTGGGTTTGCAATAGTGGCAGGACTGCCCTGGGATCCGAACGGCACAAGAGGGGGCCCTTGGTTGGATGTGCTCAGTTGGAGGCATCACCACTAGTGAAATCTCAGTGGGTCTAAATATGCTGGTAGTCCCTTTGTAAAGGCTATTTTGTGATCTCTTGGCCATATACCTAAGGAAGTTTAATTGGCATAAGGGAGTTTTCTTTAGTCGCTGACGGGTGACAAAATCACAAACTTGTGGGTAAAGTGGTACAACCTCTGCAGAGTGTTAAAAACTATCATGATAGCTGTGCTCCCTGTTAAGAGCACCTAGATGACCTACATGATTAGAGGGAACTTGGGATTTGGGATGGTTGGTTATGGTTATGGTTATGGTTATGGATGGAGTTATGATAAATGAACATGGATGATGATGATGGTAATAATCTAGTATATGGATGGATAATTAATTATGGTTTTGTATTATGTTAATTATGTGGTATATGATGGGATTACTTCACATAGACATAGTATGATGCTTTTTTATACGTTTTAAATGTACTTTTCAGCAATTAGCCATTGTTTATTATCATGCCTTGTTTAAGCTACATGTCATACTTTCTCACACTTGCTGAGTACAACATGTACTCACCCTTGCAATTCCTCCACCAAAAGTTTCATGTGATGTCTGGAAGTATCGTGATGATAATGCGGAGTACTAGGTTGTGTGCTACCGTCGACTGCCTGTGGTGTTTCTTGGAGCCGCGCTACCCTTTATGCTTAGTTTTCTTAGTTGGTTAGCTTCATATTTAGATTATTTCCGCTATAGTATTAGTCTCATTATCATTAGTGATCATTAGAGTTGTAACTTGAGGATTATTTTGAATATTGTAATAAAAGTACTTTTTAATCAACCTGTTCCGTGGCAATTTTCTGTATATCATTTGTGATGCACTTGTGTATGTGTTGAACATCAATGGCACACATATGCGTCGCACTTGGTTCATTTTCAGAACCAGGTGTCACAAATTGGTATCAAAGCCACCGGTTGACCGTGTGATGCAGCCTAAATAGAATGGACACTTTAGAGCACATAGGGACACTCAGGAAACATTGTGGTTTGTTTGGCTTGCTAATTGCTATGTAATGTTGCTTGTGTGCTTAGTAGAGGATTGTAGGATGCTTTAGGGCTTGCCACATCCATGTAGGCTAGTATAGGTAGTTGCTTAGTTTCATATCCCTTGATGCATATAGTTGGGGACATTTTCTTATTTCCTCTATCTCTTGCTCTTTCTTCAGATGGAGAGGACTCGCAACCAGAGGGATGCCAATGGTGAGGAGGAGAACAATGGAGCACCTCAGAATAACAACAGACCTAGACCTGGAGTTGTTGACCTTCAACAATTATTAGCTATGCAGAATTAACTTATGCAGACCGTGATGCAGACTTTGGGACAGCTGCACGCTAATAATCAAAACCAGTCCCATATGCCTCCACCACTGCCACCCCCACCACCTCATAACAGGTTGGGAGAGTTTATGAGGGCTAGGCCACCCACTTTTGCTCAAGCCAATGATCCTATGGAAGTTGATGATTGGATGAAATCTGTGGAGAAGAAGCTTGCTATTGTCCAGTACAGTGGTAAGGAGAAGGTTCTTTTTGCTTTCCATCATCTAGTTGGAGCACCAGCGGATTGTTGGGACTCGCTTTGCAATGGTCATGAAAATCAGGAGAGGATCACCTGGGCCAAATTCAAGGAGAGCTTCCGTTCTCACTTTGTCCTAAAAGGTGTTATGATCTTGATGAGGCAGGAATTTGAGAATCTAAGGCAGAGGAAGTCAAGTGTGAGTGAGTACCTCAATAAATTCTCTCAACTCTCAAGGTATACCCCGAAAGATGTTAATCAGGACAGCCGCAAGCACTATTTATTCATAAGAGGCCTAAACAATAAAATTCAAGTACAATTGCTCAATTGTGACTATGCAAATTTCCAGAAGCTTGTGGACAAAGCTATTGTGGTTGAGAACAAGGTTCATGAGATGGAGCAAGACAATAAGAGGAAGGCGCCATATCAAGGACAGCCACAAGGAAGCAATGTTCGCCCCCGCTTTGCGCCACCAAATGCATCGTACTACAACCCCTCTGCTCCTTCATACCGCGCTGCTATTCTGCCGTGCCCAGCTCAGCCTATGCATCAACGCCCCGCTATGCAAGCACCTCGTCCTCCAATGCCTCAAGCAACTCGCGCAAATTTTCCTGCTAATGCTGAAAACCAAGCTCGTCCAAACAATTCTGGTGCAGCAAGGTCATGCTATACTTGTGGTGAGGTGGGACACTTTGCATCTCAATGCCCTAAGTCAGGCCCTGGTCAAGGGAACAATGCTCCAAGATAGAACCCAAGACCGAATGAAGGAGCGCCACAAGGCAACCGTGGACCGCAAAATTTTGTTTGTGGCAAGGTGAACCATGTCTCTACGGAGGAAGCACAACAAGCGGATGACGTGGTGAGTTGTATGTTTCTCGCAAACTCCAACCCAACGACTATGTTACTTGATTTTTTAGCATCACATTCATTCATTGCATCAAAGTATGTTGCCAAGTATAGTTTGCCCATATCTCATATGAAGTATACCTTGTTGGTTATGTCTCTTGGAGGGGAGATGAGGACGAATATAGTATGTCCAAAAGTAAGCCTTAGAATAAGGGGGGTAGACTTCTTCGCCAACCTCATTGTTCTGGATTCGCAAGGATTGGACATAACACTTAGTATGGACTGGTTAAGGAAGCACAATGGGATAATTCAATGTGCCACGAAGACAGTGAAGTTGACAAATGAAGAAGGGGTCAGCATAGAGTTTGAAGCATCTTAAACCCCGCCAAAGCAAGCGGAGCTAAATCAAATGGACAGTGCAGCAATAGAGGAGATCCCAGTGGTATGCAAATTTTTGGATGTGTTTCCGGATGAGTTGCCAGGTATGCCACCTGATCGTGACATAGAGTTTGTTGTTTATTTAATACCTGGAACTACACCCATAGCTAAGAGGCCATATAGGATGCCTCCTATGGAATTAGCGGAGCTTAAGAACAAATTCAAGAGCAGCTAGAAAATGGTTTCATTCATCCTAGCTCTTCACCTTGAGGAGCTCTAGTGCTATTCATGGACAAGAAGGATGGATCCCAAAGGATGTGGTTGGATTACTGAGCTCTCAACAAGGTGACGATTAAAAACAAGTATACATTGCTCCATATAGAGGATTTGTTTGATCAAATGAAGGGTGCCTGTGTTTTCTCCAAGATTGACATGAGGTCAGGTTAGTTCCAAATGAAGATCAGACTATCCAGACATACCCAAAACGGCTTTTCGGACACGGCATGGGTCTTATGGGTACACCGTTATGTCTTTTGGATTGACGAATGCACATGAATACTTTATGTATCTCATGAATAAGGTCTTCATGGAGTACTTGGATAATTTCGTTGTCGTGTTCATCGATGATATTATGATCTTCTTGAAGAGTGAATAGGAGCACGAAGAGCATTTGTGGCTCACATTGCAGAAGTTAAGGAACACTAGTTGTATGCCAAATTCAGCAAGTGACAGTTTTGGTTAAGGGAAGTGTCATTTTTGGGTCATATCATCTCGGGTGGAGGAGTATCGTTTGACCTAGGAAAAGTGAGAGATGTGCTAAAGTGGGAATTGCCCCAAAATGTGCAGGAAATCCAGAATTTTCTTGGAATGGCTGGATATTACCGTCGGTTCATCAAGGACTTCTCCAAAATAGCCAAGCCCATGACTGAGTTGTTGATGAAGGGAAAAACATTCCAATGGCCTCAAGCATGTCAAAGCATCTTTGAGCTAAAAGAGAGGTTAACGACAACACCTGTGTTTGTATTGCCAGATGTGAGCAAAAGTTTCAATATCTATTGTGACGCATCAAGACAAGGACTTGGATGCATGCTCATGCCGAAAGGTCAAGTGGTAGCCTAAGCATCGAGACAATTGAAGAGGCATGAGAAGAATTATCTGACGCATGATCTCGAACTTGCAGTCGTGGTGCATTCTTTGAAGATATGGAGGCACTACATTCTTGGTCACAGGTGTGAGATTTATACGGATCATAAGAGCCTCAAGTACATTTTCACACAAATAGACCTGAATTTGAGGCAATGAAGATGGTTGGAGCTCATCAAGTATTATGATGTTGGAATCAATTATCATCTAGGGAAGGCTAATGTAGTGGCCGAAGCTTTGAGTCGGAAAGGAGTAAGCCACCAACTCACAGTTCGAGAGCTGCCATTCGAACTAGGCAAGGAGTTTGAACGATTGAATCTTGGATTTGTGAATGAGATGGGGATAATGGAGTTAAATCTGACCTTGGAGCAAGAATTTTGGGAAGGACAGTCCAAGGATGAGGAAATTTAAGAAATAAAGGAAAAGACCCAGGAAGGGAGAGAATTCAGATTTGATGAAGACGAACTTGATACTTTATGGCTTGGAAAGAGGATTGTTGTGCCCAATGTTAAGCATATTCGCGAAATTATATTAAAGGAGGCACATGACTCACCTTACTCAGTCCATCCCAGTTGTACAAAGATGTACAAGGACTTGAAGGCATGCTATTTGAAAGTGCATCTAGGCAATCCCTTGTGGGTTTTGGACGATTGACGACAAACAAATGAGATCCTAATGAATTTATTGAGATGACTACAGGTTAAGCAAAATGAGATAATTTGGTGTATTCAAAAAGGCTAAAAATGAGGTGGTGTACAAAAGACAAAAGGCCAACTAACAACAGAAGCGCAAAGCCGATTTAAATGTATAGGATGTGTGTGAGAGACACATCCCAAGAGCTCAAGTCTTTGTGTAGGGTTAAGGGCTTAAAAACACCTAAAAATTCACTGAGCACCGAACTAGTCCGTTCATGGACCGGACTAGTCCGTTCAAATCTCTGTTGTCCAAATACACTGTGCACTGAACTAGTTACCGAACTAGTTCGATAAACTTTCTGGAACCAAATAACAAAGTGAAACGGACTAGTCCGATCTTGGACAGGACTAGTCTATTCAAGTCTATGTAAACCTTTTCACTACACTCTGGACGAGTCCATTTGTAGGACAGGACTAGCCCAGTGAACTCTCTGATGTTCAATAACACATAACACCGGATAAGTCCGTTCTTGGATCAGACTAGTCCGTTCAACTCTCTAGAATTCAATTTCACTTGGCATCGGACAAGTCCAGACACAAACCGGACTAGTCCGGTACACCTCACCAATTCTAGGGTTTCTAGTGTGTTGCATTCCACGTCGACTTTTACACAGCACACCGGGCAAGTCCGGTCCCTAGGGCGGACTAGTCCGGTCATCGGGATCCCTAACGGTAACAATTTTGGAAACACTATAAATAGGAGGTCGACAACCCCACAAACATAAGACACTTATTCTACTGTTCAGACCTCAAACCCTAGCGCCGCCACTTGTCTCAAGAGCCCAAATACATATCTCCCCACACATCTAAAGTCCCAAAAGGTGAAAATCAAGTGAACACTCAGATTTGGGGCTGGGAGATCATTGTCTACACGTCGTTGAGCTCTTGGGGTTTGATCTCTTTACACATGTGCTCTTCCTTGTAATTTTTTCGGGTGTATTTGATCATCTTTTCGCTGTAATTCTTGTGGGAGCCCTCAACGTGTGAGGTTGCCCCATAAACTCGGTGATTACCCATGATAGTGGAATCAAGTCGGCCTTTTGTGGTGACTTGACGAGCGAAAGGGTTTGAAGAGACCCGGCTCTGTGTTGGTTTCCTCAACGAGGAGTAGATCTCTTTGTTGAGATCGAATCTCAGTAAAAATCGATGTCTCGCGTGCTTCTTTATTTTTGAATCTGAATTGATTTGGGCACATAGTTGATCAATATTATAACATGAATGGCAAATTGCCTCTTACGTGTAACTTCACAACATCAATTGTTAATTTAAGTGATCTTACCTGTTGTTCACATTTCTGCTGCTATAAAGTTTAAATCCTGAATCAACACTTAGTCAAATCGACACACACCTAGCACACCGGACTAGTCTGCACATGCAACTGAACAAGTCCGATCTATCAAGCATTTGACTATTTGATTAAGTCTAGAGGAAATTTTCAAAGCCTATTCACCCCCTCTAGGCCACATTAAATTGGTATCTTAGCAGGTTCTCCATCAACGAAACTCGCCGCTCGGAGAGATCAATGGCCCTTGAGAAGAACAACGAGATCCCAAAGGTGCTCAACACCGAGGATAAGCAAGATACAACAGCCTTTGATGTACTGAGGGAAAATCCACATGATTATGAAGAAGTGCGTCAACTGAAGGCACTTCTGAGGAAGAAACTTCTGAGCCAGAAGGGAAAAGAGGACGAGAAGATGACAGGGAGTGGTCATCACGACTACTCCTGATATCCTTACAATTACAATAATCTTAACTCAAATAATCATTATCTTTACATTCCCATGGGAAAGCCTCTGCAATTCGACAAAAATGACTACACCATGTGGAAATACAATACAAAGATGCATATAATCTCTTTGAACCCAAGTCTTTGGCATATTGTGTGCACATGTGTAGATATCCTGAATACAGACGAAGAACTTACTTCAGAACAAGAACAAGAAATTCACTGCAACGCACAAGCCGTTGTAGTGATCACTTCATCACTGAGCAGGGAGGAGTTCACCAAGATCAATGGATTGGAAAGGTGTGATACACTTAAAACAGCTCATGAGGTAAATAGGTCAGTTAGAGAAGCCAAAATTGAGATGCTAGAAGGAGAATTGGAGAGATTTGCCATTGAAGAAGGTGAATCACCTCAAGACATGTACTACCGGATGAAGACACTTATCAACAAGATCCACGCCTATGGAAGTAAGAAATGGACTGACCATAAGGTGGTCAAAAGGATGATTAGAGCCTTCATGCCAAGAAATGTTACATTATGCTCAATGATCCGAGAAAGCCCGGGGTTCCACAAAATGACTCCGGATGAACTATTGGGCAAAATTATAAACCATGAGATGATGGAGAAGGAAGCCCACTACATCAAAGATCTAGATGAGCTCACCTCCTCAAAAAAGAAGGAAGTTGAATTCAAAGGAACTTGAAAGCCTAAAGGAAAGGAAACTCGTGAGGCTCAAGACGAAGGAGATACAAGTGACATGAGCACGGACCTAGATGATGAAGAGATGGTACTCTTCATCAAGAAATTCAAGTGCATGATGAAAAGAAGACATGGCAGCAACTCAAATGAAGGGAAGAGTGAATAGAAAGGAAGATCCAAGGCTCGACGCACTTTCTATAACTATGGCGAGTACGGTCACTTCATGGTTGACTGCACCTATGAAGAGAATAAGATGAAGAAGGAAATGAAGCCTCGGGAAAAGAAGATCTTCACAAAAAGGCAGCAAGCTCATCAAGCGCATATTGGCAAGGAGTGGGACTTAAACGATGAGTCCTCCTTCCATGAAGAAGAGGAGATGGCCACCATTGCCATCAAGAAGCCCACCAAGAGGTCTACGCTCTTCTCGAACATGGGAGGACAGGAGACACAAAATAACACTTTCCTTATGGCTAAAGAAGGCAAGAAAAAAGTTCGACTTACTTCCCCCTCGCTGAATTCCTCTATTGATGATTTTGACAGCTCTAGTGAAAATGAGGAGATGTTTAGGGGATTAAGTAAAATTGCATTGAAGAAAATGAAAATGTCGTCGGATGAAATCTTTGTGATAGAGGAGATTGTCAACCGAGAAGAAGATATGCTCATCCGTGAAAGGAAGAGGTATCAAGAGGTTAAGAAACTACTTGAGCTCGAAAGAGAGAAGAGCAAGTCACTTGAGCATGAGCTAGCCTTGAGTAAGGAAACTTACTCAAAGCTAGAAGACTTACACGTTGCAATCAAGGATGAACATGCTAACTTGTCGAGAGTTAATAAGATTCTTGAAATGCAAGTTGAGTCGCTCAAGCAAAGTGACTCCTCCTTTAACAAAATCTCACCTTCCAAAGGTGTAAGTTCGACAACTATTGCAACTTGCACATGTTCTATTAAGAAAAATGTTGTCAAACCTAATTCTTCCACTTCTCATGGAAAGCGTCCTTCCCAAAGTGGCATCTTTGACAAGGAGAAGATCAAATATGCACGTAGTGCATATATGGTCACTAGACCTCCTAACATCAAAGATGGTCTTGTGTTTAACAAGAACAAACACATGTCCACCAATGTTCATGCTATGAATAAAATCACTTTTGTTAAGGAAAAATTGCATGAATCTGAATTGCAAATACTATTTCTTACTTTTGATGCTTCGAATGTACTTTTAAAGACAAATTTGGAAATGTATTTGCTAAATATGCAGGGCCACGCCACCACAAGAATTCAGAACTTGTGTGTGGGTGCCCAAGGCTCTTGTGACTAACCTGAGAGGACCCAAGCAAGCTTGGGTACCTAAAACCAAGGAATAATTCTGTTTTGCAGGCCTACTCCTCCGGTGGATCAAAATGGGTGCTAGATAGCGGATGCACCAATCACATGACCGGATAGAGGAATATGTTCGTGGAGTACGAGCGCAACACAAATCCAATTGAAGGGATATACTTTGGACACAACGGCCAAGGAAAGGTCCTTGGTAGTGATAAAATTGAAATCTCTTCTCAACATACCCTCTCGAATGTTACATGTAGATTCTTTAGATGATAACCTTCTGCCAATATCTCAGCTATGTGATAAAGGTTATAACTATTTATTCACTAATGAGGTGTGGTCGTTTTAGAAGAAGCGATGGTTCGATTGCATTCAAGAAAATGTTGAAGGGAAAGCTTTATCTTGTTGACTTCAACAAAGATAAAGCTGAACTCAACACTTGCTTGGTTCCTAAAACTAATATGGGATGATTGTGTCATAGACAGCTAGCCCATGTTGGGATGAGAAATCTGCAGAAACTTCTAAAAGGTGGTCACATCCGAGGTTTAAAGGATGTTGTTTTTGAGAAAGACAGGTCGTGCAGCGCTTGCCAGGCAGGAAAACAAGTTGGAGAACCGCACCCCGTCAAGAACATGATGACTACCACAAGACCGCTAAAACTTTTTCACATGGACCTTTTTGGTCCAATTGCTTATTTAAGCATCGACAGTAACAAATATGGTTTAGTTATTGTTGATGATTTTTCAAGATTCACCTGGGTATTTTTCTTGTATGACAAATCAGAAACTCAGGGAATCCTCAAGAAATTCGAGAAAAGAGCTCAAAACAAATTCCCCTCAACCGTGAATAATATTAGAAGTGACAACGGGACAAAATTAAAAAATAAACAAGTTGAGGAGTACCTTGATTAAGAAGGAATAAAGCACAAATTTTTGGCACCCTACTCTCCCCAACAAAACGGAGTGGTCAAAAGGAAAAACAGAACACTGATCGAGATGGCGAGGACAATGATGGATGAATACAAGACATCGGGCCGGTTTTGGGCTGAAGGGTGAACCCCGCTTGTCACGCCACAAATCGGTTGTATGTTCACCGGCTCTTGAAGGAAACGCCATATGATCTTTTCATAGGTAACAAACCAAATGTTTCATATTTTAAAGTATTTGGTTGTAAATGTTTTATTCTGAACAAGAAACCAAGGACTTCGAAGTTCACTTGAAAATCTGATGAAGGGTTCTTGCTCGGTTATGATTCGAACGCCTACGCCTATCATGTCTTCAACAAAGTCTCTGGCCTTGTTGACGTAGCATGTGACGTAGTGTTCAATTAAACTAACAGCTCCCAAGTGCATCAAGTTTATAAGTGTGTGTTATATCAAGAAGAAGTCCCATGTAAAGCGTTGAGGAGAATGGCACTTCGTGATGTTCTACCTCAAGAGCAACCGCAAGACTCAAGTGCACAAAATGAACCTCAACAAGGAAGCAATGATCAAGGGATAGCTCATGCACAAGATCAAAATCAGGAAGATCAAGAAGATCCATATAACCACGGAAGCAATGATTTAGGGGGAGACAGTGAACATGAAGACAATGAAGAGCAAGCAACTTCACAAGTCCCTCACCCAAGAGTACATCAGAGTGTACAAAGAGATCATCCCGTCAACAACATCATTGGAGATATTGCTAAGGGAGTAACTACTAGATTTCGCATAGCAAATTTATGTGAATATTACTCTTTGGTCTCTTTTTTGGAACTATATAGGGTAGAAGAATCTTAAAGGATCCAAATTAGGTGATTGCAATGCAAGAGGAGTTGAACAACTTCAAGAGAAATGAAGTGTGGGAACTGGTGGAAAGACCAAAGGCGAACATCGTTGGAACCAAATTAGTCTTTCGGAACAAACAAGATGAACATGGAGTGGTAACAAGAAATAAAGTGAGACTTGTGGCTAAAGGTTACTCACAAGTTGAAGGTTTGGACTTCGACGAATCTTTCACTCCCGTAGCTAGACTTGAGTCCATTCGTATTTTATTGGCATATGCTACTCACCATAATTTCAAGATGTATCATATGGATGTTAAAAGTGCCTTCCTCAACGGTCCAATTAAGGAGGAAGTGTACGTGGATCAGCCACCATGATTTGAAGATCAAGAGTACCCCAACTATGTCTATAAACTGCGTAAGGCTCTTTATGGTCTCAAACAAGCTCCTCGAGCTTGGTATGAGTGCCTTAGAGATTTTTGACTCAAAATGATTTTAAAATTGGAAAATTTGATTATACTTTGTTCACAAAACACTTTGATGTTCATCTATTTGTATGTTAAATCTATGTTGATGATATTATCTTTGGTTCTACTAATAAGTCCTTTTGTGAAGAGTTTAGCAAGATTATGACATATAGGTTTGAGATGTCGATGATGGGTCATGGGATTCCAAGTAAAGCAATTAAGAGAGGGCACACTTATAAGACAAACCAAGTACACGAAGGACATCCTCAAGAAGTTCAATATGGACAAGGCCAAGCCCATCAAGACACCCATGGAAACTAACGGACACCTCGACCTCAACGAAGATGGTCCAAATGTGGATCAAAAGGTATATTGATCTATGATTGGCTCATTACTCTATTTATGTGCATTTGGGCCAGTTATTATGCTTAGTGTGTGTATGTGTGCAAGGTTTCAAGCCACACCTAAAGAGTGCCATTTAATATCTGTAAAAAGAATCCTAAGATACCTTGTGCGCACACCCAACTTGGGCCTTTGGTAGCCCAAAGGATCCAATTTTAATTTGATAGGTTATTCTAATGCCGACTATGCAGGATGCAAAGTCGATAGAAAGAGCATGTCAGGGACTTATCAATTCCTTGGCAGATCCCTAGTTTCATGGTCATCTAAAAGCAAAAATCTATTGCTCTTTCCACAGCCGAAGTGGAGTATGTTGCAACCAGTAGTTGTTGCGCACAACTACATTGGATGCGACAAACTCCAAGTGACTATGGTTACAATCTGAACCATATTCCACTCCTATGTGATAATGAGAGTGCTATAAAAATTGCACACAACCCAGTAGAGCACTCAAGAACTAAACATATAGACATTCATCACCATTTTCTAAGAGATCATTCATTAAAAGGTGACATAGTAATCTCACATATTAGGACTGAAAAACAACTTGCAGACATTTTCACCAAGCCATTAGATGAAAAGAGGTTTTGTGAGCTAAGAAACGAGCTAAATATACTTGACTCTAGAAATGTGGCTTGAAACATTGCATACCTGATTGTGATTTCAAAGTTTACTCATTTTTGCAAAACTTTACCCCTTATCTCGATTTTCTCTTGAAAAATATTTAAATGACTAAGTCTTGGTGAATTATAGCCATTGTATGATTGTTGATTGCTTACTAGTCATGTCATCAAGATTATTTGTGAAATAATGTCCTTTAGATCACTATTAGATCAAACAACCAATATCTAGTTGTTTCAATTCAGTTCTGTCCTGTTGACACTGGACTTGTGGGGCATTACCACCGGACTAGTCTTTGTCACAAACTAGTCCGGCCCTAGTTCGACACACCAGACTTGTTCGGTGTCGACCGTACCAGTCCGGATTTGTCGGGGTTAACCCTGATCCGCCGCCAGGAACTCATCCTCCACCCTTCACAACCTCCTTTGCTTTCTTTCTCCTCATCCGTGAGCTCCAAAGGGGATTTTCACATCTAGCTACCAAAAACACGGATTTCTCCAAGGGAAATCTCCCCCTCGGCACAGAGCTTGTCCACCCCGCACCAATCCGGCCCCCACTCCGCTCCTTCAATGCGGATCTTCAATTTTTCGATAAAATCTCAATCAAACCCTAGCTCTCAACTTTCCTTGATTTCTTTTTGTTTACTTGACTCCTAGGGCATGAATTACTCCTCTAGATGAATTCCTACTATTTCCTAGTCCTCGTGAATCAATTCGAGCTAGTTTTTGTTGAAAATGGAAAGTTAGGGTTCTTATGCAAGAGGACTAGTCCGGTGTTCATGTGCGGACAAGTCCGGTTGACCAGACAAGTCCGCACTCTAAAAACGGACAAGTCCGGTGCCTGACATTTGATTTTTTAAATTTCTATTTGCACATAGTGTTCAATCAATTCTTATCTAATCCTTGAACCTCCTTGTCAGGCACGATGTCTTTAGGTTCCGAGGACAGTTCCTTTCACTATGATGAAGAGGTAGAGCGTGCTCGAGTGCAAAGAGCCAAAGAGAGGGTGATGAAGAAAAGACATGATGTCAATGTCCACTCCCCTCCTTCCGACAACACCTTTCCTAAGAGAGGGAGAGTTGTAGTGAACAAAGCTCAGGGCAAGGATGTTGCTGGGAGCTCATCAGGGCTGGGTTTGATTCTTATCCTGAGCTCGGATTTGTCCTGAGCTTTGTTCACTATAAGAAGGGGTGAGCTGCCTCACAAGTTTAGGAAGGTAGAAGTCTACAGCCAGCCCAAACAGTCAGCTAATCCTAGATTATGGAGCAATTTCCATGCTGATGACTATGAGAATGTGTATCTGAAGATGAGGAACCCATTTATCGAGAGACAATGGGTCGACATCACTTACCTTCATTACAAGACACGCCAATCCTACCAAGAGGTTTTGGAAGCTTTAGAGCTTCATGGACTAAAGTATCTAGTCTCCTTCTAGTGGGACTATAATAATGAGGTGATCACTCAGTTCAATTCAACTCTCTATTTTGCTCGTGATGACAGTGACATGATGATGTGGACGACACATGGAGCATAGTACAGTGTCACATATGAGGAGTTTCCTAGGATTCTTCACCTGAAAGATTCTTTGGAGAATGACATCATAATCCACAACCTAAAGCCTCTATAGAAAGATTAGCTTGACTTTCTCTATGATACAAAGATGCCATTCAAGTCTCCAACTACGAAGTATTTGAAGCCTTTCTTTGCTGTTCTTAACAGGATCCTGAGGAAGACCATAACTCCCAAGGATGGAGATGCAGGGACTATTCAGGGCATCCTCAGGACATTGATGAAGGTCATCAGCAAGAAAAGGACTTTCAGTGTCTTTGAGTACATGTACAACGACATTGTGAACATCTCTATCACTCCCAACAGGTCATGTGGCTATGCACCCTACATCATGTACAAGATTGAGAAGGTGACATGATTGGAATTTGTCAAAAATGTGCCTCATATCAGACTCAGGCCTTTGATGCCTACTGTCGGTACCCTAGAAACCGTACATCCCTTGAGGTTACAAAGATCTCAAAGGAAAGTCATCTACTTGGTTTGAAGACCCTAAGAGGCCCACATGTCCGACATAACCGGGCCCGCTTCTCCAACATGGTTAATCCCTGGGTCGCCACGTGTACAACTAAACCAGAGCTATCGCCCACAAGGGGGAAGCTCCGGGCCACGTACCGAAACGGCACCTCCGGACTTAACCCCAGACCGAGAGAAGCTCCGGACCTGACACGTGTCTGGTAGCCCCGGAGCTACCTGCTTCCCACAGCAAGCTCTAGAGCTGCCACGTGTCCGATTGTCGGATCTTCAGCTTCTAACCTCCGGAAGACCTTGTAACGGCTCCGGATCTTCAAAGGAGAGCCAAGGACTTCAAGACCCGATTAAGTGTCATTAATGCCATATTAATGACACTTAAATGGACGATCTTAACACTAGTAACAGTGCTGTCAAAGCCCGTTACAGGGTCATTAAGAGCAATTAAGCGTGTATCAATACTAGTAACCGCCGGGGCCACATGTCGGGCCAGGCTAACTTGTAACGGCCTGCCCTTGTACTATAAAAGGACAGGCCGATGATACACACGGGGACGTTCACGGACGATCACACGCGCTCCATACACTCGTGGCAAGCTCATACTGCTAATACAACGCCAACACACCCGTGGAGTAGGGTATTACGCTCAGGCGGCCCGAACCACGTAAATTCTTGTGTCTCTTGTGTCAAACTCCTATTCACCTTCTTGAATCCCCGCGCGCCCACACCGAACATCAAACTCCCCTATCACTTTAGTAGTGTAGGGAGATCTGCCGGTTCCAACCGCCGACAGTTGGCGCGCCAGGTAGGGGCGCCTGAGATTTCGAGAATGGTGAACTCAGCTGCTGGATCATCCAACGGTCAACCTGCTGCTCAGGCTGTTGGAGGCAATCCCTCCAATAGGCAGCCACCAGCAGGAGCCTCAGCACCAGAAGGAGTCACACTCCCACCACCACCGTCTCCTCCAGCAAATCGTGCTGGGCAACGTGATGGTGCGCCGGCATCGCTTACTGCATCGGCAAATCATGACAACCCGGAACACGCGCTCCATGCAGTGCGTGCTCTTCTCCAATGTCCACCACCTCCGGATGCATCTCGGGATGCACTGGAGAAGTGGAGGGCCGATGTGGAGCATTTGGTTGCAGCAGCAGCCGAACGACTCAACAATCAGGGGCCTCCTCCTTCGGGACGAGCCTCGTTGCAGCGGCGGACTTTGTCCGGAAGACTTGTTCCACACGCCTCCAATAGCAGGAGACGTGCTGCATCCCAAAAAATGACATCATTGCCCTCCGGCGCTCGACGCACTCACACGGTATCCAGACTTTCGACTCATGACCTCCGGGCGGAGCTTGATCACCGATACCGCCAGCAGGATGGCCAGGTCCATATTGAGCGTGCCCGAGAAAGATGGGAAGCTCAGGACCTTTCTACTTTTGAAGGAGTAGGAGGAGGTTGTTCAGCCCTGGCCATGCACCTGCGCATGGTTAGATGGCCACAGAAGTTCCGGCCTCATCTGCCGGAAAAATTCGACGGGACTGTCAACCCCGCCGAATTTCTTCAGATATACTCCACTGCAATCTTGGCAGCTGGAGAAAACGAGGCCGTGATGGCCAATTATTTTCCAGTGGCCTTAACTGGGACCGCCAGGTCCTGGTTTATGAGCCTTCCACCCAACTCTATCAACAGTTGGGAGGAGCTGTGCCGTCAGTTCACTGCCAACTTCGGGAGTTCATACACCCGACCAGGCACTAAACTAGACCTTTTTGCGGTCGTGCAAAAAGGGGGAGAATCATTGCGATCATTCATTCAAGGGCTTTCTCAGGTACGAAACACTATGTCATTGTGGCATTCAGACAGGGCGTACGGAACAAGAAGATGTTGGAAAAGCTGGCGATGAAGGAGATAACCAGCGTCATGGAACTCTTCAGCCTGGCAGACAAATGTGCCAGAGCTGCGGAGGGCCATGAAATGCACTCCAAGCCAGCTTCGGAGGATCACAAGAAATCCTCCAAAGAAGAAGCCGCTACCTCCGGGAGTGGCAAGAAGAAAAATAAGACCAACGGCAAGAAAAAGCCGTCGGCCGGCACATCCAACGTTGCAGCTGCTGCAACTCCAGGTGGCCGGGGGCCACGCCCCGAGAAGCGACCTCGACCGTCTTCTGAAGACGGTGGCAAACCCAAAGTGTGGTGTCCCATTCACAAAACGGGCAGCCATGGTTTGGAAGACTGCCGGGAGGTCCAAAACCTTGCCGAGCGCTACAACAAGCGCCGGGAAGGATCTCCTTTCCGAGAGAGGGAAGGAAAACAAAAGGTCGACGAAGCTCCGGCTGAAGAGGAGTTAGGTTTTTAGGATCCCAAAAAGGTCCTGAAAGCCGTTTACACCTCCGTCGATGATGACTCTGACGTCTCTGACAACGAGCGTTGGAAGACCATGAACACCATTTTCGGTGGGTCATGGGATATCACCTCTCGTCGCGTCATCAAGACTATGCGGCGGGATATGGCCGCTGTAGCCCCTATAGTCAGGCCGGAACCTCATCGAAAGTGGATGGACACCTCCATCACTTTTGATGCTTCTGATTGCCCGCGGAGCATGGTTGGAGCAGGTCAGTTACCTTTGTTGGTATCTCCTACCATCAATAACATCCAGCTCCACCATGTCATGGTAGATGGAGGTTCGGGGCTCAACCTCATCAGCTTCGAAGCTTTCACTAAGCTTCAGCTCCGACCTTCAGATCTCCATCCCTCTCGACCTTTCTCTAGAGTAGGTCCGGGGCCATTACCCCACTCGGAGCTATTACTCTCCCCGTTACCTTCGGAACCCGGGAGAAATATCGCACCGAGAAGTTGGTCTTCGACGTCGCTCAGATAAACTTACCGTTCAATGCCATCTTGGGTAGACCTGCCCTGTACAAATTCATGGCAGCTGCTCATTATGGATATCTGGTGTTGAAGATGCCAACACTAGTAGGCGTTCTCTGGATCCGCGGAGATCGTACCGCGGGAGTAACTGCTCTGGAAGAACTCCACGCACTCACCACGGCGCAAGAGGAGGACTCCAGGAAGGAGCAAGCTCCAAAACCCCCGAGCATTCGTCAACAAGGCTCGACCTCTGCATCCCGTGTGCAGCCAAGCGGCGACACCGACATTCCCGTCAAAGTCGTCCAAATTGGTTCCGATGCCGCTCAGACTACCCGTATATCGGGAGGATTGAACGACAAATAGGAACTCGTGCTCATCACTTTCCTTCGGGATACGTTGACGTGTTTGCTTGGCAACCGTCACAAATGCCTGGGATCCCCAGGGAAGTGATTGAGCACAATCTGAAGATCTACCTCGATGCCCGGCCTGTGCATCAGAAGCCTCGGAAGCAATCCGTAGAGCGGCAGAACTTCATCCGACAAGAAGTGAATAAGCTACTCGAAGCCGGATTCATCCGAGAAGTCTTCCATCCAAAATGGTTGGCGAACCCAGTCGTTGTGCCCAAGGCCGGCGGGAAGCTTCGGATGTACATCGACTACACCACACTAAATAAGGCATGTCCAAAAGATCCATTCCCACTACCTAGAATAGATCAGATAGTGGATTCCACCTCCGGGTGTGAATTACTGTGTTTCCTAGACGCATATTCTGGGTATCACCAAATCAGGATGTCTAGGGAGGATGAAGAGCATACTTCATTCATCACAGTAGATGGATTGTACTGTTACACAGCCATGCCCTTTGGTCTCAAGAATGCAGCTTCAACTTTTGTACGAGCTATGTACAAAACTTTTGAAGAACTCATTAGAGACGTAGTGGAAGTGTACGTTGATGACATCGTGGTCAAGGTCAGGAACAAGGAGTCACTCCTAGACACCTTGCAGGCTGTCTTCGACAAGCTGCGGGCCACCCGCACAAAGCTAAACCCGGACAAGTGTGTGTTTGGGGTTAGCTCCGGAAAACTTCTTGGTTTCCTGGTAAGTCACCGGGGCATAGAAGCTAATCCGGCGAAGATAAAAGCCATTGAAGACGTGCAGCCACCAACCCGTATCAAAGACGTCCAAAAGTTAACTGGATGTCTAGCAGCCCTCAGCCGGTTCATATCAAGACTGGCGGAACGGGCACTCCCCTTCTTCAAGTTATTGAGGAAGTCCGGACCATTCCAATGGTCCGAAGAAGCAGAGAAGGCATTCTAGGAGCTGAAACAGTTCCTCACCACCCTACCAATTCTGGTAGCTCCGAACCCTGGTGAGCCTTTATTGCTTTATATTTCAGCTACTGACAAAGTCGTCAGTATGGTTCTGGTTGCGGAGAGACCAGAACTACCCCACACTCAGGAATCCAGACCCCTTCGAGAAGGTCCGGAGGTTCCTGAAAGCGAGTCTGGGTCCCAGCTCCCAGATTCGAACCCACAAGAAGTCGCTTCAGGAGACCTAGACCCCTCCGGGAGAGTCCAGGTCATTTCTGAAGAAGCTCCGGGTTCCTCCAGCCAGAACCCGGAGGTCCCCGAAGAAAATCCGGATCCCTCCGAGAGGATCTGAATCAATGAAGAGGAAGCTCCGGACCCCTCCGGGAGGGTCCGGACCGTTCAACGCCCGGTGTACTTCATTAGTGAAGTATTACATGATGCCAAGACTCGATACCTAGAGGTGCATAAGCTGCTCTATGCAGTTCTTATTGCCTCCAGGAAGCTTCGACATTACGTCCAAGCTCACAAAGTCTCAGTGGTGACCTCCTACCCACTACGAGCAATCTTGCATAATCCCAATTCAACTGGGAATATTGCGAAGTGGGCAGCGGAATTGGCTGAATTTGATCTTGAATTTATTTCAAGACAAGCAGTGAAGAGTCAAGCGTTGGCAGATTTTGTGGCAGAATGGACTCCCTCTCCATGAAATCCTGGGGGCCCCAGTGAGCAGAAGACGGAGCATCAAGCTCCAAACTTCACCGAGCCTCACTGGACCCTCTACTTCGACGGATCCATGCAGAAGCAGGGGGCCGGAGCTGGAATCCTTCTCCTTGCACCAACTGGGGAGAAGGTAAAATACATGGTACACCTTGACTTCAAGGCAACCAACAACATGGCAGAGTATGAAGCACTCATCTACGGACTAAAGGTGGCACTGTCATATGGTGTCAAGCAACTGCTGGTCAAAGGAGATTCACAGCTCATCATCAAGCAGGTGAAGGGTGAATGCTCCTGCAATAATATCCAGCTAGCTGCTTACCTCCTTGAAGTCCAGAGGCTTCAGAAGGACTTTGAAGTCCTAGATCTCCACCATGTTCAGCGTGCCCATAATGCTGAAGCTGACGAGCTCTCGACTAAAGCGTCAACCGGAGCTCCGGCTCCTGACGGAATCTTTATTCGGAGGTTGTCAAAGCCAACAGCTCAGCTTGCCGAACTGAGCGAAGGGGGCGAGATCAGCATCCCGAAGCTGACGGTCCCGATGGCCCTGTTACCATGGCAGCCATCAAGGGTCGTAGGTGCAGCCGGAAGCTCCGAGCAACCCAGCACGCAAGACTCAAAAGCTCAAGCTAGTTCCGATGCATGGATCTCGGAGATCCGGAGCTACTTGAAAGACAACATCTTTCTTGACGATGATGTATCCGCTGATCGGGTAGTCAGATTGGCTAAAAGATACACGCTGGTAGAGGGGGATCTCTACCGGCGCGGTGCCAACGGCATCCTAAAGCGGTGCATCACAAGGGAAGAAGGCTGCGAACTTCTCGCAGAAATCCATGGAGGCGAGTGTGGGAATCACGCATCTTCCCGCACGCTGGTCGGTAAAGCTTTTCGGCATGGCTTCTATTGGCCTACAACGCTCCATGATGCCACTGAGCTGGTGAAGAAATGTGAAGCATGCCAATTTCATGCAAAGCAAATTCATACACCAGCTCAGCCCTTACAAATGATACCTCCTACATGGCCCTTCGCTGTGTGGGGGATGGACATCTTGGGACCTTTCCCAAGAGCCGTCGGAGGTTACAAGTTCCTGTACGTCGCCATTGACAAGTTCACCAAGTGGCCGGAAGCAACTCCAGTTGTGACAATCAACAAGCAATCTGCTATCAACTTTCTGCAGTCCATTGTAAGCAGATTTGGGGTCCCAAACAAAATCATCACTGATAATGGGACCCAATTCACAAGCTCAGCATTCCAAGGATATTGCGAAGACCTCAGCATACAAGTTTGCTACGCCTCCGTAGCTCACCCAGCCAGCAATGGCCAAGCTGAGAGAGCAAATGCAGAAATCCTTAAGGGACTCAAAACGCGTACCTATGAGCGCTTGAAAAAACATGGAGCCAATTGGATCGAAGAGCTTCCACCCACTTTATGGGCCAACAGGACATCTCAAAACCGGTCAACTGGAGAGACACCCTTCTTCCTGGTGTACGGAGCTGAAGCAATCCTTCCTCCGGAAATCACTTTGGGATCACTCCGGGTCCGGACCTTCGACGAAGCCGCGCAGGACCAGATCCGGCATGAAGACCTAGACCTCCTTGAGGAGGGAAGGTGCCAAGCAGCTGTTCGGAATGCCCGATATCGCCAAGCTCTACGGCGTTATCACCAGCGGCATGTACACAACCGACAGCTCGAGGAAGGCGATCTGGTGCTACGGAGAATACTATCTAGAGAAGGGTTAAACAAACTCTCCCCCGGCTGGGAGGGACCCTTCCGAGTGATTAAAGTATCCCGTCCCGGAAGCGTTCGCTTGGCTACCGAGGATGGGACACCTCTCCCAAATCCTTGGAACATCGAGCTCCTCCGTAAGTTCTACACTTAATATCACGGAGGTGAGTCCTGAGTAACTTGGGGTGTATGTTATAGAGTCATTGTACAAAGTCGGGTAGTTCCTCCGGGAGAGCAGCCGGACCTTACCCGAAAGGTCCGCAAAGCTCATGCAACACTTGTCACAGTCTCAGGACTAAGAGTGCGGCTAACTACCCTGGGTCAAACGAGAAATGAAACACACTTAGCCTTGTTCCGTACCCTAAGAGTGTACTTGTTTCCCCTGTACCCCGGACCTATAATGAAATACATCTTCATGTGAAATAGACTCCACGTGCATTTATGTTGTACAGGCTCAACATTTTTATTTTTCTCTTTCTTGTCTATAACAAAGACGTGCAACTCTTAAGAAATTTTAGTTCGACCGGTTTATATACGATTCGAGTTGTATTGTCAGTTCTTTTGGATTCAAATATCATTCATGGCCAACTCGCCTGAAAGCCGCCAAGCCAATCTAGGGCTGGAGTGTTCTATCGACTTAGCCTGGTCAAGCACCCTAAGTACGCCACTCTACCTACACCCCGGCAGGCCGAAGAAAGGCGGGTCCATGGACAGTTGAATCTAGAAGAAAAGACAACGCATTCGGTTGTATTTAAAATCGCTTTTGACTTAAAGTCTTCTTGAGAATCGTAAGCCGCGATGGAATTATAGACAAGGAACGAATTTTACTATTTTTCATGGCTTAAGTGTGCAGGAAAAATAAAGTCTACATTGATGGAGAAAAGCCGAAGCTAACTAAGCTCCGACTCCCCTAAGGGGGCCAGCCGTCGACGCTGAATATAAGATGGTGAGAAGACCCCGTAAATGGAGTCTGCTGCCAACGAACTAAGTGTTGGCAAAGGTCACTGCCGGAGCTACTAAGCTCCGACACCCCGGAGGACTAACTATCGATGCTCTACGTATTGATAGAGACTATTGCCGGAGCTATCAAGCTCCAGCGATGGACAATGCCGGAGCTTCTAAGCTCCGACAACCTCAGGGGGCCTTCACTATCGAAGACTTCGGACCTAAATTATACAAGTTCGGAGCAAATGAGTCTTCAACAAAACACAATATCCTTTTGGTACATGTTCACAATCAAATTGTGTACATCTATCAAGGGGCCAAGTGAAGATAAAAGTGTTGAAGACAAAAAGTGAAATTCGCAAAAATTTGGGGATTTCATTTATCTGGAGACAAGAGATTACATCTGGAGACAAGGGATTACAAAATTGAGGAAGAAGAAGAGAAAATACAAGTGAGAACTACAGAGATGGTCCTAGACACTATGGAAGAACTGGGCGATCTTCTGGGCGACCTCCGATACGCTGGCTCGGGTAGCTTTGCCTTCTCCTTCAACGGAGCCTTCAAGCACCGGGTCCAGAGGAAATTGGGAGTTCCGGCTGGTGTAGCACGTCAGCACATACTCTGCGACGTTCTTCGCCAGGGATTGCCCCTCAACCTCCAGTTGGTCCGCGATGACATCACCCACCTTGGAGAGCTTGCTACCTGCTGCGCTCAACGCCTGCAGCGCAAGTTCCAGCTCCGGCTCCGGATCATCCGGGCGCACGAGGCTGAAACCCATCAGCGTCAGCGCGTCATTGGCCTTGCCCAGGAACTCCCAAATTTGTAGAGAGTCCGCAGTCCTCAAGCCCTTCATCTCTTACAGGGATCTCCTAGCCGCCGTCAGTTCGGAATTCTCACGGGCGAGGCGCTCAACTTCTTTGGCGTTTTGCTGAATCTTTTCAGCAACCCGCCTCTCGAGTCTTCCGAGCTCCTCCTCCTGGAGGTGGATCTTGTTCTGACGATCAACCAGGTCCTTCTCCCTAGCCTTCACTTTTTTCTCCCGAGCAACAAGGGCACACTCTTGTTTGTAGAGTTCCTGCCCTCGCACCCAGGTCTTCTCTTCTTCCTCTTGGCAGCGCTCTTCCAATTTCATGGTGCACTCCTCGAGGCCCTTGTCAGCCAGTGCTACTTTCTCGGCGAGCTCCTCTTCCCTCCTCAGGACATCATCCCGCAGCTCAAGGAGTTTCTGCTCTTCATCCTCGAGCCGTTTCTCCCTCTCTTCAAGTGCCTCTCGGCGCTTGATGAGTGCAGTGTTAATGACCTCCAGCCTTTCATGGCGTTCCTCGGCCGCACTGTTGGCTGCTTTGGCCTGATTGTAAATCTCCTGGGATTGAGCGTCGAGGGCCCGAGTCATACTCTCCCTGTCATCCAGCAACTTGCCCCAGTACTCCAGGCAGATCTTCTCCCGCTTGATCCACTCCTTGTCATCCGCTAGCCTCGACTACGCCAGCTTGGTCTCGAAGTAGAGCCGGTTACGCCACCGCCTAAGGGTTTGGCGCTCCTCTTAAAGAGCCTTGCTGTCGTGGAAGAAGGCCAATTGGACTTGACGCAGACTGGAACAGGTGTTTTCAATAGACATCGACAGCGGGATGGGCTCCGGACCTACTGGGGTCTCCTCCGCTGGTTCCAGCGGGTCTTCAGATACAAAAATTGGGTCCCACTCCACGAGAGTGGACGCCTGAGCTTCAAAGGCACTAGGGCCGTCCTCCGGGATGGCCTTAGTCGCCATCGAAGAAGGCCCCGCCGCCAAGTCTTCGTTCACCCCCTCGGGCAGGGGGCCAGCGACTTAGCTTGGGCACTCCAGCTCGGCCGCAGGTACCTCCGACGTCGTCGCTTCTGGAGCAGGAGCCGCTACTTGCTCCGGTCTGGGCACCTCTTCCGAGGGAGGCTCGAGCTCCATCACCTCTTCACAACCGGCTCAGGAGCTGGAAGATCTTCAATATCGACTGGCCCTGTGACCGGAGCTCCAACAATAACCGGCTCAGCGGCCTGTGCTTCAGAGGTAGCCGGCCCAACTTCCAGAACTACCTCGGTATTCGGCTCGCATGCCGGGGCTTCGACACTTTCCGGCTCAGGGGCCGGGATTACTACTTCCTCTGGCTCAACAGCCGGAGCTTCCATCATTGCAGCACCAGGACCCGGATCTTCAACCTCCGAGACAAGTGCCGTTGGCGCATCTTCACTCCTGTGGTCCGGCGCTACCACGGGAACTTCTGGGGACGAGTCGAGGTCCATGACCACGACAGCCGGCGCCGGAGCTGTCGCAACTTCAGTCACAACTTGGGGCGGCAACGGGACAGGAGCAGAAGCTCCAACCCTCACGGCTTCAGACACTGTGGCTGAGGGTAGAGCCTCACTCCCTTTCTTGGGGACGCTGCAGAAGATGAACGAAGAAAATTAACAAACAGTTGCTACAATTGAAAATTGTCCAAGGTAGAGATTAAAAATTACCTTGGGAGGCTTCCGCACCAGCTTGCGCGGAACCTTTTTCCCGGGCGTTCTGGGCTGGCCATAGTAGGCGTAGACGCTCCAGAAGGCCCCCCGGAACTTGTCGCCGCCACGGGCATCTCTTGGGTCGAGGCTCCCCTCGATCGGGAAGAACCCCCGGACCTGGAGGCTTCCACCGGCCCAGGTGCCGGAGTCGTGCGCCCGGAGCTTGCACCCCAGGAGGATCCCACCGCGGGAACAGACACGCTCCGGGAGGACCCCACTGCAGGAACGGTCTCGTTCCGGAAGGACCTCATTACGGGGACAGACACCACGGTGGTAGAAGACCTCCCCCTCCCGGGAGAAGGAACTGAGGCGGAAGTAGCGGGCGTGACGGATCTTCCATCGGCATGCTGCAACTTCCTCTTCTGGCTCTCCGGTTCATCCGAGAGCTCCTTGCCCTTGCCGACGACCTCGACCCTTGGCTTTGGGGCAGGGACGGAGCCATCTTACGGCATTCCAGGGATCGCCACCCGGGTGGTTGATCTTCTCTCGACGACACCAAGGTCGTCAAGTGCGGGCATCTTTCGCCGGAGCTCCCTGCTGAACTCCACTTCAACGTTCAGAGGGAGGAAGGCCGACGGGGGAGTCAAATCCTCACCATTGACGTTGATGCCGTGCTGGAATTTCTTGAGGTGGAACTCCAAGGTTTTCCCCACCATGTTGGACTTCAACCCGGTCTCAACCCGGTCCTCGTCCATCACGCTGTTGAGGGCCCAAGCGAGCTTCTACCTCCTCTTCAGCGGCGCCCACCTGTTGACCAAGTAATTGCAAAATACCGCCTGAGGGGTCAATCCTCCCTCCACGCATTGGCGGATCCTGGTCAAAGCAGGGTTGAAAGCCTCCGCCAGCACTGGAGCTTCACTCCAGATCGTCGTGTCGATGCCGGGCAGACTGTCGGGCAGCTCCAACCTCTCGTGCTCCTCCACCCTGATGACTATCCAATCTTTCTTCCAGTCATCCCACTTCCCAGAAGGGAACGACCGGAGGTACTTGAATGGGCACTTCTTGCGCCTCACGAAGTAGTAGAAGCCAAGGTACTCATTGCTCCGGCCGGTGGTGTGGACAGTGAAGAAGTTCCGGAAGAGTTCAATGTAGGGGGGATGCCCACCCACATCTCACAGAAGTGGACGAAGATAGACACGAGGAGAATGGAGTGAGGGCCAAGGTGCTATAACTGCAGACCATAGAAGTCTAGCAGCATCAGGAAAAAGGAAGAGAAAGGCGGGATCAACCCCACCATGGCGTACGAAGAAAAGTACACCATTTCGCCGGCGCGCTCCTTCTCGAAGGGGAGCTCTCCGCCGGCACGGACCAAGCGGTTGAAGAAGTCCGAGGACCACCCCATGAGGGCCCGGACCTTCTTCAAATTGTCGTCGGTCTTCAAGCGACTCTCGCGGAGACCCAACTCCATCGCGGCATGGCTAGGAAAGAGAAGAGGAGCGAAGTACGAGTTGGGAGTTTGAGCGCAAGATCAGATGAGAGGTGTAAAGAACTACCGACGGTGTGTACTTTTCTTCTTAAGTAAGCCCTCACAACGCTTGGATGGAAACCGCAAGGAAATCGAAGACACCGTTCAAAAATTCCACCCAGCAGATGACAAAAGGGCCCGGGACCACCCCGACGATCAAGTCGAGGCTCTTACCCAGGAGAACGGTTGTCATCACGAGGAGGGAAACCCAAAGGCGGCGGCCTGACAAGGCGCGCGGAACCGATACGGTTTTCGTATCGGGAACCGGCGACCTTCAATTGCGTGAGATCCGCACGTCAAAGATCTCATCTGCCACACGAGGTGCACCACGCGGCGGGATCTAACTATAAATCCCTGCCAACGGCATCTTCAAAGACCCTTGAAGACTCAGTTCAAGAGTCGCGAGGATGGACCCACCTCCGGCGGAATCACTTCACCCTAGTGATCTTCCCCGGAAGTAGGTCCAGGGGGCCACTGTCGGTACCCTAGAAACCGTACATCCCTTGAGGTTACTAAACCGGAGCTATCGCCCACAAGGGGGAAGCTCCGGGCCACGTACCGAAACGGCACCTCCGGACTTAACCCCAGACCGAGAGAAGCTCTGGACCTGACACGTGTCTGGTAGCCCCGGAGCTACCTGCTTCCCACAGCAAGCTCCGGAGCTGCCACGTGTCCGATCGTCGGATCTTCAGCTTCTAACCTCCGGAAGACCTTGTAACGGCTCCAGATCTTCAAAGGAGAGCCAAGGACTTCAAGACCCGATTAAGTGTCATTAATGCCATATTAATGACACTTAAACGGACGATCTTAACACCAGTAACGGTGCTGTCAAAGCCCGTTACAGGGTCATTAAGAGCAATTAAGCGTGTATCAATACTAGTAACCGCCGGGGCCACATGTCGGGCCAGGCTAACTTGTAACGGCCTGCCCTTGTACTATAAAAGGACAGGCCGATGATACACACGGGGACGTTCACGGACGATCACACGCGCTCCATACACTCGTGGCAAGCTCATACTGCTAATACAACGCCAACACACCCGTGGAGTAGGGTATTACGCTCAGGCAGCCCGAACCACGTAAATTCTTGTGTCTCCTATGTCAAACTCCTATTCACCTTCTTGAATCTCCGCGCGCCCACACCGAACATCAAACTCCCCTATCACTTTAGTAGTGTAGGGAGATCTGCCGGTTCCAACCGCCGACACCTACTATCTACATTGTCCCCTCTGCTCCTACCTCCCCTAAAGAGGAAAGAAGATCTAAGAGGGCTCAAGAAGGCACAAGATTTGAGGCTGTTGCTCCTACTCCTCCACTTTCCAGAGGATCCTCCAGTGGAATACTAAAGATGCTCTCATCCATCTTTGCTTCTTAGCGCAAAGTGGAAATCAAGCAGCATAAAGATAGTTTGGCCAGAAAGAAGCATCAAAGGTATGTGAAGTCCAATATCAAAGCAATTAGTGAGAATTTGAAAATAGAGCCAGTGGGGTCACCTCATATCTCAGAAGACTCTGAAGAAGATACCACTGAGATGGCTCCTTTAACTGACCAAGAGTTGGCATCATTTGGACTGGCTGGTGCCTCAAGCACCTGAAGATGAAGAGAGGACTGGGAGTGAGAGAGGCAGTGACGATGAGTGATTCAACTCAGTTTTTCCATTTTTGGTGCCTTGATGCCAAAGGTGGAGAGATTGAGACTAGTTGTCTAGTTTGTAGCTTTTAAGCCATCAAGGACTTGTGATCAAGGGCATTTTACTCATTTTCAAACTATTGTAATTTATTTTGGATGCAATTAATTTACTTAATGATGCTTAGTTAATGTTAATGTGTAGGATCGAAAAGCACGTGAAAAGCTACCAGAGGGGGGGTGAATGGTATATTTAAAAATCTTACGCAGCGGAAATAATTAAATTCCAACCCCTTCGGAAGAAAAACGATCTGTTAAAGAAACTGTGTGTGAGACTAATCTAAACATGTTTCACCGTGACAAAAGTGATATATATCGGATAGAATCAAGTCAAGAAGATAACATAAGAATAATCACTCAAATCTGTCGAGAGGAACTCAAGTTATGATCAAAAGATCGAACAAAGATCAATCTGTCCTACCCGAGAAAAACAGTTCTGAAACGCTGCAAAGAAACTCGTGTAGATCCGAAACCACAAATCCAATGACCGTGAAATTTTGACATATGATAGATAATCAAGTTGTGAAGACAACCCAAAAAGAATCACGTCAATTGGATCTGTAAAACTCGAGTTATGATAAAACCACCGACGAAAGGTAGTGCTGTTCGGAAACTCGATGAGTAAAACTTGTCTGGAACAAGTCGGATGAACAAGGCACAAAAGTTCCTTCAAACTACGAATTTTATTCAATAGAACACAAGAGGACCAGCCCCCAAAGTCGTCTACCACGAGCTCTGGCCTCCCTTGCTTATATAACCAGCCCTTAGGCCAACCCAATCTCAACAAGGACTCTAATCCTACTCCGATCACGGATCGAAACTGTCCATAACTGCTTAGGACTCTTCTATAAGCAGATAGAAGCAATCTAAAAACTTCCAAACACCTTAGAAACATATCCTACATTCCTAAAACAACTCAAATTCGTGACCCACACAAAATCCCATCATAACCATCTCAATACTTTCCATACCGAGCCATAACTGACTCCACCGCAGCCAAAGTCATCAACCGATACGATCTGATCCTTCCAACCAGATCTTTCCACCCATAAACCATCTTCAGAACCATGTTGCCATGTCATGCACCGCATGCATAAGTGCAAACACCTTCCTTCGACGTCCAGTAACCTTCATATGCACTGCCCTTGATTCAATCATCCTGCGCGACTTCCTGACCCGCTCAACCACAATTCCTCCTGAATTTGGTTGTTGGAACCTCATCTCCTCCCTGAGACTAGTCCAGAGGATCCTGTCACCAGCCATGACCTGAACTCAAGCAACACCTGCACATGAACAAACAACCAATCCGTAAGATCCCAAGTCCGCGACTTGACTCAAGTTAGTTCCGAACACAACACCTTACGTGAGCACCTCACATAAGCATGTTGCAAAGCATAGCAAAACGATATCAGCCATATCAACCAAAACACTCCAAAAACTTAGTAAACGAATACTAAGCAAACTTTCCATAGATGTAAAGCAAGTTCGAATAAATTCAGATTAAAAGCAGGAACATTGCGATCAAGCTCCGAACCTTGGCAAAGCTAACCGGAGCTTGAGTCGGAGCTTACCAAAGCTAGAACAACCTAGCATCGGAGCTTACCAAAGCTAGTCGGACCTAGCGCCGGAGCTAACCAAAACTAGTCGGAACTAGTCATCCTTAAAGTTGGAGCTAGAAAATCATGTCGGAGCTAACAAACATAAGTCGGACCTAGCAAAACATATCGGAGCTTAACAAAGACATGCTGGAGCTATCAAAGACATGCTAGAGCTAAGGACAAAGCTCACCGGAGCTACCCAAAAACATGTCGGACCTAGACAAAGAAAGTCGGACCTATTGTCGGATCTTGCAGAAACTCCGAGCTAGAGTCGGACCTTGCTAAAAAGATGTTATGCCAGCATTCAAAACTTTTATTGTCAAAGCCAATGTATTCAGCACACATAGGTCTCACAATCTCCCCCTTGATGAATGCATTGGCAACACCATTTAAAATCCGAACATTGGCATGAAATGTTTTGAGAACAATTTTCCTTTTTTTTTTGAAAATCAAATGAGATAGAAATAAATTTCTCCCCCTATACATATTTCTCCCCATTGCATAATTCACCATATTATCTCTCCCCCTTTGACAATGTATTCAGCAAGGTTCAAAAGAGAAATTTTAATTGTTATGAGCATATTATAACATATACATATAAAACAAAGCTCATCCAAGTCATACTATCAAGTAACTTACACTATCACATCAATGAAATACATAAAGTAGTGTAAGCCATGCTAGAGATCAAATGTAATTTCCAATTTAGCAAGTTATGTTCTCACAAACTTAACTATTTCAAAACCTAAAAGCATGACACTTGTTGCTGCATTTTCTTATTTTTCAAAGCACAAATTTAGATCATATGATATTGGCAAGAGATTATATGCGCATCTGCATTATTCTAACCAACCAGGCCAAGCCTATGTCATTTGACAATCAGAAGCTTAAGGACATGGTTTTAGTCATACACAACTTCTTCCAAGTTCATATCTAAGTGCAATGATAAGCCATCTCAAAAGAAGAAGTGCGATGCATGCATATTCTCTTGATCTTTTCTCAATTTATATTTGTTCATAATAACTCAACATGTGAGTTGATTACTTTATTAATTCATTATGATTAAAAGCACTTGTGAACATGCAACAAGTTCAAAACAGCAAGAAAGTTCGATCATGACCCGATTTAGTGTAAGTAATTATTCCAATTACTAGTCATGGCAAAAACTAAAAAATGTATAACATGAGTAATGTAGTAAGAACTTTCAGCATGTAAAAAGAATCACAAGTCATATATGTATGACATACTATGCTCATATTATTTTAGTTCAGATTCACCTATAGCCTTCCCAAGTTTCAAAACTCCCCCTCAATTTAAGCCATTAGGATGCATAACCCCTATTTCACTACGAATGTAACAAAAACGAGTGAAATCCAAAGGTTTTGCAAAAATGTCAGCCAGTTGTTGTTCTGTATCTACATGGTGAAGCACAATGTTTCCTTTTTCAACATTATCATGGAGAAAGTGATACCTAATATCAATGTGCTTAGTTCTAGAATGTTGCATAGGGTTTTTAGCAATGCAAATGGCACTAGTGTTATCACAAAACAGTGGAACACTATCTAGATCAACCCCATAGTCCTCAAGTGTTTGAACAATCCAAAGAATTTGTAAGCAAACACTAGCAGGAGCTACATATTCAGATTCGTCTGTGGATTGTGCAACTGAGTTTTGTTTTCTAGAGGACCAAGCAACAAGTGAATTACCAAGATAATGACAAGCACCGGAAGTACTTTTCCTATCAATCCTACAACCTCCAAAATCAGCATCAGAAAAAGCTTTCAAAGTAACGATTGAGGAAGAAGGAAGAAAAATGCGAAATTCTTGAGTTCCATGTAAGTACCTGAGAATCCTTTTGACGGCTTGACGATGTGAAGAATGTGGGGAAGCTTGAAACCGTGCACAAAGACATACGCTGAATTGTATGTCCGGTCTTGATGTCGTGAGGTACAAAAGTGATCCTATCATGCTTCTATATTCTTTTTGATCCACGAGTTCACCATCTTCATCAAGTTCAAGTGTTGTTGTTGTTCCCATTGGTGTTCGAAGAGGCTTGCTTTTGTACATGTTGAAGCGCCTTAGGAGGTCTTTTGTATACTTTGTTTGATGCACAAAGGTACCCTCCTTGGTTTGCTTGATTTGCAGCCCCAAAAAGTACGTGAGTTCTCCCATCATACTCATCTCAAATTCTAAACTCATCATAGCTGAAAACTTGGACACAAGATCATGAGAAGCACAACCAAAAATAATATCATCCACATACACTTGAACGAATAATGAGTCATTGCCATGCTTAAGCACAAAAAGAGTTTTATCAACCTTACCCATGGTAAACCCTTTTTCAAGTAGAATGTTTTTAACCTATCATAACATGCTCTAGGCGCTTGTTTGAGACCGTACAAGGATTTGGACAGTTTGAAAACATGATTAGGAAAATCTGAATTTTCAAAACCCGGTGGTTGTTTGACATAAACCTCCCAATCTATGTAGCCATTAAGAAAAGCACTTTTAACATCCATTTGATATAGCTTAACACCTTTAGATGCAGCAAAATCTAATAAAATTCTTATGGCTTCTAATATAGCAACAGGAGCAGAAGTTTCATCAAAATATAGACATTCGATTTGAGTGAAACCTTGAGCAACCAACCTAGCCTTATTCCTAACCACGACCCCATCCTCACTTTGTTTATTTTTAAACACCCATTTAGTTCCAATTAAAGTGTGACCTTGAGGAGGAGGTACAAGTTTCCAAACATTATTTCTTTCAAAATTTTCTAACTCTTCTTGCATGGCAATAATCCAAGATTCATTAGTGAGTGTGTGTGATATATCTTTGGGTTAAAAAGAAGCAAAAAAAGCAGAATGAGCATGAGAGTTTGGATCGCAAATCCTGGACCGTGTGACCCGTTCATGCAAGCTTCCAATATTCTGTTGTGGGGATTATTCTTGATGATCCGTAGAGGAACAAATGTCTCACAAGCTTCTTCTTCATCAGGTTCATTGCAGATTGATGAGCTTGTGGCTTGTGGACAATAAGGACAAGCAGGGGTGGTAGTCGGAGCTTGTTCAAAGTTCGGAGCTGGACACGTGTCAGCTTCAGAACTATCAGACAGTATCATGGTCTCTTCTTCATATTTGAAAATACCCTCCCCCTGAGGATATGGATCTGATCCTGCAATACCAGAGCTAGTATCTGGGCTTGCTTCATCAAAAGACACCTCACAAGTCTCCACAATTTTGTTAGTGTCAAGTAAAAGCAGACGGTAGCCTCTAGTATGAGATGGATAACCAAGAAACATGCCATCAATGGATCTAGGTTCAAATTTATCAAGATTACCATGTTTCTTAACAAAGCATTTGCAACCAAAGATCCTAAAGTGCGTAACACTAGGCCTATGTCCAAACCGGATCTTATATGGTGTTTTACCTAGCTTAGCGCGCAAGAAAACACGATTTGAGACATAATAAGCGGTTGCAATCGCATCAGCCCAAAATTTCCTAGGAGTTTGATATTCATTAAGCATAGTCCTAGCCATCTCAACTAAGGTTCTGTTATTTCTTTCTACAACACTATTTTGCTAAGGTACATATGGTGAAGAAAATTGATGATCTATTCTATTTTCAGCACAAAAGTGATCAAAAGATTGATTTTTAAATTCAAGTACGTTATCACTTATAATTGCTTTTAAAGATCCTGGGTGATCAATTGATAATCTAAGAAAAAACGATCTAAAGTGACTAAAAGCTTCATTCTTAGATGCCATAAAGTAAACCAAAGAGTATCTAGAATAATCATCAACAATCACAAGAATATAACATTTACCTCTGAAGGATTGAACACGTGAAGGTCCTATGGTATCAAGGTGCAAAGGTTGACCCGGTTCAGTTGTCATGATCATTGTGAGAGGAGTATGTGAACCTGCAACCATCTTAGCATGTCTACAAGAAGAGCACACAATTTATATGTCCCCTTTAAGCTTAGGCAACCCACGTATGCAATCAAGAGCACTTACACGCGTTAGGTGATCAAAGCCTACGTGACCAAGTCTACGATGCAAAAAATATAAGTCCTTTGAATCGTTAGCAACTAGACACCTATGCTTAGAGTAAGACATATCAAAATCAGCTTTAAAAACTCTTCCAAACCGAGACATGTTAAAAATAAGCTCACTATTTGAACCTACAACTTTGCAGCAGTTTTTATTGAAAATAATTTCCAGATTTTCATCTAGCAATTGTGAAACAGAAAGCAAGTTGTATTTCAAATTTTTGACAAGTGTCACATCCTTCAAAGTGTAGTGATCATTTACTCTAACCAAACCCTTAGCAATTATAGGAGTTGAAGAATTATCGGTGAAAGTAACATTCTCTGCACGTGACACAAAGGAGAGGGAGGAGAACCATTCTCTGTTACCGGTCAAGTGGCGTGAGCATCCTGAATCCACAATCCATATGTTATCCTTCCTCAAACGTGTAAACTACATAGAAGCACAATACGTTGATGACTCAATATTGGGGTTAGTCAAAAGGCATTTAGGAATCCAGTACTGAGTCACAGGACGTGCAGCAGGAAAAACACGTGAAAGCTGAGATAAAACAACAGGTTTATGAGTCAAAGTTTGAGGTTTTTTATTTTCAACTACTGATCTAAATGTTGTTTCGCGTTTAGCACAAAAACCAGTAGCTCCGGAGGTGAATACAGAAGTTCCAAGGGAAAGCGCTGAAGCTCTGGGTGCAAAAACTGAAGTTCCAGAGGGAACAACGGAAGGTCTGGGAGCTCTCGGAGCTATTGGAACTATCGGAGCTTCCTTTGTAGATTTCTTACCAGAAGGTCTGGAAGCTACCTTTGCAAATTTCTGACCATTAAAGTAGGTTGCATGTTTCTAATTTTAGGTTTAGCATGGATGTTATGAGATCTAGCAGACATTTTATCCTTTTTAATTTGTTTAGCTAGTCTATAACAAAAATCTACGACATGACCATCTTTATCACAATAAGTACAATGAAATTTAATTTTGCAATCATGTCTAGGTGAGCACCCAACATTAGAATTAGAATTAGAAAGCACTCCTACAGATTCAAAGACCACGTCCTTTTGTTTAGGGACAGTTTTGATTAATCCTCTTCCAAATGATTTTACAATTTGAGGTGGATGTGTTTTAGAATAAACATGAGAATCAAAACCTAAACCGGTTTTATCATTACAAGATTTGGATGAACTCAGTAGCAAGTTTAGATTTTTGTTCCCAACACAAAACCGATCTAATGTCCTATGCATGTTATCAAGTTTATTGGACAAGTCAAGGCAATTTTCACATGAATTTTTTCCTTTTAATTTGAAATTGGAACAATATTTAACTTCATGAAAACGTAAAGCATTGTTCAATATAGAAATTTCATTCATAGCATCTTGTAGTTTCTTATCAAGATCATCACAAGTAGAACAATACAAATCAATTGTAGAACAGCTAGCATTTTTCAAGTTTTTAACATTAAATGCAGCAAGCTCTTTGTTCTTTTTAATTTATTTATCAAGTCTATCTAATGTGGAGGAGTGTGCACTTCTTAATGTGGACAATTGTTCATATATTAAGTCACATGAGGGACATGTATCATCACAAGGAATCAGAGTTTTTAAACGGTTGATTTCAGATTCTAGTGATTCAATTTTAGCAGCATCATCCCTAAGCTTTTTGTCCTTTTTCTTGACAATAATAGTTGCACGAGAAATAGCATCACACATTTCATTACAAGTAGAGCATACCTCATCGTCATCACTGTTGTGTTCTGCATCCTCCTGACTTGATCTTGGTCTTGTTTGCCCGCCATGAAGCATAAGTTGGCCAGATCGTCATCATCTTCATCACTTTCAAAGTCTACATCACTTGAACTGAGTTCTTGAAGTGCGGTGATGAAGTTCTTAATCATCTTGTGTCCTATGGTACCCTTCTTTTTTTTGTTGGGATTTCCAGAGGTGGTCTTGACCTTGTTCTGTTTTTCTTCACGTGTAGTAGGACCTGAAAGGTTAGGGCATTCTGTATGAAAGTGTCCTGTCTTACCACATTCAAAACAGCGTTGAGGTCCGGAGCTTCCTCTCCTTCTAGTTCTCAAATTTTGCAATGCTTTTGAGAATCTAGTAGAGATGAGTGCTAACTCCTCTTCTGGAAATTCCTCGATCTGCTCCAGGGTTAGTGAGGACAACAAAGCAAGAGTATTGCAAGATGATGATTGGCCGGAGCTAGGCATATCACGTTGTGAGACAAATGCAATAGACTTATTTGGGTTCTTACATGATAAGATGTCAATTTCATGAGTTTTTAGTTTAGAATAAAGCACATCTAATGTAAGAGAACTCATAACAGTTGATTCACGAATAGATGTTACTTTCATCTCCCAAATTAACATGTCTAATGCACTAAGATGTTGCCTAGCATACTCAACATCAGAAAAAGTTAACATTGACACTACGTAAGTTGCTGAGAATTTTATTGAAGCGAGCAAAGTGGTCATCGATAGACTCACTGGGTTGCATCTCGAAACACATATATTCCTTTTTGAACATATCTTGTTTTACCTCCTTGATTTTGTTGGAGCCTTCATGATAATCACATAGAGCTCTCCAAACATCGTATGCTGATCGGAGGTGCACGACACGATCAAAGTCGCTTTGAGTGAGTCCCTGTATGATCAAGTTGCGAGCCTTGTTGTTGTTGTCGACGTCCCGTAGGTTTGTAGCTGTAACTTGATCATTAGGTGGCACTTCATAAGGCTTTTACACCTTCTCCCATATTGCGAAGCCCTGCGCCTGGATGAAAACCTCCATGCATGCCTTCCAAACCTGAAAATCAATACCACCAAACACACAAGGTTTGGCGGAGTATTTCTCCAAGATGATTAGTCAAAAACACGTGCAAATCACAATGATTGGAGCACCGTGGCTCTGATACCAATTGTAGGATTGAATAGCACGTGAAAAGCTACCAGAGGGAGGGTGAATGGTAGATTTAAAAATCTTACGCAACGGAAACAATTAAATCCCAACCCCTTCGGCAGAAAAACGATTTGTTAAAGAAACCGCGTGTGAGACTAATCTAAATGTGTTTCACTGTGACAAAAGTGATATATATCATATAGAATCAAGTCACAAAGATAACACAAGAATAATCACTCAAATCTGTCGAGGGAAACTCAAGTTATGATCCAAAGATCGAACAATGATCAATCTGTCCTACCCGAGAAAAACAGTTCTGGAATGCTGCAAAGAAACTCGTGTACATCATAAACCACAAATCCAATGACCGTGAAATTTTGAAAGATGATAGATAATCAAGTTTTGAAGACAACCCAAAAAGAATCACGTCAATTGGATCAGTAAAACTAAAGTTATGATAAAACCACCGACGAAAGGTAGTGCTGCCCAGAACTCGACGAGTAAAACTTGTCTGGAACAAGTTGGACGAACAAGGCACAAAAGTTCCTTCAAACTATGAATTTTATTCAATAGAACACAAGAGGAACAGCCCCCAAAGTCGTCTACCATGAGCTCTGGCCCCCCTTGCTTATATAACCAGCCCTTAGGCCAACCCAATCTTAACTAGGACTCTAATCCTACTCCGATCACGAATCGAAACTTTTCATAACTGCTTAGGACTCTTCTATACGCAGATAGAAGCAATCTTAAGACTTTCAAACACCTAAGGAATGTATCACACATTCCTAAAACAACTCAAATTCGTGACCCACACGAAATACCATCATAACCAACTCGATACTTTCTATACAGAGTCATAACGGACTCCGCCGCAGCCAAAGTCATCAACCGATACGATCCGATCCTTCCAACCAGATCTTCCCATCCATAAACCATCTTCGGAACCATGTTGCCGCGTCATGCACCGCATGTATATGTGCAAACACCTTCCTTCGACGTCCAGTAACCTTCATATGCACTGCCCTTGATTCAATCATCCTGTGCGACCTCCTGACCCGCTCAACCACAATTCCTCCTGAATTTGGTTGTTGGAACCTCATCTCCTCAGTGAGACTAGTCCAAAGGATCCTTTCACAAGCCATGACTTGAACTCAAGCAACACCTGCACATGAACAAACAACCAATCCGTACGAGCCCAAGTCCCCGACTTGACTCAAGTTAATTCCGAACACAACACCTTACGTGAGCACCTCACATAAGCATGTTGCAAAACATAGCAAAACGATATCAGCCATAGCAACCAAAACACTCCAAAAACTTAGTAAACGAATACTAAGCAAACTTTCCATAGATGTAAAACAAGTTCGAATCAATTCAATGTAAAAGCAGGAATATTGCGATCAAGCTCCGAACCATGCCAAAGCTAACCAGAGCTTGAGCCGGAGCTTACCAATGCTAGTACAACCTAGCACCGGATCTTACCAAAGCTAGTCGTACCTAGCACCAGAGCTAACCAAAACTAGTCGGAACTAGTCATCCCAAAAGTCGGAGCTAGAAAAACATGTCGGAGTTAACCAACATAAGTCGGACCTAGCAAAACATATCGGAGCTTAACAAAGACATGCCAAAGCTATCAAAGACATGCTGGAGCTAAGGACAAAGCTCACCGGAGCTACCCAAAAACATGTCGGACCTAGACAAAGAAAGTCGGACCTATTGTCGGACCTTGCAGAAGCTCGGAGCTAGAGTCGGACCTTGCTAAAAAGATGCTATGGCAGCATTCAAAACTTTGTCAAAGCCAATGTATTCAGAACACATAGGTCTCACATAATGCGATGATTGTTACTATAATTGTCAAATGCTTATGTATTGCTCATCACAATTTTTTATCACACACTTGTTAGGCACCCAACCATAAAGAGTGCATATATGTGAGAAGTTTTTTTGTTACTCATTCATTATTCTCATATATGCACACTTTATGAAAATCAATTTTTTATCCTTAATTGTGAAATCTCAATTGGTTGTCATGAATCACCAAAAAGGGGGAGATTGAAAGTGCATCTAGGCAATACCTTGTGGGTTTTGGACGATTGATGACAAACAAATGAGATCCTAATGAATTTATTGAGATGACTGTAGGTTAAGCAAAATGAGATAGTTTGGTGCACTCAAAAAGGTGAAAATGAAGTGGTGTACAAAAGAGAAAAGCCCAACAGACAACAAAAGCGCAAAGTAGATTTAAATGTATAGGATGTGTGTGAGAGACACATTCCAGGAGCTCAAGTCTTTGCGTAGGGTTAAAGGCTTAAAAACACCTAAAAATTCACTGAGCACCGGACTAGTCCGTTCATGGACCGGACTAGTCCGTTCAACTCTCTGTTGTCCAAATGCACTGTGCGCCGGACTAGTCCGACCATGGACCGGACTAGTCCGATAAACTTTCTGGAACCAAATAACAATGTGCACCAGAATAGTCCGATCTTGGACCGGACTAGTCCATTCAAGTCACTGTAAACCCTTTTGACTACACTCCGAACAAGTCCGTCCATAGGATAGGACTAGTCCGTTGAACTCTCTGATGTTCAGTAACACATAACATCGAATAAGTCCGTTCTTGGATCGGGCTAGTCCGTTCAACTCTCTGGAGTTCAATTTCACTTGGCACTAGAGAAGTCGGGACACCAACCGGACTAGTCTGGTACACCTCACACATTCTAGGGTTTCTAGTGTGCTGCATTCCACGCCGACTTTTACACAGCACACCGGACAAGTCCGGTCCCAAGGCTAGACTAGTCCAGTCGTCGGGATCGCTAATGGTAACAATTTTGGAAACACTATAAATAGGAGATCCACGACCCCACAAACATAAGACATGTAGTCTACTGTTTAGAACTCAAACCTTAGCGCCGCCACTTATCTCAAGAGCCCAAAAACACATCTCCACATGCATCTAAAGTCCCAAAAGGTGAATCAAGTGAACACTCAGATTCGGGGTTTGGAGATCATTGTCTACACGTCGTTGAGCTCTTGGGGTTTGATCTCTTTACACTCACGCTCTTCCTTGTAATCTTTTCGGGAGCATTTGATCATATTTTTGTTGTAATTCTTGTGGGAACTCTCAACGTGTGAGGTTGCCATATAAACTCGGTGATTACCCGTGATTGTGGAATCAAGTCGGCCTTGTGTGGTGACTTGACGAGGGGAAGGGTTTGAAGAGACACGGCTCTGTGTGGGCTTCCTCAACAAGGAGTAGATCTCTTTGGTGAGATCAAACCTCGATAAAAATTGGTGTCTCGCGTGCTTCTTTATTTTTGCATCTTACTTGATTAGGGCACATAGTTGATCAATATTATAACTTGAATTGCAAATTGTCTCTTACGTGTAACTTCACAACATCAATTGTTAATTCAAGTGATCGTATCTATTGTTAACATTTCCGTTGCTATAATGTTTAAATCCTGAATCAACACTTAGTCAAATCGACACACACCTAGCACACTGGACTAGTCCGGTCTATCAAGCATTTGACCATTTGATTAAGTGTGCAGGAAATTTTCAAAACCTATTCACCCCCTCCCCTATAGGACACATTCACTATTGGTGGGCCAGCATGAAAAAAGACATAGCGGAGTATGTTGCTTTGTGTGATGTGTGCCATCAAGTCAAAGTAGAACATCAAAGGCCTCCTAGATTATTGCATACATTAAAGATTCTGGAATTGAAGTGGGAGGAAATCGGAGTGGACTTCATAGTTGGATTACCTTGAACCCAGTCCGGCTATGATTCAGTATGATTATTGTGGATCGTTTGACCGAGTCGGCTCGTTTCATTCTTATCAAGACCACATATGCCACCGCGAAGCTAGCAGAATTGTATATGGAGCATATTGTGTGCCAACATTTAATTCCAAAGAAATTTGTCTTAGACTGAGGTTCTCAATTTACCACTAGGTTCTGGGAAAAACTGCACGAAGCTATGGGTACAAGGTTAAATTTCAGTTTAACATATCATCCACAAACCGATGGAGACCGAGAGGACAAATCAGATATTGGAAGATATGTTGAGAGCTTGCGCCCTGAAGCATGGATGCAGTTGGGACAAAAGCTTGCCATACACTGAGTTTTCCTACAATAACAGTTACCAAGCCAGCTTGAAGATGTCTCCATATGAAGAACTGCATGGAAGGAAGTGTAGGACAGCTTTGTTTTGGAATGAGACAGGAGAAAACCAAGTTTTTGGACCGGATGTGTTGCAAGAGGCTGAAAAGCAAGTTTAGATAATCCGCGAGAATTTGAGGGCCGCTCAAACAAGACAATAGGGCTATGCGGATAATAGGAGGAGAAACTTGGCCTTTGAGGTGGGAGACTTTGTATATCTCAAAGTATCCCCTATGTGAGGTCATAAGCGGTTTAATGTCAGAGTCAAGTTGGCACCTCGCTATATTGGACCCTTCAAGATTTTGGCCAAACGATGAGAAGCAGCGTATAAGTTGGAAATGCCAGCACATCTTTCTGATGTCCATGGTGTGTTTCACATTTCACATCTCAAGAAGTGCTCAAGGGTACCAGAAGAACAAGTGCCAATGGAAGAATTGTAATTAGAGGCAGATTTGACTTATGCCGATCAACCGGTCAAAATCTTGGAAACAATGGAGAGAGTCACAAGAATCAAGGTGATTCGATGGTGCAAAGTACAGTGGAAGCATCATACAGAATCGGAAGCAACTTGGGAGCTGGAGGAGGATCTTCAGAAAGATTTTCCCTATCTCTTTCCTTCTATGTCGAATCTCGAGGGCGAGATTCATTTTAAGGAGGGTAGGTTTGTAAAACCCTCATTTTCATCCATCAAGCATTGCATACATTCTTATACATGTTTAGAATTAAGGAACATAAAAAGAAACAAGTTTAAAATGAATTAGAAGCAAAACAACACTTAAAAGTCTGTATGGGTACGGACTTGTCCTGTTTGTACCCCAGATTAGTCCGGTTTCCGCCTCTGGTGACCCTCCAGACTTGTTCGTTTTTGCTGCGGACTAGTCCAATTAAGTCTCTATTCCTTTTCGTACTTGTCCGTGGTTGAGTGCGGACTAGTCTGATCATCTAGTTTTTGGAAAAATCGTCAAATCCCTGAACTTGTGCAGTTTTATGTCGGACTTGTCCGTTTTTCTCTCTAGACAAGACCGGACTTGTCTGGACTATCTACTGGATTTGTCCGATATTGTTTATGTTCCAAAACATACTAGTCCGGTCCACTATGCGGACTAGTCCAGCCTACTGAATCCCACTCGAATTCTGTTATTTCCTCACAATTTGTTTTTTGGGTAGTTGCCTCAATTGGACCCAAGAACTTCGTGCCCAACCTTAGAGGAGCCCATGTGGGACCCCCACCACGGCCTCCATGCACCTAAACTCGAAATCCATCAAACCCTACCTCTCCACCTCTATATAAGAAACCCAATGCCCCAATTTTTCACCTCTTTTCGATAATTGAAAGAAACTCAAACCCTAGTTCTTGGGAGCCGTCATCAAGAAATGATCCAGAAGCAAGGAGGAGAGGGAGAACAGGAAGGAGGATCAATCAAGCAACATCTTCGTTGACTTTTCATTCTTCATCACCAATTCAACACTCAACTCATCTTCATCAAGCCCTAATTGTCATGATCCAAGTGTTGCACCCAATTCTTGATCTTTGGATCTCTAAACAAGTGGTACACCATCTACTTTCACTCTTCTACGTAAATTCAACCCCGACTCTCGTTGATCAAGAAAATCCTAAATTTCAGTTCTGATCAGGGCGGACTAGTCCAGTATCCGAATCTGTTTGGTGTTGAATTAGTTCCAAATTGACTCGAATCAATTCCAAATTTGTCCAAACTTATTAGAAACTATTGTAACTAGTTAGTAAACATTAATAGCAACTCATTAACAAGTTTTACCTCACAATTTCATTAATCATGCATATCATGACATATTGAGTACTATATGAGCATTTATTGATTGTAATGTTTATTTTGTATGTCTATTGCGTAGAATAGAAGGTGTTGCGCTAAAAGGTGCTGTCGAGGACCTCTAGTACAGGAACTTTGAAGCTTTTGACCCTAACCAAGCCCAGGAGCAAGGCAAGTGTCCTTGAACATATTGATCCCGTTTTTAAACGTTTTGTTTGAAAAACTGCATGCTTGTGTCAATTTGATGGGAAACCCATTTATAGGTGTTTACTAGACTTGTTTGACCATCGTTGTTGCTTGGGATGTGTTGTAGGGTGTCGGGAAGGGCTTTTTACCTTTTTTATTTGCTCTAATTAATTGGGATGGGAAAACAACCAAAATGCTTAATCATGATTTAATGGACATATGGATGATTGATGAATATGGATAAGTGGTAATGTGGGGCTTGTGAGAAAGCATGGTTTGTGGATTAGGTTGTCGATATGGAGGTTTGCTTGCCTTGGATCTAAGGACCAGTTCATGCGAGAATAAGCCAGGACTACAGTGCCAACACAAGGCCAAGTATGGGTACGACTTAGCCAATTAACTAGGAGTGTTACCAGCATCGATTCAAATCATTTGGAGGAGCGGAGAATGGTAGTCGGTTCGGTTTGCAATAGTGGTGGGACTGGCCTAGGATCCGAACAGCACAAGAGGCGGCCCTTGGTTGGATGTGCTCAGTTGGAGGCATCACCACTGGTGAAACCTCAATGGGTCTGAATATGCTGGTAGTCCCTTTGTAAAGGCTATTTTGTGATCTCTTGGCCATACACCAAAGGAAGTGTAATTGGTATAAGGGACATTTCTTTAGTCGCCGATGGTGACGAAATGACAAACTTGTGGGTAAAGTGATACAACATCTACAGAGTGTTAAAAACTATCATGATAGTCGTGCTCCCGGTTAAGAGCACTTGAATGACCTACATGATTAGAGGGAACTTGGGATTTGGGATGGTTGTTTATGGTTATGGTTATGGATGGAGTTATGATAAATGAACATGGATGATCATGATGATGGTAATAATCAAGTATATGGATGGATAATTAATTGTGGTTTTGTATTATCTTAATTATGTGGGATATGATGGGATTACTTCACATAGACATAGTATGATGTTTTTTATACGTTTTAAATGTACTTTTAAACAATTAGCCATTGTTTATTATCATGCCTTGTTTCAACTACATGTCATACTTTCAACACTTGCTGAGTACGTCATGTACTCACCCTTGCTATTCCCCCAACAATAGTTTCAGGTGATGTCTGGGAGTATCGTGATGATAATGCGGAGTACTAGGCCGTGTGTTGCCGTCGACTGCTTGTGTTGCTTGGAGCCACGCTACCCTTTATGCTTAGTGTGCTTAGTTGCTGAGCTTCATATTTAGATTATTTCTGCTGCAGTATTAGTCTCATTATCATTAGTGATCATTAGAGTTGTATCTTGAGGATTATTTTGAATATTGTAATAAAAGTACTTTTGAATCAATCTGTTATGTGGAAATTTTCTGTATATTGTTTGTGATGCACTCATGTATGTGCTGAACATCTTGGGCACACATATGTGTCTCACTTGGTTCATTTCTGGAACCGGGTGTCACACATAAGAATGTCCGCCTTTTCGCAAAGCTTGTGAAGGTACTTGTCGTGCTTCTTTGCGGTCTTGTGAGCCTCCACTTCCGCTTTCCTACACGAGGTGATGGTTGACTTAAGAAACTTCAATGTAGCACTTGCAAGGTCACCAGAGGAGGAGGAAGCGGCGGGAGCTGAAGGGGGAGAAGAAGGCACAAAAGTGGTACCTCTCCTCGAGGCTCCACCAATCTTTGGCGCGGGAGGAGGAATTTGAGGGTGGAGAGCTCTATGCTTGACATCCTTTACAAACTCCAAGCCTGAGACCTTCTCAATTAAGCACATGATGAGAGGAGCATATCCACATGAGCGGTTTGGAGTGTGGGATATATTGAAGATGTCATTGTATATGTAGTCAAAGACATTGAACTTCTCATCTTCAACTATAAACTTCATTAGGTGCCTTAGATTTCCTTGGATCATGCCTGTGTCCCCATCCTTAGGTGCTAGTGTTTTCCTTAATATTCAATTGAGCACACTAAAGAAGGTGCAAAGAATCTTGGTTGTTGGTGGATTGTAGAAGCCAACCTCGTACATGAATTCCATCTCCCCCAAATCTAGAGCTTTGAGGTTGTGAAAGATCAACTCATGGTTTAGGAACTCCTCAAGTCCAAGGATCCTAGCGAACTCATCATAGAGCATGGAGTATTGAACTCTGTTGGTCAACTAGGTGATTTTTTTATATCCAAAGGTGTAGAAGTAGCATGTGGTGTAAAATTGAGCCACCACTTCCGTGCTCGAGTTGTACCTGAATTCAAGCAACTATTGAAGTCCATGGTGCTCAACAGCTTGGATTACTGCCCTGAAAGCTTGGTGATTCTTCTTTTACATATGGGCTCAGTCTACCCATTGAGCATCCGACACTGGAGTCTTCTTGGTTAGGTAGACCAGGTGATAGTAACCGTAGTGAAAGTCACACCAAAAACGAGGATCTACTATTGCTTTCTCATCCTTGTAGGGATACTTCAACCTCAAACTTTTAGCTTTCTTAAACCCTTGCCCTTTGAAGACATTGCTTCCTAGCTCCGGTTGCTGTTTGGGATCATGCACAGGAGGAGTCATGACCAAAGGACCAATGGGGCCTTGTGGAGGACCACGAGGCTACCTGGTTTGGTCACGAATGACCAAGCCTCTCCCTGCAAGAGCTTTCTTCCTAGGAGGAGCCTTTTTGAGTGCCACTTTCTTTGCGGGATCCTTTCCGTTGCCCTTAGCGTTGCTGCTCTCTCCCATGGATTCTTTGCCCTTATCAGCCGCTTGGGCCATTTGTTTCTCACCCACGGTGACAATCCTTTTTCTTATACTTGCTTGCTCTTTGGCCACTTGAGCCTAGGATGCTTCTTGATCACATTTCTTTTTGAGTCGAGCTTCACGCATGCACTCAAGCTCCACTGCGATAGATGCTTCCTCCTCTTCTTTATGACGATAGAATTATTGACAGGCTGGCTCCCTTTCCGGGTCGAAAAGAGGAGAGAGTCATTCCGCTGAGACTTGCTGAAACATAGATAAAACAAGGATATGAGGTGATATCAAGCAAGATATTGCGGTAGAAGTGTAGAAAATTCACTAAGTTAGGAGTTAATCCTAGGTTAGGCCGGACTTGTCCGATCCCTAGCTGGACTAGTCTGGTTATAAACGGACTTGTCCGCCTCGGTCCGAACTAGTCTGACCACCTAGTGTTAAACCATAACTATGCGATTTTTCTTCAAAACTCAATGCCAAGGCGCAATATTTCAAGAAAAGAGTCACAAGGTAATAGTTATGCTAAGGAGACCCTAAGTTGCAAGAGAAACAACCTAGAATCAACGGAATCAAGAAAGTTTTAGTTAGGTCAAGAACACACCTTGAGTTGAGAAGAACGGACAAATCTTCAGATGGAAGGGCGCAGTAGTCCGGGATTCGCCTTCTTGACACTCCGAAGAAGCTTCCATATGGATTCCTCAAGGATTTAAAAAGGGTTGGAACAAAAAATCGCCAATGGTGGTGGTTTTTGGGAGAGAGGTGCACATTTGAATCTAGGAGAGAGAGTGTAAGGGTCGGGCTCGACGCTGGGGTTTAAGTCCCCAGAGGTCCGGACTAGGCCGTTGGAGACACCAGACAAGTCCGGGCGCCGGACTAGGTTTGGACTAAGATGGATGTCCGAGCAAGCCCGGTGACACACCGAACTAGTCTGTTGTGGACTAGTCTATACCTGCCCAGACATGTCTTGGATGCTGGACTTGTCCAGCCACATGAGCGGACTAGTCCGGTCCTAGACAACAAATTCTCATATATATTGAGGAATTTGCAAGGAATGATCCATATGGACTAAGTTTTCATAAATATTCTCAATGAATATGTCCAGTAAAGCACACAAACATTCATATAATGACATGATTCAAGGAGACAATATTTGAAAATAATTTGATAGAAAATTGAGGAAGGCAAGTTTTTGAAAGCATGCATAATTATGAAGAGAAAAACAAAACTAACAATCAGATATGAAACATCTCAAACCACATTTTGAGAATCAAGGATATTTAGTTCATTCCTAAGTTCACAAAAGAATTTTTCATCTAGTGGCTTGGTGAAGATATCAGCTAGTTAATTTTCGGTTCTAACATGTCAAATGACAATATGCCCCTTTATTGAATGGTCTCTCAAGAAATGGTGCCGGATGTCAATGTGTTTGGTTCTAGAGTGTTCAACAGGGTTATGGGCAATCTTGATAGCACTCTCATTGCCGCATAGGAGTGGAATATGGTTCATATTGAGACCATAATCCCTTAGAGTTTGTCACATCCAAACAACATCCAGCTGCAACATACTCCGCTTCGGCTGTGGATAGGGCAATGGAATTTTGTTTCTTGGATGACCATGACACTAGAGACCTACCCGAGAATTGACAAGTCCCGGAGGTGCTTTTCCTATCCACTTTGCATCTGGCATAATCCGCGTCAAAGTATTCGATGAGATTGAACTTGGACCCTTTGGGATACCACAACCCTTGGTTAGGTGTATGAACTAAATAGCGCAAGATTCTTTTTACAGCTGTCAAATGACACTCCTTAGGAGCGGCTTGAAACCTTACACCCATGCATACACTTAACATAATATCAGGCCTAGATGAACAAAGGTAAAGAAGTGATCGTATCATGGAACGGTATACCTTTTGGTCGACGCTAGGGCTATCTTGATTGAGATCGAGATGTCCATTCGTCACCATTGGCGTCTTGATGGGCTTGGCCTTCTCCATATCAAAATTCTTGAGGATATCTTGAGTATACTTTTTTTGACATATGAAGGTGCCTTCTTTGAGTTGTTTTACTTGGAACCCTAAAAAGAACTTCAATTCCCCATCTTTGATATCTCAAATATCTCCATCATGATTTTGCAAAACTCTTCACAAAAAGATTTATTAGTAGAACCAAATATTGTGTCGTCAACATAAATTTGGCATACAAATAAATAATCATCCATGTTCTTAGTGAAGAGTGTATAATCGGCCTTTCCTATCTTAAAACCACTGTCAATGAGAAAGTCCCTAAGGCACTCATACCAAGCTCTAGGAGCTTGTTTGAGGCCATAGAGAGCTTTATGAAGCTTGAAGACATGGTTAGGATACCTATCATCCTCGAAGCCGAGCGGTTGCTCCACATACACCTCCTCCTTGATCGGTCCATTGAGGAAGGCGCTTTTCACATCTATTTGATACAACTTGAAATCGTTGTGAGTAGCATTGGCCAATAATATGCGAATAGATTCAAGCCTAGCTACGGGAGCAAAAGTCTCATCGAAATCCAAACCTTCAACTTGAGAGTATTATTTGGCTATGAGTCTAGCTTTGTTTCTTGTTACCACGACATGCTCATCTTGCTTGTTGCGGAAGACCCACTTGGTGCCTACCACATTTGCATTAGGTCTTCTCACGAGCTTCCATACTTTGTTCCTCTTGAAGTTGTTGGGCTCTTCATGCTTGGCTATAACCCAACGCGGATCTCGTAGGGAATCTTCAACGTTAAATGGCTCCAAAGAAGACACAAAAGTATAGTGAGCACAAAAATTTGCCATACGAGAGCGAGTCATTACCCCCATGGAGATGTCTCCAAGTATGTTGTCAATGGGATGATCCCATTGAACACATTGATGAACTCTTGGGTGTGGTACACTTGGTCTTGAGTCAACTTCTTCATCTCACTCAACTTATAGTCTCCCCCTTGACCATTGCCACCATCTTGATCATGGTGTTGGTTTTGGGGATCTTGGACTTGATCTTGTGCTTGGGGCACCTCTTGTGATGGAGTTGGTTCACTTGGGCCTTGTTGCTCTTGAGGTCCTACATCACCAAGCGCCATCCTTCTCAACGCAACACATGGTGCCTCTTTTTTCATTTAGCACACATTGATCAACTTGCTCCAATTGGGAGCCACTAGTCTCATCAAACACCACGTCATGTGTGATTTCAACACAATCGGAGGTTTTGTTGAAAACACGAAAGGTGTAGGTGTTTGAGTCATAACCAAGCAATAAACCTTCAATGGATTTCAAAGAAAACTTCGAAATTCCAGGCTTCTTGTTGAGAATATAACATTTATTACCAAAGACTCTAAAGTAGGAGATGTTCGGTTTGTTACCCATTAGAAGTTCATATGGAGTCTTCTTCAATAGGCGATGGAAGTAGAGACGATTTGTGGCGTGGCAAGCGGTGTTGACCGCTTCTGCCCAAAACCTATCGGAAGTCTTGTACTCATCAAGCATGGTCCTTGACATCTCTATTAGAGTTCGGTTCTTCCTTTCGGCCATCCCATTTTGTTCGGTTGAGTAGGGTGCCAAAAACTCATGCTTGATGCCCTCCTCGTCCAAGTACTCTTCAACTTGAGTGTTCTTGAATTCAGTGCCATTGTCGCTTCTTATCTTCTTGTTTCTCAAGGGGAACTCATTTTTAGCTCTCCTCAAGAAACTCTTGAGGACACCTTGTGTTTCAGCTTTGTCATGCAAGAAAACCACCCAAGTGAAGCGGGAAAAGTCATCAACAATAACTAAACCATATTTGTTACCGCCAATGCTTATGTAAGCAATGGGATCAAAAAGGTCCATGTCCAACATCTGTAGCAGTCTTGTTGTCATCATTACATTCTTGGCAGGATAAGCTGATCCGACTTGTTTCCCGGCTTGGCACGCGCTACAAGGCCTATCTTTCTCAAAAACAACATTCTTTAGACCTCGGACAGAATTGCCTTTTATAAGTTTGGGAAGATTCCTCATACCAACATGGGCTAGCCTACAGTGCCATAACCACCCCATGTTGGTCTTTGCAATCAAGCATGTGTCAAGTTGAGTTTTATCCGCGGTGAACTCCACGAGATAAAGCTTTCCCTTGAGCACACCCTCAAAGGCAACCGAGTTATCAACTCTTCTAGTGACAACCACGCCCTTATTAGAAAATAGTCAATTATACCCCTTTTCGCATAATTGATAAATGGATAAGAGATTATAATCTAAAGACTCAACATGCATGACTAGTGGGATAGTATGTTGTGGAGAAATAGAGATTCTACCCATAGCTAGTACTTTATCTTGACTTTTGTCGCCAAAGTAAATACCTTGACTTGAGTCTTCATTTTCTACATACTTGTTGACGGTCGTTAAGTGCCATTAGTCCGTCAATCCACCTCATAATGCACACAAAAAAGAAACACAACGTAGTGGTAGGGTTAATAACTAACCAATTCCACAAGTATTGGTGTTTATTTGTGTGCAGGTGAATTTAGACCCAAAATACCAAGACATGCAGGGATTAATCCATAAAATTGGGTTTCGATGAATCCACGTGTCATCACATGGATCAAATGTCCCACAAACAGAAGTATCCGAGGCCATCCAACGGTGTAGCACCCATATAAGGATATGGGACCCACCTAGCAGGGACCTGGACGAAGCACAACCCCAACGAGGCCAAGACCAGGTCGGCCGACCGCTTAAGTCGGCCGACTAGGTCTTGGCGCCAATTGCGGTCAAACACCACGTGTTGGCTCCTCCGGACTTGAAGAGGTCATGGGTGACTGATTCGCGCGCATTTGGTTGCGGGAACCAACTCTTCTCCCCCATATAAATAGAATTCCACATCTCACTTCACACACACCAAAAGTTTAGAATAGAATATCACTCCAAAGGTTTAGAGTAGTCCTAGAGGCTGCCAAGTAGAAGAAGAGTGTGGTGAAGAGTTTATGAGAAGGAGGCTGGGGCTTGTCAAGTCCTTCTTCAACACTTGTACCCCTACAAAGGTGTTATTCAAATCAAGTAAGCCTTTCTGAATTAAATTCAAGTTTGATTCTCAATTCATAGCAGTTTGCACAAGTAGTTACTCGTGGGTTCATTGCTTTAATTTATTAGAGTCTGTAGTTGTAGCTTTGTGTTCGAAACAACTAAAGTTGTGATTTGGAACGTAAGCGTGGTGCTTAGGTTAGAAATCACCAGTGAATATCTCGTAGACCCACAAATTGAAGAGGTAGGTAGTATGTGGCGAAAGCCCTATCTGTCCTTTGTAATCCTCCACGTTCGGCTATGCCATAGGCTCCTGGCGGGTGTCGCCTAGTGTTGCTAGGGCTAAACTCGTGCCTGAAGCAATCAGCTACTGAAAATTCCTTAGAATTATAATCAAGACTTTGAATTCTTCTGTCTTCCTTGCCTATAAAACAACTTTGTGTCCTTGGGTGAATTAGTTCGTAAGATTGCACACACATTCCTTGGATTCGATACCCTTGGAATACCCTTTTAAAGTGAAGTGCTACATGACAGTTTTCGTGTGCTTTCGGATTTTTATCTGTGACGTAAGGAACGTCAACAAAAGAATTTTTGGCACCATTGTCGGGGAACGGTTGTTGTTCATCTTCGAATCTTGTTCACCCTCGTATCTATCTTCTTATAATATATTTCCTTTTCTTATCACCACCACCTTTATGGAGCAGCCCACCATTCTTCCATATTCTGCCCCAAAGGGCAAGATCTATGAGCCACCGCCTTCGGCAGAACCAATTTGTTCTACTAGCTATGAACTTTGCCCTGGCTGTATAGACATGGTTCGAGAACAATCCTTCTTAGGAACGGATTGTGAAAACCCTTATCACTATCTAAGAGAGTTCGAAGAATTGTGTTCATGCCTTTTAATCAAGGGTATGACACAAGAGACTCTCAAATGGAAGTTGTTTCCTTTTTCTCTCAAGGAAAAAGCCAAACAATGGTACGACCACAACGTTAGGAAAACAAACGGAAATTAGAGAGAATTATGACACAAATTTTGTCTTGCTTTCTTTCCAATAGCCCAAATTGTTTCCTTACGGAAGAATGTACTATGCTTCCAGTAGATGGAGAAGGAATCTATAGGTGCAGCTTGGGATAGATTTTCTCTTTTGACAAACTTCGACCCAGATTTGTCTATCCCTAATCTGTTTCTTTTGCAACACATGTACATGGGATTGAACAAAGAGTATGCCCTGCATCTTGACATTACGGGTGGAGGATCTTTTCTCCATAAGACGTTGGAGAAGGCAAGGATCTTCTAGACAAAATTATATAAAGTTCTTCCTTCATTATGGGTCTTAATGAGCCCCCAAGAGGAAGTAGTGTCAAGAACTGAGGATGAATCCGTGGACGAGGAAGAACCCATCTCTTGCTTATCCCACACCTTGTCGGAAGAATCCTCTCCCGAACCGTAAACTATGAAGGAAGAAGAAATTCAGCCTTCAACGTTTCCCTTCTACTTCAAGGAAGAGATATTTGAAGATTTTGGCAATACCTCGATGCATTGTTGCCATAGGAAACCATCATTGCCATTAACTCCACCTGACCCACCTGATGGAGTGTTCGTCCAACAAACGATCAAGGAGTTGACCTCTATTTTAAGTATGGAATGGACTGCGGAAGTTAAGCTGTCATCCGAAATTCTTTGGATGACCTCACCTTTGGCAACTATTCTATGTTACATTAGAGGGACACCAATGAAGGTACTATACAACCCCACTATTGGATCAAATCTCATTTCTGATTCTTGTGCTCTCGCCATTCTTGGTGATGTGCCATTGGCACTAACATGTAAATCCTTCCAATATTATTTTGGAAACATCCTTGAAGGATGCTGGGTTTTGCAACAAGTCTCTGTGAGACACAATGATATTGAGGCAATCCTAGATTTTCATGTGTTCGAAATTCGAGATTTTGACATTTTGATTGGGATTCCCATTGAGAAATTTCTCATGGAAATTCCTATGGAAGGAAACCTCAATGTCAACCTTGAAGGGAGAAAGTTTTCTATTCCTATCCTACGATCTAGGAACACATCCACAGAATCTCCCATCCAAGATGAACAATTAGAGGAGGTTAGGACTCTTGAATTCTTAGCCCCTCATGAAATAGAAGTAGAAGAAGATTTCATCCAAGAGGAGGATGAATTTCTGGCGGCAATTGAATTGCCAAAAGAAGATTTGTTCCCAAAATCTCCCGTGGAGTTAAAAAATTCTACCTCCAGCCCTACGATATGCCTTTCTAAATGGCGATTTGGAAGCCCCTGTCATCATAAGTGACAAGCTTTCGAATGATGAGACACTCAAACTCATTGCCATGTTAGAAAAGCATAGAGCTGATTTTGGCTATTCACTGGAAGATCTTAAGGGGATTAGCCCTGCGCTATGCACTCATCGCATTCCTATTGAACCCGAGAGTGTCCCCTCAAGGAAACCTCAAAGGCGATTGAATAATGCAATGCGGGAAGTTGTCAAGAAGGAAGTATTGAAACTTTTGCATGCCGGGATTATCTACCCTGTTCCTCATAGTGAATGGATAAGCCCAGTTCAAGTAGTGCCCAAAAAGGGAGGTATGACGGTCGTTCAAAAAGAGAAGAATGAATTAATTCCTCAACGAACCGTCATGGGATGGAGGATGTCCATTGATTACCGAAAACATAACAAGCCTACAAGGAAGGACAATTTTCTACTGCCTTTCATCGATTAAATGTTAGAGCGATTGGAAAAACATTCCTACTTTTGTTTCCTTGATGGGTATTCGGGCTATCATCAAATCCCAATCCATTCTGACGACGAAAGTAAGACCACATTCACATGTCCTTATGGGACTTATGCCTACCGGCATATGTCTTTTGGACTGTGCAATGCTCCTACCTCTTTTTAAAGATGCATGATGTCTGTTTTTTCCGACATGATTGAGGATATCATGTAATTTTTCATGGATGATTTCTCTGTCTATGGGAAAACTTTTGACCATCGTCTGGAAAATTTAGACAAGCTCTTACAAATATGCCAAGAGGAGGACCTCGTACTTAAAAGGGAAAAGTGCCATTTCATGGTCCATGAAGGCATCTTTCTTGGGCACTTAGTGTCCAAGAAAGGGATAGAGGTGGACAAGGCAATGATTGAAGTCATTGAAAAACTTCCACCTCCTATCAATGTTAAGGAAATCCTAAACTTTTTAGGTCATGCGGGGTTCTATCGGCGATTCATCAAAGAATTCTCAAAAGTCGTTGGACCCCTCACTAACCTTTTAGCTAAGGAATCTCCCTTTGATTTCTATGGTGAATGCCTTAAATCATTTGAAATACTCAAAAAGGCACTCATTTCTGCTCCAATCATTCAACCTTTTGATTGGACACTGCCATTCGAAATCATGTGTGATGCTAGTTACTTTGCTGTTGGTGCGGTCCTAGGCAAAACCAAAGATAAAAAGCATCATGCAATAGCCTACGCAAGAAAAACTCTAACATGAGCTCAACTCAATTATGCCACAACTGAAAAATAACTCTTGGCTATAGTTTTTGTTATCGATAAGTTTAGGTCCTACTTGGTTGGAGCCAAGGTCATAGTCTATACATACCATGCTGCCTTGAAGTACTTGCTCACCAAAAAGGATGCTAAACCAAGGCTAATCTGTTGGATTCTCCTACTCCAAGAGTTTGACTTTGGAATCAAGGATAAGAAAGGAGTAAAGAATTCCGTGGCACATCATCTCTCGCGTATGGAAGTCATGCAAACTACGGACATCCCTATTAGACTTCCTATGAGATGATGTGCTTCTCAAGGTGACTAACCCTCACCCTTGGTATGCGGATATCGTTAACTTCATGGTCACGGGATACGTACCACCAGGGGAAAACAAAAAGAAACTCATCTATGAGAGTCGTAGACACCTTTGGGATGACCCATATCTCTATCGAGTTTGTGCTGATGGCCTTCTTAGAAGGTGTGTCCCATTAATTGAAGGCACTAAGATTATTGAGAAATGCCATGCTAGCCCCTATGGTGGCCATTACGGTGTTTACCGTACCCGAGCAAAGATCTGGCAAAGTGGATTCCATTGGCCTTCTATGTATGAATACACAAAAGAATTCATTCGCATATGTTGGAAATGACAAAAGCATGGAGGAATATCAGCTCGCAATGCGATGCCCGTAACATATAATCTCCAAGTGTAATTAATCGATGTGTGGGGTATTGCGAGAATATCCCGGTGGCTGTAGATTATGTGTCAAAATGGTTAGAATTCCAAGCAAGCTAGGAAAATGTTCCATGAGAACATTTTCCCGAGCTTTGGCACTCCCCCTATGGTCATAAGTGATGGAGGGTCGGATAAGACCTTTCGGAGCTTTTTGAGGGAGCTTGGTGTCCAGCAAACCACAAACAAGTGGTCAGGCAAAAACATCTAATAAGAAAATTAAGAATATTCTGCAAAGGACCATCTTGGAAATGGGAAAGAGATGGAAGCATAAGCTACCCGATGCATTTTGGGCATACCGTACTTCTTACAAAACTCCCATCAGCATGTCTCCGTTCCAACTTGTCTATGGGAAGACTTGTCATCTTCCTGTAGAATTGGAACATAGAGCCTGTTGGGCCATCAAGCGGTGGAACATGGACCTACACGAAGCAGGAAATCACCGATTGAAGCAACTCTTCGAGTTGGAAGAGTGGAGAGATAAGGCATACCATGGTGCCAGAATCTACATGGAAAGAACTAAAATATGGCACGATAAGAGGATTACGTCCAAAGAGTTCAAACCTCGAGACAAAGTCCTACTCTTCAACTCTAGGGTTAAACTCTTTACACATGGGAAGTTCAAAAGTAAATGGAAAGGACCCTACACCATAGTAGAAACCTCATCCCATGGAGTAATCACACTCCAAGGCGATGATGATCATCTATTTAAAGTGCATGGGCACCGACTCAAATTATTTCTCGAATCCCATGAGGATGAGACAGAAAAAGAAACTGACGTGATAAATCTCATTGATTTTCACGTGGTTTCTTTAAATTCTGTTTAAATTCTCCGCGTCTAATTACTGGGCTCATCCAATTATTCATCTATGGAGCCCATTAAGCCAACCCACGGAAACTTGGCCCGAATAGAGCCAGGAAGGGGTCGGCCGAACCCTAGGGTCGGCCAGTGCCCCCTTGCGTCGTCAGCCTTCTGTTATCGCGTGCTGAATCTCCCGACGTATCTCAACAAGACTCTCGATGCTATCGTACATCCCCCGCCTATTTATTGACGGGAACAGAGAAGGGAACTTTGCACCATATAGACAAATCCATCTCCTGTTCCAAATCATGGCCGACAAGAAGATTGTGCCTCATCCCAACTCCAGCTCAACCTTCAACCCGAGCAGAGACATCACGCTGGCCAATGAAAAGTCCCCCCTCACTTTGGAGTCTGTCATGGCATTGGATGCCGTGCCTCTTGCCATGATCCTGCCACCGATGAAGACTCCACGCGGGCATAGCACCACACCTCATGTTGTTGAACGGTCGCTCTCCCCTTGAAGTACGCCCATGAAGCCAATGACACCTGCACGTCTTCCGACTACGGCTGGCCTTAGGTCAGTCAAAACCCGTCTTTTTCCTGAAAGAGGCGAGTCTCTCCCAACGCCGCATCCTGGTGAGGAGTTCATGTACACTCTGAAGACCAAGGACGGTGATGTTGTGAGCCACTACTACAAGTCACCCACTCGTACCTCGCCTCAGCGTGTGGGAGACCGGCTCATTATCGATGGGGTGCGCCAACCTGATTGAGGCTATGCAAAAGGCTTTTTCAAGCAAGTGGATAATTTGGCGATGGAGGAATTGACGGGCTCGCCACCCTCCAAGATTAGGCGTCACCTCTCACTGCCTGCTATTAGAGAGCCATCTGGCCAATTTGAGGACACCGACGGGAAATCTCCTAGTGCCCCTAAAGTGGCACAGCTTTCTAAGGAGTTAGCTTCTCTCCATTTGGAGAACAAGAAGCTATCATACTTTGTGGCTGAAGGGCGCATTTAGAAGGCAGAACTGAAGGATGAGCTCATATCCCTCAAGGAGGAGATTGATGGTGTTCGCTGTGGCATGAGTGCCAAGCTACAACGCATATGCAATGCCGTCGAGAAGCCTGACATCTACAACGCTCCTAAGTGTAGATGTCCCAACCGCATAGGATGCTTACTAGTTTCATTTAGTTTTATTCCAAAATTTTTATTTCATTAAGTTTAGGTTGAATAATGTAAGCATCCCCCTATTTGAGTTTAATAAAATGTACTTACCGGTTCATCTAACCCGATAAAGTTCCATCTTTAGTTTATTTTGTGTGAATAAAGAATTAGGGAACAAGTGTGGGGGAGGTACCCCAAATTCGCGAAATCCCGACATCCAAAAATATCGTTGCATCTCAAAACACGTCACAACTGATTATACAACTCAACATGTCAAAACAGAGCAACTGAGAGGCTAGAAGAGGGTCAGTCGAACCCCATGGTCGGCCGACCTGGTGTGGGCCCCACATAGCTTTGTTTCGCTTCACAAATTCGGTTTGGATCTCCTACCCCTAAATATGCATTCTACGTTACAGTTTGAGTTGATTTGATATTTAATACTGAATATTTGAAGAAAATACAACGAAACAATTAACATTTAAAACTTGGTAGTCAAAATTTGCTTGAGATGAAAATTTGAATACTTTATATTTCGATTTATTGCCCTGTTTATGATTCCCACAAGCATAATAGGAAAACATGTCATCTAAGTATTTGACTAGTGTGATATGGTAAATTAGTTACTTGAGGAGATATCTCCTTGCTTGAAATTGATTTTTGATGTTTGCACAAATTCGAGTCTTGAACTTTGCCTGACTCCTCATTGGAGATTTACATACCCACCACGGCCATATGATACAAGGTATTGAAAACCACATGCATATGCCACTTTGCCTTTTATTGAACTTTGTCAAACTCATCACCCAATTGAGTGAAATGCATGAATTTTTGACTTAGAAGTTCTTGTGCACCCTATTCATGCAAAAATTCTCACATTGAGAATTTGCATCCACCATTCATCCATCCAATAAAGAAAACTCCATACATTTTGGTCATCAAAATCTCTCTAGAAAAAAATAAAAAGGAGTAGAAGACATGGTTACGGAATTCAAAAAAAAAGAGAGTAGCCTTGTTTCATCCTTAATGAGAGAAAATCATGGAGTCCATATGTATCCATTCCATTCATGTGCACAAGGATTTCCTTTGTCAATTTGTTTGTTGCAAAAGTCTCTCATAGGATCATGTTTTTGACTTAGTAATATATGAATTGCAATGTGTGCCACAATTATCCCTACCAAGCTCCACGTATAGCCACATTTAGCATAGGGAAAAATTGGCACAACATGCCAAGGTGAGGATGAATACACTTCACTACTATAATAAGCCTCATTGTTGGCGGCTCCAAACGTATTATCACACGCGGTTTCTAAAACCGCCTGAAACGAAGAGCCTGTGATAATATGCAATTTCACAGGCGGAGAAGTGAATCCGCCTGTGAAGACATATTATCACAGGTGGTTCTTTACTTAGGCTAGCCGCCTGTGAAGACACATTATCACAGGCGGGTCGTGCAGCATATATAACCGCCTGTGATAATTATGTTATCACAAGCGGATCTTTACCTACGACAAACCGCCTGTGGAGACATTTTATCACAGCCAGTTTGTACCATAACAGTTAACACCTGTGATAATTAGGTTATCACAGATGGTTCTTTACCTATATCTAGCCGCCTATGATAACAATATTTCATAGGCAGTTCTAGCTGTAGGTAAATAACCGCTTGTGATAAGGTATATCCTATGCAGTACTATCTGTTGTTATTTCTAGTTTCCAGGTCAATTCAATATAGTCATAGAAGTCAACAATATCATCACAGAAGTCAACAATATCATCACAAAAGTCATCTCACAGAAGTCAATTTCACTAAAACAATATACATATGTACAAGTTACACATACAGTTCATCTCATAGTTTACATGTTTTCACTAAAAACCGTTTCTATTGACATAGTTGCAAAGTTCTGGCACATCAGCTATTGCACCATTCTCATCAAAGAACTCTCCTCTTTTGTGCAAAATTTCGCGACGCACGAATTGACACAATTCAACAGCAATCTTGTCGGCTCCTCCACCAGGAATACTTCTACAAACCGGCCATTTTTTGTTCACATTCTTCATGTGCTGCAATGAAACACATAACAATGTTTAGAATGTGTTGGTTTGAACAATCTCAAAGTTTAGATCAAAGTGAGAGTATACAAGAATTTATTTGGTATTTTTAGAGCAGTTGTACTATGAGCAATTGAATTTTGAAGTTGGAATCAAAATATGAAAATAATATTTCTGGTAAGATTGAACATCATCGAATATAAATATTAAACTATGCTTGTTACAATGAAAATGAAACTCAAAAGTAAGAAAATAAAATATCGGCATTAAGGATAACTTACATCCTCACGATTCACTCTGTATTCGCTGGCGGTCTGAAGATGCTCGCATACATAATACCCGCATAAGACGCTCCCAGTAGGCTGCTTTAGACAAGCATAATATGTTATAATGTCTAATGCATTTGTATTAGGAGGTCTCTGATCACTAAGCTATTCTGCATAAAACTGTCAAGCGCTGTAATACAAGAAATGTCATATAAAACTTGTCAACACATTGTAAATGTGTGTAAATTAAAATTATTGAATAAACATACAATTTTAAAATGGAAAGGAAGTATTTATAATGATCTGGTGAGTAATCGGCTGAGTCCAAGACTGTTGCCAAACCCTACGTTGGCTTGATAAAGATCATTATGTAGTGATTACTGCACACATACAAACACGTGTTAACAATTAGCAATAATTGCTATTTCAATGTCATGTGGCGAACTTAATCAAAGTGGTACGGAGCCTTTACGAGGTACTTGCCGTCTCTGACAAAGTTAAATATTGCATGTCCGATGTAAGCTACATCTATTCTTCTATCCTTCTTAAGTTTTGCGATTGATTTTTCAAATTCTTTTTTTTTCATGTGCTTGAATTGTGCTGAGTCTCAATCCACCTTGACGTCGAATAGCGTCTTTGCAATCTATGTAGGGTCAAGGATACCTGTCTTGCATTTCATCTTTTCATTATCTATGTATTGCATCCTATTGAAGAAGTCTAAAATTGTTATAATCTCATGAAATGTGTATGCGTGTAGTAAGAAAAGCAAATGAAAAATATTAGAGGCACTTACAAGCACCAGACGAGTGGCAGGTTGATTTCAAGCATGCCCCGATAGAAAAGGGTATGCAGCTCTTCAAATAAAATGACTCGTTTATCTGCTCCAATGCTCTAGAATGCATCTTTTGGAATACGAAATGTCACGCAAGAAAGATCATATTTTGTGTTGGTAAGTATGTACCCATCATGCATTCTTTTGAGCGGGGCAGGTTGTTTGCTAAGTTGTACGGATGTCATGAATGGCTTCCCATTCTCAAATTTAGGAGAAACATCCTCAATCTTGTATATTGGAACTCCTGGTTTAACTAAAGCCGTCCGCCAATTATACATGACACTGTCTTTTTCCCACTCCTCGATATCTTCTAATGTTGGCTCATGAGAAGAACGAGATGCACTCGATTTTCTAATATTTTCCTTCATGGTTTCCAAATACTTTGACACTTCTTATGAATGTTTCTTAATTTCGTATGAGCTAACCTTGATAGGTACTGATGATCGAGGAGTAGTCGTCAAAAGTTGGACACTGGCTTGTTGTTGAACATGTTGTTCAACTGATTGCTCATTACTCCCAGCAGCTAGCTCTAGTACTACGTCAAGCTGTTACTCAACTGGTTGCTCTTTACTAGCAATAGCTTGCTCTGGTACTGCTTAAAGCTGTTGTCCAACTTGTTGCTCTTGGTTATCTTTATTTGCAAGGTTACTATCATCCTTGTTGAGACATAGGGGGAGTGGATCTTCCTGGACTGGAAGTAGATCTTCCTGGACTTTTGCCTTAGAAGATGGGCTTGCAGCATTTTGAGATGCGACGGGGCTAGAAATCGGCTAATCGTCCAACACGATATCGCGGCAGTGCTAAAGGATTAATTGGTTGACAGCCTGCCCCAGAGTCGCGATCCCCTCATGTGTGATGTGTTCTATCTCATAATCTTCATAATCATTATCAATGATCTGAAGAACTTGCACCACATCGTAATACAACAGAAGTGGATTGCCGTTGAAGTCACGATCAGGCTTTGCCATAGCAGTGGCAACCTGTTTGGTTTTGTTCCCTACTCTGTCAATCAGGACAAGAAGACGACAAGATTTGTCCTTAGCAATATCATCGACAGCGAACTTATGGGTTGACCCTGAGCCTGGCACAAAACCTATTCTGCTAGGGTATGCAGTTGGAGATACCAATTCCTCCTTTGGCACGGGAACCATCGCTGTACTCGGTGCCACTAATTGTCTAGATTGTCTAAGTTGTTCCATTATTTCTTGCACATTTTCTTTGACCTTTTGAGCAATCATTTCATCAAGTGTTTTCTTGAACTTCTCACGTCTTCTATATGTGTGTTTATTTTTAGGGAAACCATCTAGCCAAGATATTTGAGAAAAGATTGCTCGAACCTGTCCAATGTGTTCAGGGTTTCCTAGAATAGTGGTAAGTTGGTCATTCTCTCTCTTCGGCTTGAAGAGACCCTTCTGTTGCTTTTCAATCACTTCTTTCATTTTTTTTCCTCTACTTCATTCACAGAGTCGGGCTTTTCAAGTTTGCCCTCGCTGGTCAAACCTAACGGATCAAAGACCCATTGCTGAGTTCTCTCATCGCAGCCTTCTAACAGGTGAGGATTGCCCTTACTGGTAATTTCGTCTAATATCTTATTCCTTTTCTGGACCTTGGGGGAAAATCCAGTGGACCCCAAGCGATGATGGTATTTGTTCTTTTTGGCAAGCTCTGACCTAGTTGCACTTAGGGCTTTGGCATCAGGTGTGGTATTTTGACGAACAAACTCTTGCCACTGAGCTTGTGTGATTTTTCTCATCTTCCTCGGGCTAGGGACCTTATCGGCCTTAACATAAGCATCCATTTCCCTCTTCCAGCCACGGAACTTCTAACAGTAAGAGACCAATGTTGCTTTCTTTACAACTTCTTCCGTGCCTTTGGAGAACTTGAATTGTTTCATTATCCTTTCCCACAACTCATTCTTGGTCTCCTCTGGTAATTTTCTCTAATTCTTGGTTGTGATCGGCATGAGCTCTCTAACAAGAAAACTGCATGCATTTCAGTACTTGGTAACTGAATCTAGTGGTTCTTGGGGAAGCCCACCTGTACCAACCCTTGTTATGTACATGATGCGGTCCAGTGGACCCTTACTGGGACCTCGTTGCCCTCGTTTCCGCTTGAGTGAAGCTGAGGATTCATCCATTGGAGAACCTTCTGCGGTTTTGGGAGCCGAAGTCACCTCGTTGTCTTCGCGATTAATCTAGGTAGAAAAGAATTATAACACTTTTTATACTTGACAACTAACATTAACTTGAACTGCTGAAGTTAAGATTCATGATCCATACCTCGTCGGCGGGATCATATTGCGGGTCGAGATCCTCTGAAGTCTTTTTAATTTTTATATTTGGAAAAGGATCTGATGGACTGTGAAATGAGCCTGAACTACTAGAGTCAGTAAACTCCATATTGTCTTCTTTATTGTTACTACCAGCACCAGTCTTCTTAGGGCTTTCCATGCTAGAACTAATAAGACAAAAAATATAATGATGGCATATTAACTCTACATGAAGTGTCCCACAGAACCATCAACCACTTGTGCGTGTCAAAAAATTTATGAAGTCATGGCCAAAACATGAGTACAAGGTGATATATTCGACTTGCTATACCATTACATCCAGCATGTGGTTAGAATGGATGGTGCTTAGGATAAAAAGAACAAGACACATTCCTTAATTGACCGAGAGGGACTACAATCCAAATCACCTCTCATTACACAAGTTCATCTTCTTTCAGATTTTATCCCATATCTAAGTATATTATGCCATAAGCTCATTAACAGTGGTGGTCTTGCCACACAATTCAACTTTTACAGGTATAAGCATGGCTAAGCTTGACATTTCGTAAAATAAAAACTAACCCAGACCTTGGTGGGACGACTAGGGTTCAAAAACTTGAAAAAAAATCTATGCACGGTGGCAACGAGAGGGTATCACATGATTGTAAGTCCATGTACCGTGCAAAGTTCTTAGTCCATCTATGCTTAAAGAGAGAGATCCATGTTCATATATGAGCTGGTATCATTTGTAAAAAATAAAAAAGGGGGAGGGGTGGGCTGGGGGTTAAGGACCTTAGTAAGATGAATGTCAGTCTGCTGACCAAATGGCTGTGAAGATTGGAAAAGGAAAAAGGGCTTTGGCTAGACATTGTCAGAGTTAAATACATTAGGGATTCTCCTGTTGGGACATTGAGACATAAAATGTATAACTCTCCCATATGGAGAGACCTTCAAAAAATCAAGAATATATATACAAGAGCAGAAAATTTACTTTAGGGAATGGTGAAACAATAAGTTTTTGGCTAGAAATTTGGTTAGAGGTAAAACCTCTAGCCAGTCTGGTTATAAACAAATTTGGAAAGCTAGAATCCCTCCCAAAATCAAAATCTTTATGTGGTTGATTGAAAATGATGCTATATTAGTGAAAGAAAACATGGTCAAAAGCAATCGATCCGGTGATGCCTCATGTAGCTTTTGCCATGAATTTGAAATAGTGAATCATTTTGATTTTTGGCTGTTGCATAAGCTTGGACATCCTGCTCAAAACCTGCATATGGTTCATAGCGTCATAACAACTCAAGCTTGGACAGCGTGCTCAAACCCCAACCAAGGAAATCTATGCAAGACAATTGTTTCTTTGACTTTCCGAATATGGCAAATCGTCAGATCATTTCGGCAGGAGAAGATCCTAGGGAATTACATTCCAACCATTACACTCTTCAAACACCAAAGATTGATGTGGTAGCCACATTCGACAACTGTAATTCATGAATTAAGGTATGAGTTGAAATATCTGGTATTCCTTTTTTATAACTTATAAGCAAATTTATGACATCACCTTAGTTCTTTTTTGAATGTAGCCTAGAGGGGGGTGAATAGGCTTTTTGAATTTTTAGTCGAAGCCTGAAACCCTTAGCAAACTGATCAAACACGGAGAAATCGGACTAGTCCGGTAGTGTGCGGACTAGTCTGGTGTATGCAGACTAAATTGATCAAGTTTGATCAGCGATTTCGATCAAAGTACTCTATGCAGCGGAAATTGAGTTACAAATAGAGTGTATTACTTCAATAAAAGTAGATGTGGCACAAGTTAACTTTAGATTCAAAGTTTTAACGCAAATTTAACTAGATTAAGCAAACTCTAGATCACTATGAATAGATAGAACAAAAGAACAAAGTACATAATGATTTTTTATCTCGTGGTTTGATTCCATAGAGGAAATCTACATCCACATTGAGGAGCCCACGAAAGGACAGGGTCTTCACCAACCCTACCATCACCGAATCGCCACGGAGGCTGATTCTCTTCCACTAATCACGAAGGGGTAAGATAACCGTGTTCATGGGGTCTTCTCACAAGTTGAGTGATGAGGACATCACAACAGCGGAGACGCGCATTGAACTGCAAGGACCAATCACAAGAGCACGGGCACGGTTATTAAATCAGCAGATGAATTCGTTCTTAACTTCTTTTGTATGTGAGTTTGAGAATAGATTGCTATGTGATGATTTAATTGTTATTAAGAATAATGGAGAAGATCAACAAGTGAAGGAAGGAGGCCTTGGGAGCGTGGAGAACCACCTGGGACGTCCACAAGTTGATGGAAACAGTTTACAATTCGGACTCGAGTTCAACTCGGAGCCCAGGAGCAGTCCACCTTAAAACAGACGCCCAGGAGGCATACAGACTCCGTTTTTGACGTTCTACATATGCACATAAAGAGGAGAAGATAAACTTTCCAATGGTTCTGGTCCCACCTCAAAATTCCTCCGGAGTCATTGGGAATCATCGAAACAAGTGGAGTCCAGATTTCTGTCCGGTGCTGCGCCACCGAAACGGGCCTTTGGGCCTTGTATCCCGTAAGAGTCCATTAGGGACGCGTTAATCGTGTTTTGGTGGAACCCTAGCCTATAAATACTGCAGCCGCCGGTCATATTCAGTGGGTTTTGCTTAGATCAATAAAGTCGCCGTTCTACGGTTTGTGAGACCCCAACTTCGCGATTTCCGATCGTGTCTTCTACGTTCTTGCTCGTGTTCTCGGTTGCACTTGCAGGGATTAGCCTTCTTGGCGAGGTCAAGCGTGTGCAGCACGGTTGATAACCAACGGATCCATGGTGTAGTGATTGCAGGGGTACTCGAACCGCTCGAGTGCCGCGGATCATCAACGTCGAGTTCTCCATCCCAATCGACATACCTTTCGGAAGATCGGGCCTAAACCTACTCATCAATTGGTATTAGATTTCCAGGTTGCCCGTGAGGTATCTTTGTTTTCCTTCCTTCCATTAGATCGATTTTGTTTCGTACCTAGAGTCCACAGAAAAGCCACAAAAAAAGAATTAGATCGTTTTTACCGCTTCCCAGACTATAGTGCCTGCAGTTTCGTTTTTCAGTTTGCATTGTTGAGTTTGCATTCGTGTGGTTGAGTCTTGTTGCTGGTTTAGCTTTGTGTTTTTGGGTCCTAGTTATCGTGTTTCGTCCTTGTTTTCTTGCTATTCGACACTTATTCCACAATCCCTAAATAACAAACCGATCCACCACGTTCATCGGTTTGCCCTAGCTAGCCGCCTTGCGTGAACTCCCGCATCGCCAGCCCTAGATTAGGTGACAAACCTTTGTGCCACTCATCCTTGAATCATCACACAACACCCCATTAGTTGCTGTGCAAATTCCCGATCGTTTTCACATCCGATTGCGAGTTCTGTTCTCAAACCGAGTTGGAATCAACATCTAAAAAATCGTAACTCGGACAGCCTACCTTAAAACGGCCATAACTTTCGCATACGAACTCGAAATCAGGCAATTTTTTTTCAAATTCATCTACGCGAAATTTCGCATCTGATTTTCCGCGGCATAGCCGTGTTCGGCGAAATTAGATTGCCCAAATTCCCCTCGGAAGATAGGCTATCCGGCCTCTGAAGTTTCAGCACGAATTTTAAAGAATCTTCTTGATTTTCTATAGGCCGCATATTACATCCAATTGAGCTGCAAATTTGTGTGCTTCCTATATTTTTGCTCCTGAGTAAAGAAAAAATATCAAAAAAAATATTACAAAAAAGAAAAAAAATAGTGAAGAGCACGCATATAAAGCAATTGGCCTATACCACTTGGTGCTGTTTGTTTGGTTATATCATTCTGTCTTTCTTTTGCCTTGATACTTCCTTGTGTTGTGCTAGGCTCTAGGGCACTCGGTTGACCAGCAACAGTTTCCTACATTGAATACTTATTCAACTTTGTTTAGCTGTTAACGATTTTCTGCTTATTAGCCACCATATTGTGCCATCCAAGCTCCACCTTTCTCTTGAGCATAACAGGTACCTTTGCAATCACCCCACGCTTCATTGGTTTATCTCACCGTCCACACCACCTGCTGTGTTGGTAAGAACACTTGTAAGAGCGTGGTAAGACGCTTGAGCGAGAGAGATTGTTTTCTTCCACCTTCGACATTGCCACCGTAGTTGATAGGGATAACATTTTTTTTGTTGTCTTTTGTTTCCTACTAACAATGGCAGGAGAAGACAATAATGACGACTGTGTTCAACATGCTCAGTTATGTGATATGATGAAGACTATGACGGATATGTTCGCCAAATACAACGCAGCAACGGAGGAGTCATTAGCAAACTTGACTCGCTAACTGGATGACCTTGCTCTTCGGATGAATACTTTTGAGGCTCGGTTGCCTCTCGCTGGAAGACAAGAAGACAATGCTTATGATGAACTGGAAGATCACAATAATCAGCCAAGACTGCCACTTTATCGTCGAGGTATGGGAGGTAATAATCATCACAATTATAATCGCCCTCCTGATGATCCTTTTGGTAAAGTGAAATTACTATACCCTCTTTTTCTGGTGCTTATGATGCTGAGGCTTATCTTGATTGGGAGATGACAGTAGAGCAAAAATTTAATTCCCATCTTGTTCCTGAACAACAAAGAGTTCGTCAAGCCACTAGTGAGTTTAAGGACTTTGCTATCATATGGTGGAATGAACTTGTTAAAACTAGAACTGATCCTCCATCATGGGATAGATTAAAGGAAGCTATGCGTGTTTGATTTGTTCCTCCATCTTTTCAGCGGGACCTTCGCAAAAAATTGCAGCGTTTAGACCAAGGTAACATGTCCGTAGAGGAGTATTATCAAGAGTTACAAAAGGGTATGCTGCGTTGTGGGGTAGTAGAGGACATGGATGATAAAATAGCTCGTTTTTATGGGGGGTTGAGGCGTGAAATTTAGGACATTGTTGATTACAAGGAATATGATATTGTTAACAGATTGTTTCAGCTTGCTATGTTGGCAGAAAAAGAATTGCAGGGCCGACAACAACAGCAACAACGCACGAGGAGCAACTTCACGCCGCGTACAGCAACTACACCATCCAAAACAGCACCATCTTCGGCCCCCGTGCAGCGACTACACCACCCAATGGCGGCCAACGAACTATACCTGCTGCTCCACCTTCTCACGTGCCGGAAGGCAGCAAGGCGACATCATTCAAGCCTTCGTCGACCACTCCTTCTACGGGTCGTACTTCCGACATTAAGTGTCACCGCTGCCAGGGACTTGGTCATATGATGAGAGATTGCCTGAGCAAACGAGCATACATAGCACGCGACGATGGCGGGTATGATAGTACTTCGGATGTTGAAGATGAATATTCTCTTGTTACTGACTTTACAGATCCAAATGACGAACACACCGAAGAAGAGGTATACAGCGGCGACGGAGAACTATAGGAGCATCATTGTGCAGCGTGCCTTGATCTCCAAAGTGGAGACCGACGACAAGCTACAACGACACAACCTCTTCCACATGTTTCTCGTCGTCAAGGACTGCCGTGTACACACTATAATTGATGGAGGTAGCTGCAATAACTTGGTAAACACGAACGTCGTCAAGAAACTCGGTTTGACAACAAGAGCACACCCTCATCCATACCACATTCAATTGTTCAACAACAGCGGTAAGGTTCGGGTAACACAAACAGCGAGAATCCATTTTTCAATTGGTTCATACCATGATTTTGCTGATTTTGATGTTGTTCCTATGGATGCTTGTTCTCTTTTATTGGGTCGTCCTTGGGAATTTGATACAGATGCTATTCATCATGGTAGAACCAATAAATATTCTCTCATGCATAAGGGAAAGAAAATCACTTTGCTCCCCATGACTCCTGCTGAAATTGTGCATTTTGAGAAGAGTAAAATTTGTGAGGGCAAAGAAACTAAATTAGAATCTGAAAAACAGCAAGTTATTAAGTTAAAATCACCATCATTGCTCGCAACTAAATCTGAACTTGCTGATTTATTCGATGCTAAGGGATGTGCTATGCTTTAGTTTGCAAAGAAGCCATGTTTTCACTTCATGAATTGTCTATTGCATTGCCCCCTACTGTTGCTAACCTTTTGCAGGAGTTTGAGGATGTGTTTCCCTCCGAGATACCCCCTGGTTTACCACCGATGAGAGGCATTGAACACAAGATCAATTTGATTCCAGGAGCAAGTTTGCCAAATCGTGCAGCATACAGGGCAAATCCACAAGAAACTAAGGAAATTCAGCGACAAGTCCAAGATCTTTTGGACCGCGGGTACATTCGTGAAAGCCTTAGCCCTTGTTCCGTTCCTGTTCTTTTGGTTCCTAAGAAAGATGGTAGTTGGCGCATGTGTGTTGATTGTCGAGCGATTAATAACATCACCATTCGATATCGTTATCCTATTCCTCGATTAGATGACATGCTTGATGAATTGAGTGGTGCTATCATCTTCACAAAAATTGACTTGCGTAGTGGTTACCACCAAATTAGAATGGCACTAGGAGATGAATGGAAAACTGCATTTAAAACCAAGTTCGGACTTTATGAGTGGTTAGTTATGCCTTTTGGTTTAACTAATGCACCAAGCACCTTTATGCGATTAATGAACGAGGTTTTGCGTGCTTTCATTGGACAATTTGTGGTGGTTTACTTTGATGATATCCTCATTTACAGCAAGTCATATGATGAACATCTTGATCATTTACGTGCTGTTTTTACTGTTTTGAGAGATGCACGTTTGTTTGGTAACCTCGAAAAGTGCGTCTTTTGCACCAATCGAGTCTCGTTTCTTGGCTATGTCGTTTCCTCGCAGGGAATTGAGATGGATGAGGCAAAAATTGAAGCAATCACCAGCTGGCCAGCCCCAACAACCGTCACACAGGTTCGTAGTTTTCTTGGTCTTGCAGGTTTTTATCGGCGCTTTGTGCGGGATTTCAGCACCATTGCAGCACCTCTACATGAGCTAACGAAGAAGGGAGTTCCATTTTGATGGGGCAAACAGCAGAAACAAGCTTTTGATGCTCTCAAATCGAAGCTTACACAAGCACCATTACTACAACTTCCTGATTTTGACAAGACCTTTGAGCTAGAATGCGATGCAAGCGGCATTGGTATTGGAGGCGTTCTCATAAAGGAGGTAAACCCATTGCTTTCTTTAGTGAAAAACTTCATGGTCCTTCTCTGAATTATTCCACTTATGATAAGGAATTGTATGCCTTAGTACGTGTATTACAAACTTGGCAACATTATCTTTGGTCTAAGGAGTTTGTCATACATTCCGATCATGAATCATTGAAGTATCTTAAGTGTCAAACCAATCTGAATAAACGACAAGCTAAATGGATTGAGTTCATAGAGTCGTTTCCATACATCATTAAGCATAAGAAAGGGAAGGAAAATATCATTGCCGATGCATTATCTAGGCGTTATACCATGCTGTCCCAACTTGATCATAAAATCTTTGGTTCGGAAACAATTAAAGCATTATATCCTACTGATTTGGACTTCAAATATGCTTTTGAAAATTGTAGAGAAGGAAGAACTTGGAATAAATATGTGCTGCGAGAGGGTCTCCTCTATCGTGCTAACAAGCTATGCGTTCCAGCTAGCTCCGTTCGTCTATTGCTTTTGCAGGAAGCACATGGAGGAGGGTTGATGGGACATTCTGGAGTGAAGAAAACTGAAGACGTGCTGTCCACACACTTCTTTTGGCCAAAGATGAGGCGTGATGTCGAGCGCTATGTGTCACGATGCACTACTTGCAACAAAGCTAAGTCTCGCCTTAACCCACATGGTCTTTATATGCCTCTTCCTGTTCCTAGTGTACCTTGGGAGGATATTTCTATGGACTTTGTTTTGGGATTGCCTAGGACTAAGAGGGGGAGGGATAGTATTTTTGTAGTTGTTGATCGTTTTTCCAAAATGGCACACTTTATACCTTGTCATAAGAATGATAATGCCTCACACATTGCTGATTTATTTATGACGGAAATTGTTCGTTTACATGGTGTGCCAAATACCATTGTTTCTGATCGTGATGCAAAATTTTTAAGTCATTTTTGGAGAACTTTGTGGTATAAATTGGGAACCAAGTTGCTGTTTTCAACTACATGTCACCCACAAATGGATGGACAGACCGAGGTAGTTAATTGTACTTTATCCACTATGTTGCGGGCTGTTTTGAAAACAAATTTGAAGTTGTGGGAGGAGTGTTTACCACATATAGAATTTGCTTACAACAGATCCGTTCACTCCACGACAAAGGTAGGTCCATTCCAGGTAGTGTATGGTTTCAATCCCCGTGCTCCTATTGATTTACTACCTTTGCCTCCTTCTAAAACTATAAATTTGGATGCTACACAACGATCTGAATTCATTCTTAAGATGCATGAAACTACAAAGAAAAATATTGAAATGATGAATGAGAAGTATAGGATTGCAGGTAGTAAAGGTAGAAAAGAAGTAAAACTTGAACCGGGCGATTTGGTGTGGTTACATTTGACAAAAGAGCGATTTCCCGACTTGAGAAAATCTAAACTTATGCCACGAGCTGCTGGTCCTTTTAAGATCGTTGAAAAGATTAATGACAATGCATATAAGCTTGAATTGCCTCCCGATTTTGGGGTTAGTCCTACATTTAACATTTCAGATTTGCGACCGTACTTAGGAGAAGAAGATGAACTTGAGTCGAGGACGACTCCAATTCAAGAGGGGGAGGATAATGAGGACATCACAACAGCGGAGACCCGCATTGAACTGCAAGGACCAATGACAAGAGCACGGGCACGGTTATTAAATCAGCAGGTGAATTTGTTCTTAACTTCTTTTGTATGTGAGTTTGAGAATAGATTGCTATGTGATGATTTAATTGTTATTAGGAATAATGGAGAAGATCAACAAGTGAAGGAAGGAGGCCTTGGGAGCGTGGAGAACCACCTGGGACGTCCACAAGTTGATGGAAACAGTTTACAATTCGGACTCGAGTTCAACTCGGAGCCCAGGAGCAGTCCACCTTAAAACAGACGCCCAGGAGGCATACGGACTCCGTTTTCGACGTTCTACATATGCACGGAAAGAGGAGAAGATAAACTTTCCAATGGTTCTGGTCCCACCTCAAAATTCCTTCGGCGTCATTGGGAATCGTCAAAACAAGTGGAGTCCAGATTTCTGTCCGGTGCTGCGCCACCGAATCGGGCCTTTGGGCCTTGTATCCCGTAATAGTCCATTAGGGACGCGTCTAATCGTGTTTTGGTCAAACCCTAGCCTATAAATACTGCAGCCGCCGGTCATATTCGGTGGGTTTTGCTTAGATCAATAAAGTCGCCGTTCTACAGTTTGTGAGACCCCAACTTCGCGATTTCCGATTGTGTCTTCTACGTTCTTGCTCGTGTTCTCGGTTGCACTTGCAGGGATTAGCCTTCTTGGCGAGGTCAAGCGTGTGCAGCATGGTTGATAACCAACGGAGCCGTGGTGTAGTGATTGCAGGGGTACTCGAACCGCTCGAGTGCCGCGGATCATCAACGTCGAGTTCTCCATCCCAATCGACATACCTTTCGGAAGATCGGGCCTAAACCTACTCATCATTGAGGGCTCCCAAAGATTTACAATTCAAAACACCACCAAACAAACTCGAAAAGTATGCAACTAAACAACGAGAGTGTGTGAGAGAATCAAACCAAGAGCTCAAATCGTGAAGATTGTGTCTCTCCTTTTATCTATGGTTAATCCTCAACAATTTGATCTTTCCTGCGTTGGATTGTGTGGAGAGACGTGTTTTCTAGGCTCTTGGAAGTTGTGACAGCGCAGGGGGTCGAGAGAGTTCATTGTTGGGTTGTGCACCTCTATTTATACTAGGGTTTGCAAAGGTTACCATTAGGGTTCAAAACGTTCGGACTAATCCGTGGTGGACTTCGGACTAGTCTGATGTACGGATCGTGGGAAACCCTAAGTGCCCCGAATTATCGGACTTGTCCGTCCCTGGGTGAACTAGTCCGTTTTACTCTCTGGAGATGTTCGGACTAGTTTGGCAGATATCGGACTAGTCCGGTGTGGTGAATCCCTTAGTGATTTGAGGACAAGTACGCAATTGGAGGACTTGTCCGATTTTAGTCAGAGAGGTTATCAGACTAGTACGGATGATATCGTACTAGTCCAGTGTCGTGAAATTTGAGGGGCTAAGGACAAGTCTGAACTTTGGGGGGATTTGTCCGATGTAGGTTAGTGAGTATTCCAGACTTGTCTGTGGAATATCGGACTTGTCCGATATTGATCAAAAGGATTATCGGACTAGTCCGAACATTACCAGACTAGTCCGTTGTGGACAAGTCTGCACTAGGAGGACTTGTCCGTCCTGGACAGTGAGCATATCAGACTAGTGAGTGGTACTTTGGACTAGTCCAGTCCTGTGTAAATTTGTGCAGTGAGAGTGATTTCTTTAGCTTGAGATCTTGGGGTGTGTTTCTCCAACACACTCCATACACAAAGAATACTCCATTCATCTCTTGAGCTCTTTTCAACTTGATTCATCACTCTCCTTTCTTTTTGTGCTTACTTCATAATTTCATCAAAACCTACGTTCATCTCAAGAATTTTGTTAGGATCTCATTTGTTTGTCATAAATCAACCATAACCCACAAGGTATGCCTAGATGCACTTTCAATCTCCCCCTTTTTGGTGATTGATGACAACCAATTGGGATTTCACAAATATGATTAAAAATCTAGATTTTCATAAAGTGTGCACTTATGAGCTTGGAACAAATTATGAAATGAAGGCATAACACATATGTTCACTCTTTATGGTGGGGGTGCAAAACTACATGTGTGTGAGCAATAATCGTGATGATGATGAGGTAAAAGCATACTCATAACAACAGCAATCATATATGTCAATCTCAAAGCATAAACATAGATTGCATCACAGAATCATCACTAACATCATAAACATGACTTAGAACCATAATAAGAGCATAATAGCAGTTTTACAACCCAAAAGCATAATAGAGTTCAGTTTTACAACCCAAAAGCATAACAACGAGCAAAAGATGCAAGTGGAGCTCTCGTCTCTCAAACTACAGCTAGACCTAGTGACTCCCCCTCAATCTCTCCCTCTTTGGCATCAAGACAGCAAAAAGAAGCAGAGGATGGATCTAGAGGTCGCCCCAGGCTCATTCCTCGCTGTTGAGTCACTCCTCGCTGTCGGTCCGCTCATCATCTTCATCTTCAGGCTGCGGAGGAGGAGGAGGAGCAGATCCACTCGAAGTGCCCCCAATACCAAAATAGGCATGTTCAGAAGGTGAAAGGGGTGGAAGCTCCGAGAAGTCAGAGGGAGAGTCCTCGGAGATGATAGGAGATCCAATGGGCTCAATCTCCAGCTTCTGGCAGATTTGTTTGACATTTTGCTTTATGTATCTCATATCCTCCTTCCTTGCCTTGTTCAACTTATGTACTTTCACCTCCGCCTTCTTGCAGGAGCCAAAGATGGCGGCTAAGTACTTCAAAATGCCACTTGGGGACCCCTTCTTGGAAGTAGTAGCTCCTGAGCTTGATGGGGGTCTTGCTTCAGCATGGGCCCTTCTGGGAGCCTCCCCACTAGATACAGGGGATGCAGCAGCTGGGAGAGAGGCTTGGGGAGGCTTCTGAGGCCTCAGATATGTGTGCTCCACATCCTTCACAAACTCAATTCCTGTGACTTTCTCAATCATAAACATGAGGTAGGGGGCATAGCCACAGGAACGGTTCGGTGTGCAGGAGATATTCACCATATCATTCCAAATGTAGTCAAATATATCAAACCTTTTGTTCTTGCTTATCACCTTCATTAGTGTCCTTAGGTAGCCTTAGACACTTCCTGCATCTCCATCCTTCAAAGTAATTGTCTTCTTGAGCACCCTATTTAGAACCATGAAGAATGGTTTCATGTTCTTGGTGGATGTGGGGTTGTACTTCAGGCGAGTATCATAAAGGAAGTCCATTTTATCCTTCTCAAGGACGACAATGTTATGGATGATGAGCTCATTTCTGCCAGTGTCTTCTAGGTGAAGCAGTCTTGCAAACTCATTATAAGTAATGGTGTACTTGGATCCATGTGTCATCCAAGTCACCCTCTCCTCTTCATCACTAGAAAAATAGAAGGTAGCAAAGAATTGGGCGATGACCTCATCATTCCAGTTGCACCTGAAAGCAAACAAGTCTTTTGGCCCATGCCTCTCCACAGCCTGTATCACTTCATCAAAGGCTGGGCAACTCTTCCTCTCAAAGTGGGTCCAGTCGATCCATTGGCTTCAGACCACTAGAGTCTTCATTGTGAGATACACAGAACTATAGTAGTCCGCGTGGAAGTTGCTCCAGAATCATGCATCAGCTGCCTTTCTGGATCTGCTGTAACAGTCAATTCGCCTGAGCTTTGAAGCGATGTTGCTCCCTTTGCCATTGAACTTTTCCTCATTGGGGTCTCTGTTCCCCTGCCTCGGAGCACTCATCTTGAGAGGTCCAATCGGACCAGAGGAGAGCCCTTTCCCTTTGCCCTTAGCTTGGCGAGATACTGCCGAGCTAGGGCCAGCTGCATCCTTTCCTTTGGATGCGGGCTTCTTGGCCACGACCTTTCTCCGCACCTGAGGTGGACTGTGCGACAGGTCAGCGACACAATTTTGCCACTTCTTGCTTTGGCCCATCAAGGACCGAAGCAACGACTCTTGGTCCAACTCGGCCTCAAAATCGGAGCTCATCATTGGAGCTCGACATTGTCTTGACAAGAGGATTATACAATGCAAGGACGAGGATCGATGGAAAGGAAATGCATTGAGTAGTAGGAATTTAGGGTTGAGTTTAGTTAAAAAATCACACTTGTCTGGTGCTCAAGTGCGGACTAGTCCGGACAACAGGACTTGTCCGTGTCAAGATCGGACTAGTCCAGTGTTCAACAGCTCAAACCCTAACTATCAGATCAATGGTGGTTCTTAATGTGAAAGTAGCTCAATGTAGATGTAATACAACCAGGAGTCATGTACTAACAAGTAGAGCTAAGCTATTTGGTCCACAACACAAGAAATTGAAGGTTCTAGGGTTTTGGAGAAAGTTTACCAAAATCCTTCAATTCTTGAGGTTTTAGGAGTTGGTGGTGCGGACAAGTCCGTGGTCCTCGATCCCCTTGCGATGAAGATCATTTTCCACGGAGAGATGAAGAGATTTGGTGGAGAAATCGCCAAATGGCTTTGGGGGCGCTCGAGTGAGGAGAGAGAGAGTATGAGGGAAGTTGTGAGGATGAAGGGGATTAGGGTTTGACAACCCTAGGGTTACGGAGTCAAAAAATCGGACTAGTCCGTGGTCAACCGGACTAGTCCGGACTACCGGACCTCTGTAGACTAGTCTGCAGTGTGCGGACTAGTCCGGGCAACCATGAAATAGTCGGTGGTCACTAGAACAAAAGCATTTAGCCCATTCGTATATATTTGAAGGTGCTTAGAAAGAAAATAGGGGGCAAAACACACAAATTATCTTGATGAATATGATCTGTAAACATACAACAATCAAACTATTACCATAATTCACCAAGATCAAATAATTGACATAGTTTTTCAGAGAAAATAGAGAAAGATGTTTTTTATAACACAATCAATAAATTTTGAATAAGCCATACAGGTATGCAAGTTTTCAAGCCATGTTCTGAGCATCAAAGATATTTAGTTCATTTCGGAGCTCGCAAAAATGTTTCTCATCTAGTGGCTTCGTAACGATATCGTCTAGTTGTTTTTTGGTGTTGACATGGGAAATGGCTATGTCTCCTTTCATTCAGTGGTCTCTCAGAAAGTGATGTCGGATGTCTATGTGTTTGGTCCTATAGTGCTCAACGAGATTATGGGCAATCTTAATAGCACTCTCATTGTCACAAAGGAGTGGAATACGGCTCATATTGTAACCGTAATCCCTTAGAGTTTGTCACATCCAAAAGAGTTTTGCACAACAACTCCCGGCGGCAACATACTCTGCTTCGGCCGTGGATAAGACAATGGAGTTTTGTTTCTTGGACGACCAAGAAACTAGGGATCTACCTAGGAATTGACATGTAATGGAGGTACTTTTTCTATCTACTTTGCATTCGACATAATCTGCATCGGAGTATCCAATGAGATTGAATTTGGAACCTTAAGGATACCAAAGTCCTAGGTTGGGTGTATGAACTAAATATCGAAGATTCTTTTTACGGCTGTCAAATGACACTCCTTAGGATTGGCTTGAAATCTTGCACAGAAGCATACACTCAACATAATATCAGGCCTAGATGCACATAAGTAAAGTAGGGATCCAATCATGGAGTGATATACCTTTTGATCCACGCTTGGTCCGCCTTCATTGAGATCCAAGTGTGCATTTGTCGCCATGGGAGTCTTTGTAGGCTTCGCCTTGTCCATTCCAAACTTCTTGAGTATGTCCTGACTGTACTTAGTTTGGCTTATGAAGGTCTCTTCCTTTTGTTGCCTCGCTTGGAATCCCAAGAAGTACCTTAATTCTCCCATCATGGACATCTCGAATCTATCTGTCATAATCTTACTAAATTCTTCACAAAAATATTTATTAGTTGAACCAAATATAATATCATCAACGTAAATTTGATAGATAAATAGATCATTGTCAAAGTGCCTGGTAAATAACTTGTAATCAGCTTTGCCAATTTTAAATCTGTTTTCAATTAAAAAACCTCTAAGGCACTCATACGAAGCTCTAGGAGCATGTTTGAGGCCATAGAGAGCCTTACGCAGTTTGAACACATGGTCAGAGAACTCTTGATCTTCGAATCCGAGGGGTTGCTCCACGTACACCTCCTCCTTGATTCGTCCATTGAGGAAGGCGCTTTTAACTTCCATTTGATAGAGCATGAAATAATGGTGAGTAGCATATGCAACTAATATTCTAATCGATTCAAGCCTAGCTATGGAAGCAAAAGTTTCATCAAAATCCAAACCTTCGACTTGTGAATACCCTTTGGCCACAAGTCGCGCCTTGTTTCTTGTCACCACCCTGTGTTCGTCTTATTTGTTGCGGAAGACCCATTTAGTGCCGACGACGTTGAACTTGGGACTTTCGACAAGTTCCAACACCTCGTTCCGTTTGAAGTTGTTCAATTCTTCTTGCATTGCCACCACCCAATCCGAATCTTTCAATGCATCTTCAACCCTGTGTGGTTCCAAAGAGGATACAAACGAGTAATGTTCACAAAAATTAGCAATTCGAGATCTATTTGTTACTCCCTTTTGGATGTCACCGATTATGTTGTCGACAGGGTGATCTCTTTGGATGCATTGGTGTACTCTTGGATGTGGCACTTGAGGTCTTGAATCTTCATTTTCATCTTCTTCTCCCCCTAGATGGTTGCTCTCATTTATTTGTTGGTCACCTTGATCTGCATGAGGTTGATCTTGTGTAGAAGCTCCGCCTTGATTAATTACCTACGCTTGTGGTTCATCTTCTTCATTTGCATTTGGAGGTGGCACTTGTGGTCGAACATCGCCCAACGCCATTCTTCCCAACGCTTGACATGGAGCTTCTTCTCAATCTAACACACATTAATCAACTTGCTCTTCTTGAGAGTCGTTAGTTTTATCAAACACTACGTCATGTGCTACTTCAACATGTCCGGAGACTTTGTTGAAGACACAATATGCATAAGAGTTCGAATCATAGCCAAGCAAGAAACCTTCATCGGACTTCGAAGGAAACTTTGAAGTCCTAGTCTTCTTGTTAAAGATATAAAATTTAGAACCGAAAAAAATCAAAAATAGGAAATATTAGGTTTGTTACTGGTGAGTAGTTCATATGATGTTTTCTTGAGTAGGCGATGGAGATAGAGTCGATTTATGGCGTGACAAGCGGCGTTGACCGCTTCAGCCCAAAATCGATCTGAAGTCTTGTACTCATCAAGCATTGTCCTTGCCATCTCTATGAGGGTTCAATTCTTCCTTTTGGCTACTCTGTTTTGTTGAGGGGAGTACGGTGCTGAAAATTCATGTTTTATGCCTTCTTCGTCTAGGTACTGCTCAACTTGGGTGTTCTTGAATTTTGTGCCGTTGTCACTTCATATGTTCTTGATCTTCAATGAAAACTCATTTTGGCACGCTTGAGAAACTTCTTGAGGGTTCTTGAGTTTCTGTCTTATCATGCAAAAAGAAAACCCACGTGAAGCACGAAAATCATCAACAATCACTAAGTCGTATTTGTTACTGCCAATGCTTATCTAAGAATTGGACCAAATAGATACATGTGAAGTAGCTCAAGCGGTCTTGTCGTTGTCATGACGTTCTTCGCGGGATGATGTGCTCCTACTTGCTTCCCGGCTTGGCACGCGCTAGGTCTGTCTTTCTCAAAAAAACATCCTTCAAACCTCAGATGTGATCGCCCTTAAGGAGTTTTTGATGATTCCTCATACCAACATGTGCTAGCCGTCTATGCCACAACCAACCCATGTTGGTCCTTGCAATCAATCATGTGTCAAGTTCGGCTTTATCTTTGTTGAAGTCAACAAGATAAATCTTTCCCTTTACAGACCCTTGAATGCAACCGAGTCATCACTCCTTCTAGAGACGATCACACCCGTATTAGTGAACAAGCAATTATAACTCTTGTCACATAATTGAGATATGGACAATTGGTTATAATGTAAGGAATCTACATGTAAAACGTGAGAAAGAGCGTGTTGAGATCATATTGCAATTTTACCAGTACCAAGCACCCTTCCTTGACTGTTGTCTCCAAAATAGATACCTTCACTTGGATCTTCATTTACTACATATTCAACAAAATCATTCTTTCTCCGGTCATGTGTTTGGTGCATCCACTATCTAGCACCCATTTTGCTCCACCGGAGGAATAGGCCTGCAAGAACAAATCACACCTTAATCTTAGGTACCCAAGCTTGCTTGGGTCCTTTGAGGTTAATTACAAGTGATTTGGGCACCCACACATGAGACTTGGTGTTCCCATGGCGTGGCCCAACATATTTATCATAAACTCTACCAAAGTTACTTTTCATGAGTACATATGATGCGTAAAGGTTCTAAACAATAGTTGTTGCTCATATGTATTAGCATGTTTGGACTTGTCAACATTATTAGCCTTTCTAGCTTGAGAGGAGTTTCCCTTGACAAAAGCAATGCGCTCCTTGTTATTCTTGTGCCTTCTAGCATTTTCCTTTTCACCATAAGAATACCCAATGCCATATTTGACATTAGGAGGTCTTTTTGTCAAGTTCGACTTATCCTTCAATTTTGTGTCAATTTTAGCACATCCACAAGTAATAGTAGTTTCAGATTTTAAGTGTTGAGAAGGTGAGCTTGAAGAGGATGATGGGTCACTTCGCTTGAGTGACTCAACTTGTACCTCAAGGATCTTGTTAACTTTGGTGAAGTTAGCAAGTTCATCCTTGATGATTACATTTGAGTCACTTAACTTCAAGCAAGCTTCCTTGCTTGAAGCTAACTCAAGCTCTATTGAGTTGCTTCGCTCCTTTTCAAGTTCAAGGAGATTTTTGATCTGAAGATACTCCTCCTTTTGAAGGATGATCATATCTTCTTGGCGATCAACAAGCTTCTCCTTATCAATAAGTTTATCCATCAAGAATTTCATTTTTTGCAGCAGTTTTCTTATCAAAGCCAACAAGCATATCTTCATTATCACTATAAGCATCACTATCGCTAGAGTAAGAATGCGAGGAATAAGATTGAGTTGTTACCTTTCTTTTACCTTCCTTTGCCATTAGACATGTGTCATTGTCCTTCCTTGCGCCAATAGTTGGGAAGAGGGTGGATTTCTTCGTTGTCTTCTTGATGGCTATACTAGCCATCTCCTCTTCCTCTTCGGATGAGGACTCATCATTGGAGTACCACTCCTTTCCTAGGTGCACCTGTCCAATTTGCCTCTTCTTCTTGAACATCTTCTTGGGTTGAGGCTTTGTATCCTTGGTCTTCTTCTTGTTTTCTTTATAAGGACAATCAACTATAAAGTGGTCGTATTCCCCACAGTTATAGCAAGCGCGCCTCAACTTAGGTCTTGATTTGTCTTTGTGGCATCCTTCATTTGATTTACCACCTTGTCTTCTTTTCATCATCTTTTTGAATTTCTTCATAAAGAGGATCATATCCTCTTCATCTATATCGCTGCTTTCGTCGTCGCTGTCATCTTCTTGTTGAGCTTCTCGAGCTTCTTTTGACATGGGCTTGCAAGTGGACTTCAACGCGACTCCTTTCTTCTTTGCCGAGGTGAGGTCAGCAATCTCTTTGACATGTTTTGCTTGCTTTTCCATCATCTCAAAGTTGATGATCTTTCCAAGAAATTCATCCGAGGTCATTTTCTTGTACCCAAGGCTTTCTCTTATCATTGAACATAGAGTCACATTGCGAGGCATGAAGGCTCTAAGGATTAGCTTCACCACCTCATGATCATTCCACTTTTTTCTTCCATATTCTCAAACTTTATTTATGAGAGTCTTCAACCGATTGTACATGTCTTGCAGTGACTCTTCTTCTTCTATGGCGAATCTCCCCAATTCACCTTCGATCATTTCAATATTGGCTTCTCGCACATGACGATCGCCTTCATGTGCAGTTTGTAGTGTGTCCCATAGTTCCTTGGCAATTTCGAGTCCATCCACCTTGGTGAACTCGTCTCGGCTCAATTATGAAGTTATGACAGCCGGAGCTTGAGCGTTCCGATGAATAGCTTGCTCTTGACTTGGTGTGAGCTCTTCATCGTCATCTGAGATATCTATCCCTGTACACACTATATGCCACAAGTTGGGGTTAAGCGATATTTAATGCATCTTCATATTTTGCCTCCACATTGAGTAATCATTGCCATCAAAGTGTGGGGCTTTTCCTAGAGGAATAGACAAGTAATGATTGTTGTTGGAATTCAAACGATCATAGTTAAAAGGATATGGGAGTAGTCAGTGTGACTACTCCCCTTCTTCTTCTTCTCATCCTCAATCTTTATCTTTCCTTTAGAGAGGGCCTGCTTCCTTAGGAGCGTCTTGAGTTCAAGCATCTCCTCATCATCATCCTCGAAGTGTCGAGGAGCTTCTCTAACTTTTGAGTCTTTTCACCTTCAACCTTCTCTTGGTTGAAGTTCTTGTGAGCATCCATCATGTCCGACATCTTCTCTTCGAGCGATTAGTCTATTTTTGAAGAGTCTAGCTCTGATACCAATTGAATGTAGCCTAGAGGGGGGGTGAATAGGCTTTTTGAATTTTTAGTCGGGGCCTGAAACACTTAGCAAACTGATCAAACACAGAGAAAATGGACTAGTCTGGTAGTGTGCGGACTAGTCCAGTGTATGCAGACTAAATTGATTAAGTTTGATCAGTGATTTCGATCAAAGTACACTATGCAGCGGAAATTGAGTTACAAATAGAGTGTATTACTTTAATAAAACTAGATGTGGCATAAGTTAACTTTAGATTCAAAGTTTTAACACAAATTGAACTAGATTAAGCAAACTCTAGATCACTATGAATAGATAGAACAAAAGAACAAAGGACACAATGAATTTTTATCCTGTTGTTCGATTCCACAGAGGAAATCTACATCCACGTTGAGGAGCCAATGAAAGGATAGAGTCTTCACCAACCCTAACCTCGTCGAATTGCCACGGAGGCCGATTCTCATCCACCAATCACAAAGGGGTAAGATAATCGTGTTCAAGCCGCCTTCTCACAAGTTGAGGGCTCCTCTAGTTTTACAATTGAAAACACCACCAAACACACTCGAAAAGTATGCAACAAAGCAGCAAGAGTGTGTGAGAGAATCAAACCCAAGAGCTCTAGTCATGAAGAACATGTCTCTCCTTTGATCTATGGTTAATCCTTAAGGATTTGATCTTTCTTGCGTTGGATTGTGTGGAGAGACATGTTCTCTAGGATCTTGGAAGGTGTGATGGCGCAGAGGGTAGAGAGAGATCATAGTTGGGCCGTGCACCTCTATTTATACTAGGGTTTCCAAAGGTTACCGTTAGGGTTTGAAAAATCCGGACTAGTCCGTGGTGGACTCCGGACTAGTCCAGTGTGCGGCGTGTGGGAAACCCTAAGTGCCCCGAATTATGGACTTGTCGGACCCTGGGCGAACTAGTTCGTTTTTGTCTCTGGAGATGTTCGGACTAGACCAGCACATATCAGACTAGTCCGATGTGGTGAATCCCTTACTGAATTGCGGACAAGTCCGCACTTAGAGGACATGTCCGATTTAGTCATAGAGGTTATCGGATTAGTCTGGATGATATCGGACTAGTCCGGTGTTGTGAAATTTGAGGGGCTATGGACAAGTCTGAAATTTGGTTGGACTTGTCCGATGTAGGTCAATGAGTATTCCGGACTTTTTCGTGGAATATCGGACTTGCCGATATTGAACAGAAGGATTATCGGACAAGTCCGGACATTATCGGACTAGTCCGTTGCGGACAAGTCCACACCGGGAGGACTTGTCCGATTCTTGATAGTGAGCACATCGATCTGGTCCGTGGTACTTCAGACTAGTCCGGTCCTGTGTAAATTTGTGCAGTGAGAGTGTTTTCTTTTGCTTGAGCTCTTGGGGTGTGTTTATCAAACACACTCCATACACAAATAATACTCTATTCATCTCTTGAGCTCTTTACAACTTGATTCATCACTCTCCTTTCTTTTTGCGCTTACTTCATAATTTCATCAAAACCTGCAATCATCTCAAGAATTTGGTTAGGATCTCATTTGTTTGTCATAAATCAACCAAAACGCACAATGGATGCCATATTTAGACTGTCAATTCACCTCATAATGTGCACAAAAGAGAAACACAACGTAGTGGTAGGGTTAAAATCTAACCAATTCCACAAGTGTTGGTGTTATTCGTATGCAGGTGAATTTAGACCCAAAATACCATGATATGCAGGGAGTAATCCATAAAATTGGATTTCGATGAATCAAGCGACACCACGTGTAATCACATGGATCAAATGGCCCACAAACAGAAGTATCCGAGGCCATCCAACGGGGTAGCACCCATATAAGGAGATGGGACCCACCTGGAAGGGACCTGGAGGAAGCACAGCCCCAACAGGGCCAAGACCAGGTCGGTCGACCCCCCTAGTCGGCCGACTAGGTCTTGGCGCCAATTGCGGTCAAACGCCACATGTTGGCTTCTCCCGGCTTGAAGAGGTCATGGGTGACTGATTCACGCGCATTTGGTGGCGGGAACTGACTCTTCTCCCCCTATAAATAAAATCCCACACCTCACTTCACACACACATCAAAAAAGTTGAGAATAGAATATCACTCCAAAGGTTTAGAGTAGTCCTAGAGGCTGCCAAGTAGAAGAAGAGTGTGGTGAAGATTTAGGAGAAGGAGGCCTGGGCTTGTCAAGTCCCTCTTCTACACTTGTACCCTACAAAGGTGTTATTCAAATCAAGTAAGCCTATGTGAATTCAATTCAAGTTTGATTCTCAATTCATAGCAGTTTGCACAAGTAGTTACTTGTGGGTTCATTGCTTCAATTTATTAGAGGCTCTAGTTGTAGCTTTGTGTTCGAAACAACTAGAGTTGTGATTTAGAACGTAAGTGAAAGTGCATCTAGGCATCCCTTGTGGGTTTTGGTTGATTAATGACAAGCAAATGAGATCCTAACAAAATTGTTGAGATGAGCGCAGGTTTTAAAGAGATTAGAAGGAAATCACAAAAAGAAAGGAGAATGAGGATCCAAAAGGAAAAGATCTCAAGACTTGAAAATAATAAATTTATTTTGTAAAGAGTGTGATGGAGAAACACACCCCAAGAGCTCAAGTGAAAACGATTACACTCACTGCAGAAATATCAGGAAGAGCGGACTAGTCCGATATCCACTGGACTAGTCCAAAAACTCTCTAACTAAAATCACACAAGTCCTCCAAGTGCGTACTTATCCCCAGTTCTACAGTTTTTCACCACACTGAACAAGTCCGATACCTACTGAACTAGTCCGATAAGTCTTTGACTAAAATTGAACAAGTTCTCCAAATGCGGACTTATCCTCAGTTCTACAGTTTTTCACAACACCGGACACGTCTGCTATTCCCGGACTAGTCCCAAATGTCTCTGACTAAAATAGGACAAGTCCGCACTTTAACAGACTAGTCCAGTATCCATCAACACTTAATATTTTTCACACACGCACACCACGGACTAGTCTGGACCTCGCAAACCCTAACGGTAACTTTTGGAAACCCTAGTATAAAAAGAGGTGCACGGCCACACAACAAATTCTCTCGACTCCCTGCGCCGTCACACCTCCCAAGAGCCCAAAAATACTTCTCTCCACTCATTCTAAACCTAAAAGTATCAAATCTTAGAGGGTTAGGGATTGGACAAAGGAGAGAACTTGTTCTATATGATATTGAGCTCTTGTGTTTGAGCTCTCGCACACTCTCATTGTTTACTGTACATCTTTTGAGTGTGTTTGGTGGTGTTCATTCGCTGTAATTTTTGGGGAGCCCTCAACTTGTGAGAAGGTCCCTTAACCGAGTTATTTACCCCTTATGTTGTTAGTGATTGAGAATCGGCCTCCGTGGTGATTCGATGAGGGAAGGGTTGGTGAAGACCTGGTCCTCCGTGGACTCCTCAATGGGTATGTTGGTTCCTCCATGGAATCGAACCTTGGGATAAAATCTTGTCTCACGTGTTCTTGATTTACCGTTCATCATATTTTAGGGTTTGCATAGTCTTGTATAATTCACGTCAAAAACATCGGATTAGACTTTATAATTGCAATACTTTATTTCGTTGTCATAATACACTTAACTTGTCAATTGATTTCCGCTGCATAGACTACTCGAACGAAAATTCAAGATCTACATTGTTTTTCAATTACGCGTATACCGAACTAGTCCGCACCATAACTGACTAGTCCAACCTTCTTGTATTTGATCTCATTGTTAAGTGTTTCAGGGATCGTTAAAAGTTCAAAAATCCTATTCATCCCCCTCTAGGCTGCATTCAATTGGTATCAGAGCGAAACTCTTCAAAAGAGACTCACCGCTCAAGAGACGATGTCGGGCATCAAGGGTGAACACAAGAGCTTAAACAATGAAAAGGGTGATGATGAAAAGAACCAAAAGCTAGAAAAACTCCTCGATGCCATTCAAGACTATGAGGATGATGATGAAGAGATGCTTGAACTCAAGGCTCTTCTATGGAAGAAGGCACTCTCTCCAAAAGGGGAGAAGAAGATTGAAGATGAGAAGAAAAAGGGGAGTAGTCACATAGACTACTCCCGATATCCTTTTAACTATGAGCATGTAAATTCCAATAATAGTCAATACTTGTCAATACCTTTAGGCAAAGAACCCTACTTTGATGTAAATGACTTTTCAATTTGGAGACAAAACACGAAAATGCATCTTATATCTCTTAACCCTAGCCTTTGGCACATAATGTGTAGAGGGATAGATATTTTAGATGATGATGAAGAGCTAACTCCATGTCAAGAGCAAGCTATTCATTGAAATTCTCAAGCCACAGATGTAATTACATCATCATTGTGCCGAGATGAGTTCACCACAGTAGATGGACTCGAGATTGCCAAGGAAACATGGGATACTCTCAAAACTACACATGAAGGTGATCATCACGTGCGCGAAGCTAAAATGGAGATGATTGAAGGTGAATTGGTAAGATTTTCTATAGAAGAAGGTGAATCACCCAAAGATGTGTACAATCAACTGAAGTCTCTCATCAACAAAGTTCGAGCTTACGGTAGCAAGAAGTGGACAGATCATGAAGTTGTGAAATTAATTCTTAGGGCATTCATGCCTCGGAACTTGACGCTTTGCTCTATGATTAGAGAAAGTTCAGGGTATCGAAAAATGACCCCGGACAAAATTCTTGGCAAGATCATCAACTTCGAAATGATGGAGAAGGAGGCCAAGCATAGCAAGGAACTTGCCGACCTTACCTCGGAAAAGAAGAAAGGGGTTGCTCTAAAGGCAACCTGCAAACCCGCATCAAAATAAGCTCGAGAAGCTCCTGAGGAAGATGATGGTGATGATGAAAGCAGTGATGTCGATGAAGAAGACATGATCTTGTTCATGAAAAAGTTCACAAAAATGATGAGAAGAAGAAAGGGTGGCAGCACAAATGAAGGAAGACCAAGGGACCAACAAAGACCCAAGATGAGATGTGCATGCTATAATTGTGGAGAGTATGATCATTTCATAGTAGATTGTCTACATGAAGATAATAAGAGGAAGAGTAAAGACAAAAAGCCTCATCTAAATAAGGTATCCAAGAAAAATAAGCAATATGGCCAAGCACACCTAGGGAACGAGTGGGACTCCAATGATGAGTCCTCATCTGAATAAGAAGAGGAGATGGCCACTATAGCCATCAAGAAGTCCACTTTTTTCCCAACCATGGGCACATTGAAGGACACCGACCGCAGATGTCTAATGGCCAAGGAAGGAAAAAAGAAAGGGCATAACTAAATCTTCCTCCTCGCTTTCTTTTACTAGTGATATTGATAATTCCAATGATGATGAAGACATGCTTAGTGGTTTAGATAAAAGACTGATGCTAAAATGATCTAATGGATACAATTGTTGATAAGGAGGAGCTAATTAATCACCAAGAAGATATGATCAATCTCCAAAAGGAGGAATATCTTGAGATTGAAAAGCTCCTTGAGCTTGAAAAGGAGCGAAGTAAATCACTAGAACTTGAGTTAGCTTCAAGCAAGGAAGCTTGCTTGAAGTTAAAAGACTCAAACGTGGCTATCAAGGACGAACTTGCTAAATTAACCAAAGTTAACAAGATCCTTGAAACACAAGTTGAGTCACTCAAGCAAAGTGGTTGTTCATCCTCTTCAAGCTCACCTTCTCAACATATCAAATTTGAAACCGTCATTAATTGTACATGTGCTAAAATTAACACCAACTTGAATGAAAAGTCTAACTTGACAAAGACAAGCATCCCTCCCAAAGTGGCATATTTGACTAGGAGAAGGTCAAGTATGCACACAGTGCATACTCAGTCACAAGACCTCCTAATGTTAAATATGGCATTGGGTATTCTTATTGTGAAAGGCAAAACGCTAGAAGCCACAAGAATGACAAGGATAACATTGCTTTTGTCAAGGGAAACTCTTCCCAAGTTGGAAAACATGATAACTTTATAAATTGGACATTGTGAACACATATGGACAACAAATCTTGTTTAGAACCTTCGATGCTTCGTAAGTACTTATGAAAAATGGTTATGGAAAAGCTTATGATAAATATGTTGGGCCATGCCATGAGAACACCAAGTCTCGTGGGTGGGTGCCCAAATCACTTGTGACTAACCTCAAAGGACCCAAACGAGCTTGGGTACATAAGACCAAAGCATAATTTCTATTTACAAGCTTATTCATCCGGTGGAGCAAAATAGGTGCTAAATAGTGGATGCACAAATCACATGACCTGCGAATGAAAAATGTTCTTGGAGTATGAACAAAATGAAGAATCAAGCGAAGGCATCTATTTTAGTGATAATAGTCAAGGAAGGGTGCTAGGTACCAGTAAAATTGCAATTTTATCACAGCATACACTTTCTCATGTTCTACATGTTGATTCCTTATATTATAACCTCTTGTCCATATATCAACTATGTGACAAAGTTATAATTGTTTATTCTCTAATGAGGGTGTGACCGTCTCTGAGAGGAATGATAACTCTATTGCATTCAATGGTGTGTTAAAGGGAAAACTTTATCTAGTTGACTTCAACAAAGTAAAGCCGAACTTGACACATTCTTGATTGCGAAATCTAGCATGGGTTGTTTGTGGTATAGATAGATAGCACATGTTGGTATGAAAAATCTACAAAAACTTCTAAAAGGCGATCACATCCGAGATTTGAAGGATTTTGTTTTTAAGAAAGACAGGCCTTGTAGCGCGTGCCAAGCCGCAAGGCAAGTAGGAGCACCTCATCCTGCAAAGAATGTCGTGACCACAACAATACCACTTGGGCTCTTCCATATGGACCTATTCGGTCCAATTGCTTACAGAAGCATCGGCGGCAATAAATATGGTTTAGTCATTGTTGATGATTTTTCACGCTTCACGTGGGTTTTCTTTTTGCATGATAAGACAAAAACCCAAGTAACACTCAAGAAGTTTCTCAGGCGAGCTCAAAATGATTTCTCATTGACAATCAAGAACATACGAAGTGACAATGGAACAAAATTCAAGAATACTCAAGTCGAGGAGCATCTAGATGAGGAAGGAATAAAGCATGAATTTTTAGCACCATATTCTCCTCAACAAAACGGGGTAGCCGAGAGGAAGAACTGAACACTCATTGAGATGGCGAGGACAATGCTCGATGAATACAAGACTTCAGACTGGTTTTGGGATGAAGCGGTTAACACAATCATATGTACTACTCACCGGTAACAAACGAAATATTTCATACTTTCGAGTTATTGGTTCAAAATGTTCTATTCTAAACAAGAAGCCTAGGACCTCAAAGTTCGCTTCGAAGTCCGATGAAGGTTTCTTGCTTGGCTATGATTCGAACTCCTACACTTATCGTGTCTTCAACAAAGTCTCTGGACTTGTTGAAGTAGCACGTGACGTAGTGTTCGATGAAAGTAATGGCTCTCTAGTAGAGCAAGTTGATAAGTGTGTGCTAGATCAAGAAGAAGCTCCATGTCAATCATTGATAAGGATGACACTTGGTAATATTCGACCACAAGCATCACCTTAAAATCTGAATGAAGAATATGAACCACAAACAGAGGAAAATGATCAAGAGATAGCTTCCACACAAGAACAACCTCAAGGAGATCAAGATAATCAAAACATTTATGAGGGCAACTATACACGGGGAGACGAAAAAGATGATGATCATAAGGATTCAAGACCATAGGTGCCACATCCAAGAGTACACAAAAGCATACAAAGAGATCACCCTATCGGCAACATAACTGGTGACATCCAAAAGACATTGACAACTCGATCTCATATAGCTAATTTATGGGAATACTATTCTTTTGTATCCTCTATAGAACCATACAATGTGAAGACGCATTAAGAGATCCTGACTGGGTGATGGCGATGCAATAAGAATTGTACAACTTCAAGAAGAACGAAGTATGGGAACTTGTTGAAGTCAGCACTAAATGGGTCTTCCGCAAAAAAGAAAGATTAACACGGAGTGGTGACAAGGAACAAGGCACGACTTGTAGCCAATGGTTACTCACAAGTCAAAGCTTTGGATTTTGACAAGACTTTTGCTCCCATAGCTAGGCTTGAATAAATTCATATATTACTTGCATATGCTACTCACCATAATTTCATGCTATATCAAATGGACATCAAAAGCGCCTTCCTCAACAGACCGATCAAGGAGGAGGTGTACGTGGAGCAACCCCCTAGTTTTGAAGATCAATGTACCCCGACCATGTACTCAAACTGCGTAAGGCTCTCTATGGCCTCAAACAAGCTCCTAGAGCTTGGTATGGGTGCCTTAGAGATTTTCTAGTTGAAAATGGCTTCAAAATTGGTAAAGCTGATTACACTTTGTTTACCAAACACTTTGATGATGATTTATTCATTTGTCAAATTTATGTTGATGATATCATATTTGGTTCAACTAACAAATCTTTTTGTCAATAATTTAGTAAAATCATGACAGATAGATTCGAGATGTCCATGATGGGAGAGCTGAGATACATTTTGGGATTCCAAGTGAAACAACTAAAGGAATGAACGTTCATAAGAGAAAAAAAGTACACCCAAGACATTCTCAAGAAATTTGGCATGGACAAAGCAAAGCCCATAAAGACTCCCATGGCGAAAAATGGACACTTAGATCTCAATGAAGAAGGACCTAACATGGATGAAAAGGTATACCATTCCATGATTGGCTCTCTACTTTATTTATGTTCATCTAGGCCTGATATCATGTTGAGTGTATGTATGTGTGCACGATTTCAAGCCAATCCTAAGGAATGCCATTTGACAGCCGTAAAAAGGATCTTGTGATGTTTAGTTGATACACCCAACCTAGGCCTTTGGTATACTAAAGGTTCAAAGTTCAATCTCTTTGGATACTCCGATGCAGATTATGCCGGATGCAAGGTAGATAGAAAAAGCACCTCTGGTACTTGCCAATTTCTGGGTAGATCCCTAGTTTCTTGGTTCTCCAAGAAACAAAACTCCATTGCCTTGTCCACAACCAAAGCAGAGTATGTTGCAGCCAGGAGTTGTTGTGCACAACTCCTTTGGATGCGACAAACTCTAAGGGACTATGGTTACAAAATGAACTGTATTATGCTCCTCTGTGACAATGAGAGTGCCATTAAAATTCCACATAACCCTGTTGAGCACTCTAGAATCAAACATATTGATATCTGGCATCAATTTTTGAGAGACCATTCAATGAAAGGAGACATAGCCATTTCCTATGTCAAAACAGAGAAACAACTAGCCGATAACTTTACCAAGCCACTTGATGAAAAACGCTTTTGTGAGCTTCCAAATGAACTAAATATACTTGATGCTCAGAACGTGGCTTGAAATCTTGTTATCTGTATGCCATCTTCAAGATCAAGTTCTTTTTGTTAAAAACTCATCTTTCTTCGTTTCTCCCAAAAACTATGTTAATTATTAGATCTTTATGAATTATGGTCATAGCTTGATTGTTGTGTGTTTACTGATCATATTCATCAAGAATATTTGTGTGTGTTTGTCCTCTATTTCTTTATTAGGCACCTTCGATATATATACAAAAGGTTTTTATACTTTTCTGTCCAGGTGACCACAGACTAGTCCGGTATATCGATGCCTTAACCCCTTAGTCCGGTGCAGACCCCACTTCTTCCTTCTCAAAACTTCCCTCACGTTCTCTCTCGTCACTCAAGTGCTCCCAAAGAGAGGTCAAGAAAAAGCAAGGGCTCCCTCTAGCTCTAGGGCCCCTCCATCTCACAAGGGGTCCACTAGTGGGATAATGAAGTATTTGGCTGCTATATTTGGTCCTTGTCGCAAATCAGAGGTGAAGATACATAAGCTGAACAAGGCAAGAAAGGAGAAAATGCGGTACATGAAGGAAAAGGTCAAAGCCATATGCCGAAAATTGGAGATCGAGCCTGTTGGGTCTCCTGTTAATTCAGATGATTCTGGATCTGATTTCTCGGAGCTTCCTACTCTCACTGACTTCGAGCTTTCTTACTTTGGCCTTTGTTGGTATTTCATAACACCATAGAGTTATCCGCAAGCGCATGTAAATACCGTTGTAGCACTTCCCCTTAAAGAGTATTCCCAAGGGTATCGAATCCAAAGAACGTGTGTACTAATCTTTCGAACTAGCTCACCCAAGGACACAAAAATGTTTGGTAGGCAAGGTACAGAGAGGAATTCATAGTATTGATCCTAATTCAAGGTAGTTTGCAGTAGATGCTTGCTTCGGGCACGGTCTTACTCCTAGAAATACTAGGACGACTCCCGCCAAGAGCCTATGACATAGACAAACATGGAGGATTACGAAGGACAGATATGGCTGTAACCACCTACTGCCTACCTCTTCAATCTGTGGGTCTACGAGATATTCACTGATGATTTATAACCTAAGCAACATGCTTACATTCTAAATCACTACTCTAGTTGTTTTGAACACAAAGATACAACTAGAGCCTGTAATGAATTAAAGCAGTGAACCCACAAGTAACTACTTGTGCAAACTACTAAGAATAAAAGATCAAACTTGTATTGAATTCACAATGCTTACTTGATTGAGTAAAACCTTTGTAGGGGTACAAGTGTAGAAGAGGGACTTGACAAGCCCAAGCCTCCTTCTCCTAGACTCTTCACCACACTCTCCTTCTACTTTGGTAGCCTCTAGGACTACTCTAAACCTTTGGAGTGTAGCACTATTCTCAACTTTTGGTTTGTGTGAGAAGTGAGGTGAGGGGGTCTATTTATAGGTGGAGAAGGGTCGGTTACCGCCACAATTAATGCGCGTATCAGTCACCATTAACTCTACGGAGTCAGGAGGAGCCAACACGTGTCATTTGACTGAGTTTGGCATCCAGGTGGGCCCCCTTGATGTATATGGGTGCAACAGTGTTGGATCTCGTCGTATTCTTCTGTTTGTGGGCCATTTGATCCATGTGTTACCACGTGTCATCGCCTGATTTGTTGAAATCCATTTTCATGGATTTATCCCTGCATGTTTTGGTATTTCAGGTAATAATTCACCTGCATACAAATAGACACCAACACTTGTGGAATTGGGTTAGTGTATAGCCCTACCACTATGTTTTGTGTTTCTTTTATGCATATTATGAGGTGAATTGACGGTCAAAATATGGTACTTAAGGACCGTCAACAAACTCCCCCACACTTAGTCCTTTGCTCGTCCTCGAGTGAAGGCAAGAAGAACTAGAGTGTTGTCATGAATTTGCTATAAGGTAGAAAATAAGGATACTAGATATTTTAACTTATACCTGAATTCATGGATCCCCTTTGTGTATGTGGCTACCACATCAATCTTGGGTGTTTGAAAAGTGGAACGGTTAGAATGAAGTTCCCTTGGATCATTCTCTGCTGAAATGATTTGTCAATTGCTATATTTGAAAGTCATAGAATTTTTGCCCTTGCCTTCTCGATTGGAATCTCTCAAATCTATCAAAGTGTTTGAGTCCTCACCATGGCATGTTTTTCCAATTCTTGTCCCTATTCTAAAAGCGGCTATATCTGGATCTTGGTAGGGGCGAATATGGCACACCTTTGCAATTCATATGTTACTAAGTCAAAAACTTGATCTTATGAGAGACTTATGCAATGAACAAAGTGAAGGGAAAATTCTTGTGCACATGAATAGAATGGAGGGGCGAGGTGATAACTCCCATGAATTTGCTCTCTTTTAAGGATGAAACATGGCTACTTTTTTTAGCACTCTTACTTTTTTCAAGAGTGGATGCTTTTTATTTTTCTTGTAGCCGTGTCTTCTACTCATTTTTATTTTTAGAGAGGCTTTCATTTGTATTGTATGGAGTTTCTTTTTGGCGGATGGGTATTGATGGATGCAAACTCTCAATGTGAGAAATTTTGCATGAATGGAGTGCATAAGAGTTTTCAATTCAAAAAGTTCATGCATGTCACTCAATTGGGTCACGGGTTTGACAAAGTTCAATGAAAAGCAAAGTGGCATATGCTTGTGGTTTTCAATGAATGTATCATATGGCCTTGGTGGGTATATAAATTTCCAATGAGAGATTTAGGCAAAGTTCAAGACTCCAAATCATTACAAATGTCAAAAGCAATTTGAAGCAAAAGGATGATTTCTAAAGAACTCATTTACCATATCACACTAGTCAAATACCTAGATGATGTGTTTTTCTTATTGAATTATGGGAATCATGAACAAGGTAATGAATTGAAATATAAAGTATTCAAATTTTCAGCTTAAGCAAATTCTTGACTACCAAGTTTTGTTTCAATTTGTTGAGTTGATTCATTTTATATATGCAATGACAAATATGAAATCAACTCAAACAGCAGGGTAGCGCATAAAAGTGGGGATAGGAAATCCAAACTGATTTTCTGGAGCGAACGAGTCGTATGGAGTAGAAAACAGGTCGGCCGACCAGGGAGTTCGGCCGACCTTCTGTTGCCACTTTTGAGGCTCTGTTTCGTCGGGTCGGTCGTTTTGCTCATTCGGTCACGACGTGTTTTGATATGCAACGTTAATTTTTAACGTCGGGATTTCGTGACTTGGGGACATGTTTTCCCCCACACTTGTTTCCTGAATTCTTTATTCAACAAAATAAACGAAAGGGGGAACTTTACCAGTGTTAGATGAACCGGTAAGTTCACTTTATTGAAATCAAAATATGGGGATGCTTACATTATTTAACCTAGCTTTAGAAAAAAATGTTTTTTCTTTAAAAAAATTAAAATCCTAAGTAGTAAGCATCCTATGCTGTCGAGACATCTAAACTATGGTGCGTTGTAGATGTCAGGCTCCCCGACGGCATTGCACAAGCACCGTAGTTTGGCACTCATGCCATGGCGAACACCGTCAATCTCCTCCTTGAGGGCCATGATGTCCTCCTTCAGTTCCGTCCTCTCGATGCGCTCTTCAGCCACCAAGTCAGTGAGCTTATTGTTCTCCAAGCGGAGAGAAGCGAGTTCCTTGGTTAGTTGTGCCACTTTAGAGGCACGAGGAGAGTCCTCATCACTGCCCTCAAACTGGCCGGGTGGCCCGTTGATGACAGGTGGTGGGATGTGCCGCCTAATTTTTGAGGGCGACGAGCCCGTTGACTCCTCCATCGGCAGATTATCCACGCGCTTGAATAGGCCCTTAGCGTAGCCTCCTTCAGGTTTGCGCACCCCGTGGATAAGAAAGCGATCTCCCATGCGTTCCGGCGAGGTACAGGTGGGCGTCTTGTAGTGGTGGCTCACTACATTGCCCTTCTTAGTCTTCAGTGTGTACATGAACTCCTCATCGGGCTGCAACGATGGGGGAGACTCGTCTTTTTCGCGGAAAAGATGTGTCTTGACTGGGCTCAGCCCAGCCAAAGTCGAACGTCCAGGCGTCGTCGACTTCATCGGTGTTCTCCGAGGGGAGAGCGACCGGACAGCGCTACGACGTGTAGGGCTGCGCCCGCGCGGAGTCGTCACGGGTGGGATCATGTCAAGGGGCTTGACATCGATCGCCATGACGGACTCCAAGGCGAGGGAAGTTTTGTTGTTGGCCGGCGTAACTGTAGGATTGAAGAGCACGTGAAAAGCTACCAGAGGGGGTGGGGGTGAATGGTAGATTTAAAAATCTTACGCGGCGGAAACAATTAAACCCCAAACCCTTTTGGCAGAAAAATGATCTGTTAAAGAAATCGTATGTGAGACTAATCTAAATGTGTTCCACCATGACAAAAGTGATAGATATCAGAGAGAATCAAGTCACGAAGACAACACAAAAAGAATCACTCAAATCCGTCGAGAAAAACTCAAGTAATGATCGAAAGATCAAACAAGGTCAATCTGCCCTACCCGAGAAAAAACAGTTCTAGGACGCTGCAAAGAAACTCGTGTAGATCATAGACCACAAATCCAATGACCGTGAAATATTGACAGATGATAGATAATCAAGTTGTGAAGACAACCCAAAAAGAATCACGTCAATTGGATCTGTAAAACTCGAGTTATGATAAAACCACCGACGAAAGGTAGTGCTGTCCAGAAACTCGACGAATAAACCTTGTCTGGAACAAGTCGGACGAACAAGGCACAAAAGTTCCTTCAAACTACGAATTTTATTCAATACAACACAAGAGGAACAGCCCCAAAGTCGTGCACCACGAGCTCTGGGCTCCCTTTCTTATATAACCAGCCCTTAGGCCAACCCAATAGCAACTAGGACTCCAATCCTACTCAGATCACAAATCGTAACTTTCCATAACTGCTCAAGATTCTTCTATACGCAGATAGAAGCAATCTTAAGACTTCCAAAACCCTTAGTAACGTATCCCACATTCCTATACAACTCAAATTCGTGACCCATACGAAATCCTATCATAACCAACTCAAATCTTTCCATATTTGAGTCAAACCCGACTCAGCCGCAACCTGAGTCCATAACCTAGTCGGTTGGACCTTTTCGACCAATTCTTTACGTCCACATCTCTTTATCACGTCTCGGAACCATGTAGCCACGTCCATGCACTCCTTGCATATGTGCAAACATCTTCCAATGACGTCCAGTAACCTTCATATGCACCACCCTTGATTCAATTATCCTGCGCGACCTCCTGATCAGCTCAACCACAGTTCCTTCCGAGCTTGGTTGTTGGAACCTCATCTTCTCCCTGAGACTAGTCCAATGGATCCCGTCACCAGCCATGACTTGAACTAAAGCAACACCTACACATGAATAAACAACCAATCCATACGAGCCCAAGTCCTTGACTTGACTCAAGTTAGTTCCGAACACAACACCCTACGTGAGAACTCACATAAGCATGTTGCAAAACCACAGTAACACGATATCATCCATATCAACCAAAACGCACCAAAAATATAGTAAATGAATATTAAGAAATCTTTCCAACAATGTAAAGCAAGTACAAAATATTGCAAATGAAAAGCAGAAGCACTGCGGTCAAGTTCTGGACCTTGCCAGAGCAACCCGGAGCTTGAGTCGGAGCTTACCAAAACTAGTACAATGAAGCATCTGCCGGAGCTTACAAAAACTATTAGATCCTAGCACCGGAGCTTACCAAAAACTAGTCAAAACTAGTCAACCCAAAACCAGAGCTAGACAAAGTACGTCGGAGCTTAGCAAAAGCATTCCGGAGCTATCAAATATATGCCGGAGCTATCAAAGACATGCCGGAGCTAAAGATAAAACTCACCGGAGCTAACCAAAGCTAGTCGGACCTAGCATCTAACGTAGCCGGAGCTACCCAAAACAAGTCGGACCTATGGTTGTACCTTGCTATAGCTCGGAGCTAGAGTCGGACCTTGATAAAAAGGTGTTTTGGTGATATTAAAAACTTTTATCATCAAAGCCAAGTGTATTCACTACAAGCCAATGTATTCAGCACACATAGGTCTTACAATCTCACCCTTGATGAATGCATTGGCAACACCATTTAAAATCCGAACATTGGCTGCTTATTCACATAAAAGTTTTGAAGGCAACCTTTGTAAATCAAAAGTAAAATGAGAAGAAAATCTCTCCCCCTTTATTATCTCTCCTTATGCACATATTCAACTTTTTATGCTTATCTCTCCCCCTTTTACAATGTATTCAGCAAGTCATGCGTATATAAACAAATTATCTCTCCTTCTTTAGTTGTAATGAGCATATTATAACATATACATATAAACAAAGCTCATCCAAGTCATACTATCAAGTACGTTACATTATCACATCAATGAAATACATAAAGTAGTGTAGGCCATGCTAGAGATCAAATGTAATTTTCAATTTAAGCAAGTCATGATCTCACAAACTTAACTATCTCAAAACCTGATAGCATGACACTAGTTGCTGCATTTTATTATTTTTCAAAGCATGAATTTATATCATATGATGTTTGCAAGAGATTATATGCGCATCTGCCTTATTCTAACCAACCAAGCCAAGCCTATGTCATTTGACAATCAGAAGCTTAAGGACATGGTTTTAGTCATACACAACTTCTTCCAAGTTCATATCTAAGTGCAATGACAAGCCATCTCAAAAGAAGAAGTGCGATGCATGCATATTCTCTTGATCTTTTCTCAATTTATATTTGTTCATAAAAACTCAACATGTGAGTTGATTACTTGATTAATTCTTAATGATTAAAAGGATTTGTGAGCATGCAACAAGTTCAGAACAGCAAGAAAGTTCGACCATGACCAGATTTAGTGTAACTAATTATTCCAATTACTAGACATGGCAAAAACTACAAAATGTATAACACGAGTAATGTAGTAAGAACTTTCAGCATGTAAAAGGAATCAAAAAGTCATATATGTATGAAATACTATGCTCATATTATTTTTATTTCAGATCCACACATAGACTTCCCAAGTTTCAAAAACTCCCCCTCAATTTAAGCCATGAGGATGCATAACCCCTATTTCACTATGAATGAAAGAAAAACAAGTGAAATCCAAAGGTTTTGTAAAAGTGTCAGCCAATTGATGTTCGGTATCTACATGGTGAAGCACAATGTTTCCTTTTTCAACGTTATCTCGGAGAAAGTGATACCTAATATCAATGTGCTTAGTTCTAGAATGTTGCACGGGGTTTTGGCAATGCAAATAGCACTAGTGTTATCACAAAACAGTGGAACACTATCTAGATCAACCCCATAGTCCTTAAGTGTTTGAACAATCCAAAGAGTTTGTAAGCAAGCACTAGCAGCAGCTACATATTTAGATTCGGCTGTGGATTGTACAACTGAATTTTGTTTTCTAGAGGACCAAGCAACAAAAGAATTACCAAGAAAATGACAAACACCGGTAGTACTTTTCCTATAAATCCTACAACCCCCAAAATCAGCATTCGAAAAAGCTTTCAAAGTAACGGTTGAGGAAGAAGGAAGAAAAATGCCAAATTCTTGAGTTCCATGTAAGTACCTGAGAATCCTTTTGACGGCTTGACGATGTGAAACACGTGGGGAAGATTGAAACCGTGCACAAAGACATACGCTGAATTGTATGTCCGGTCTTGATGTTGTGAGGTACAAAAGTGATCCGATCATGCTTCTATATTCTTTTTGATCCACGGATTCACCATCTTCATCAAGTTCAAGTGTTGTTGCTGTTCCCATTGGTGTCCGAAGAGGCTTGCTTTTGTCCATGTTGAAGCGCCTTAGGAGGTCTTTGGTATACTTCGTTTGATGCACAAAGGTACCCTCCTTGGTTTGCTTGATTTGCAGTCCCAAAAAGTAAGTGAGTTCACCCATCATACTAATTTCAAATTCGGAACTCATCATTGCTGAAAACTTGGACACAAGATCATGAGAAGCACAACCAAAGATAATATCATCCACATACACTTGAACAAATAATGAGTCATTGCCATGCTTAAGCACAAAAAGAGTTTTATCAACCTTGCCCATGGTAAACCCCTATTTAAGTAAGAATGTTTTTAACCTATCATACCATGCTCTAGGGGCTTTTTTGAGACCGTATAAGGTTTTGTACAGTTTGTAAACATGATTAGGAAAATCTGGATTTTCAAAACCCGGTGGTTGTTTGACATAAACCTCCTCATCTATGTAGCCATTAAGAAAAGCACTTTTAACATCCATTTGATATAGCTTAAAACCTTTAGATGCTGCAAAAGCTAACAAAATTCTTATGGCTTCTAATCTAGCAACAGGAGCAAAAGTTTCATCAAAATCTAGACCTTCAACTTGAGTGAAACCTTGAGCAACCAACCTAGCCTTATTCCTAACCACAACCCCATCCTCACTTAATTTATTACCCATTTAGTTCCAATTAAAGTGTGACCTTGAGGTGGAGGTACAAGTTTCCAAACATTATTTCTTTCAAAATTTTCTAACTCTTCTTGCATGGAAATAATCCAAAACTCATTAGTGAGTGCGTGTGATATATCTTTGGGTTCAAAAGAAGCAACAAAAGTAGAATGAGCATGAGAGTTTGAATCGCAAAACCTGGACCGTGTGACTCGTTCGTGCAAGCTTCCAATCATCTGTTGTGGGGGATGATCTTTGTAAAAACGTAGGGGAACAAATGTCTCACAAGCTTCTTCTTCATTAGGTTCATCGTAGATTGATGAGCTTGTGACTTGTGGACAATCAGGACCAGCATAGGTGATAGCCGGAGCTTGTTCAATGTCCGGAGCTGGACACGTGTCAACTTCGGAACTACCAGGCAGTATCACCGGCTCTTCTTCATCTTCAAAAATACCCTCCTCCTGAGGATACGGATCTGGTCCTGCAACACCGGAGCTAGTACCTGGGCTAGCTTCATCAAAAGACACTTCACAAGTCTCCACAATTTTGTTAGTGTCAAGTAAAAGCACACGGTAGCCTCTAGTATGAGATGGATAACCAAGAAACATGCCATCAATGGATCGAGGTTCAAATTTATCAAGATTACCATGTTTCTTAACAAAGCATTTGCAACCAAAGACCCGAAAGTGTGCAACACTGGGCCTATTTCCAAACTGAAGCTCATATGGTGTTTTACCTAGCTTAGCACACAAGAAAACACGATTTGAGACATAACAAGCGGTTGCTAACGCATCAGCCCAAAATTTCCTAGGAGTTTGATATTCATCAAGCATAGTCCTAGCCATCTCAACTAATGTTCTGTTCTTTCTTTCTACAACACCGTTTTGTTGAGGTACATATGGTGAAGAGAATTGATGGTCTATTCTATTTTCAGCACAAAAGTGATCAAAAGATTAATTTTTAAATACGGTTCCATTATCACTTCTAATTGCTTTTAATGATCCTGGGTGATCAATTGATAATCTAAGAAATAAAGTTCTAAAGTTACTAAAAACTTCATTCTTAGACGCCATAAAGTAAACCCAAGAGTATCTAGAATAATCATCAACGATAACAAGTGCATACCATTTACCTCCGAAGGATTGAACACGTGAAGGTCCTACGGTGTCAAGATGCAAAAGTTGACATGGATTAGTTGTCATGATCATTGTGAGAGGAGTATGTGAACCTGCAACCATCTTAGCATGTCTACAAGAAGAGCACACAATTTCTTTGTCCCCTTTAAGCTTAGGCAGCCCACGTATGCGATCAAGAGCACTAACACGCGTTAGGTGATCAAAGCCTACGTGACCAAGTCTACGATGCCAAAAATATAAGTCCTTTGAATAATTAGCAACTAGACACCTATGCTTAGAGGAAGACATATCAAAATCAGCTTTAAAAACTCTTCCAAACCGAGACATGTTAAAAATAAGCTCACTATTTGAACTTACAACTTTGCAGCAGTTTTTATTGAAAATAATTTCTAGATTTTCATCTAGCAATTGTGAAACAGAAAGCAAGTTGTATTTCAAATTTCTGACAAGTGCCACATCCTTCAAAGTGTAGTGATCATTTACTCTGACCGAACCCTTAGCAATTATAGGAGTTGAAGAATTATCGGCAAAAGTAACATTTTCTACACGTGACACAAAAGAGAGGGAGGAGAACCAATCTTTGTTACCGGTCATGTGGCGTGAGCAACCTGAATCCACAATCCAAATGTTCTCCTTCATTAGACGTGTAACCTACATAAAAGTACAATACGTCGATGACTCAATACTGGGGTTAGTCAAAAAGCATTTAAATATCCAGTACTGAGTCACACGACGTGCAGTAGGAAAAACACACGAAGGCTGAGATAAAACAACAGGTTTATGAGTCGAAGTTTGAGGTTTTCTATTCTTAACTCTTTTAGCACAAAAACCAGTAGCTCCGGAGGTAAAAGCAGCAGTTCCAAAAGACAAGGCTGAAGCTCCGGAAACAAAAGCTGAAGTTCCGAAGGAAACAATAGAAGGTCCGGGAGCTCTCGGAACTATCGGAACTATCAGAGCTGCTTTTGCGGATTTCTTACCAGAAGGTCCGGAAGCTACCTTTTCAAATTTCTGACTCACTAAAGCAGGTTGTGTTTTTCTAATTGCATGAAAGTTATAAGATCTAGCAATTTTTCTTTCCTTTTTCTATTGTTTAGCTAGTCTATAACAAAAATCTATGACATGACCATTTCTACCACAGAAGGTATAATGAAATTTAACTTTGTGTTCATGTCTAGATGAGCAAGCAATATTTTTATTTGAAACCGAATGAGACAACACTCCCGCAGATTTGAAAACCACTCCTTTTTGTTTAGGAACTGTTTGAATCAAACCACTTCCTAATGAGTTTACAATTTTATGTGGATGTGCCTTAGCATGAGCATGAGAATCAAAACCTAAACCAGTTTTATCATTGCATGACTTGGAAGAATTCAGCAGCAAGTTTAGGTTCTTATTCCCATTACAAAACCGATCTAATGTCTTATGCATGTCATCAAGTTTATTGGACAGATCAAGGCAATTTTCACATGAAGTTTTTCCTTTTAGTTTGCAATTGGAACAAAATTTAACTTCATGAGAACGTAAAGCATTGTTCAATATAGAAATTTCATTCATAGCATCCTGTAGTTTCTTATCAAGATCATCACAAGTAGAACAATGCAAATCAATTGTAGAACATCTAGCATCTTTCAAGTTTTTATCATTAAGTGCATCAAGCTCTTTGTTCTTTTCAATTTCTTCATCAAGTCTATCTACAGTGGAGGAGTGTGCACTTCTTAATGTGGTCAATTGTTCATAGATTAAGTCACATGAGGGACATGCATCATCACTAGGAATCAAAGTTTTTAAACGGTTAATTTCAGATTCTAGTGATTCAATTTTAGCAGCATTATCCCTAAGCTTTTTGTCCTTTTTCTTGACAATAATAGTTGCATGAGAAATAGCATCACACATTTAATTGTAGGTAGAACATACCTCATCGTCTTCACTATTGTGTTTTGCATCCTCCTGACTTGATCTTGATCTTGTTTTGCCCGCTATGAAGCAAAAGTTGGCCAAATCGTCATCATCTTCATCACTTTCAAAGTCTACATCACTTGTACTAAGTTCTTGAAGTACGGTGATGAAGCTGTTAATCATCTTGCGTCCTATGGTACCCTTCTTTTTCTTCGTATCTTTTGTAGAGGAGTGCTTCGTTCTTGTTTTCTTTTCATCCCAGGAAGTAGTACCTGAAAGGTTAGGGCAATCTGAACAAAAATGTCCTGTCTTACCACATTCGAAGCACCGTTGAGGTTCAGAGCTTCCTCTCCTTCTTGTTCTCACATTTTGCAATGCTTTTGAGAACCTTGTAGAGAGAAGTGCTAGCTCCTCTTCTGGAAACTCCTCAATCTGTTCAAGGGTTAGAGAAGACAACAAAGAAAGAGTATTGCAAGATGATGATTGGCCGGAGCTAGACATATCACATTGTGAAACAAATGCAATAGACTTATTTGGGTTCTTACGTGCTAGAATGTCAATTTCATGAGTTTTTAGTTTAGAATAGAGTACATCTAATGTAAGAGAACTCCTGACAGTAGATTCACGAATAGATGTTACTTTCATCTCCCAAATTGACATTTCTAATGCACTAAGAAGTTGCCTAGCATTCTCAGCATCAGAAAAATTAACATTGACACTACGTAAGTTGCTGAGAATTTTATTGAAACGAGCAAAGAGGTCATCGTTAGACTCACCTGGTTGCATCTCAAAACGCATATATTCCTTTTTGAACATATCTTGTTTTACCTCCTTGATTGTGTTGGAGCCTTCATGATAATCACAGAGAGCTCTCCAAACATCGTATGCTGATTGGAGGTGCGCGACACGATCAAAGTCGCTTTGAGTGAGTCCTTGGATGATCAAGTTTCGGGCTTTGTTGTTGTTGTTGACGTCCCGTAGATTTGTGGTCGTGACTTGATCATTAGGTGTCACTTCATAAGGATTGTATACCTTCTCCCATATTGCAAAGCCTTGTGCCTGGATGAAAGCCTCCATGCGTGCCTTCCAAACCTGGAAATCAATACCAGCAAACACACAAGGTTTGGCAGAGTACTTCTCCATGATGATTAGTCAAAAACACGTGCAAATCTCAAAGATTAGAGCACAGTGGATCTGATACCAATTGTAGGATCGAAGAGAACATGAAAAGCTACCAGAGGGGGGGGGGTGAATGGTAGATTTAAAAATCTTACGCAGCGGAAATAATTAAACCCCAAACCCTTTCGGCAGAAAAACGATCTATTAAAGAAATCGTGTGTGAGACTAATCTAAATGTGTTCCACCATGACAAAAGTGATAGATATCAGAGAGGATCAAGTCACGAAGACAACACAAAAAGAATCACTCAAATCCGTCGAGAAAAACTCAAGTAATGATCGAAAGATCAAACAAGGTCAATCTGCCCTACCTGAGAAAAAACAGTTCTAGGACGCTGCAAAGAAACTCGTGTAGATCATAGACCACAAATCCAATGACTGTGAAATTTTGACAGATGATAGATAATCAAGTTTTGAAGACAACCCAAAAAGAATCACGTCAATTGGATCTGTGAAACTCGAGTTATGATAAAACCACCGACGTTAGGTAGTGCTGTCCAGAAACTCGACGAATAAACCTTGTCTGGAACAAGTCGGACGAACAAGGCACAAAAGTTCCTTCAAACTACGAATATTATTCAATGTAACACAAGAGGAACAGCCCCAAAGTCGTGCACCACGAGCTCTGGGCTCCCTTGCTTATATAACCAGCCCTTAGGCCAACCCATTATCAACTAGGACTCCAATCCTACTCAGATCACGAATCGTAACTATCCATAACTGCTCAAGATTCTTCTATACGGAGATAGAAGCAATCTCAAGACTTCCAAAACCCTTAGGAACATATTCCACATTACTAATCAACTCAAATTCGTGACCCACATGAAATCCTATCATAACCAACTCAAATCTTTCCATATTTGAGTCAAACCCGACTCAGCCGCAGCCTGAGTCCATAACCTAGTCGGTTGGACCTTTCCGACCAATTCTTTACGTCCACATCTCTTCATCACGTCTCGGAACCATGTAGCCACGTCCATGTACTCCTTGCATACGTGCAAACATCTTCCAATGATGTCCAATAACCTTCATATGCACCGCCCTTGATTCAATCATCTTGCACGACCTCCTGATCAGCTCAACCACAGTTCCTTCCGAACTTGGTTGTTGGAACCTCATTTCCTCCCTGAGACTAGTCCAATGGATCCCGTCACCAGCCATGACTTGAAATGAAGCAACACCTGCACATGAATAAACAACCAATCCATACAAGCCCAAGTCCTTGACTTGACTCAAGTTAGTTCCGAACACAACACCCTACGTGAGAACCTCACATAAGCATGTTGCAAAACCACAGTAACCCGATATCATCCATATCAACCAAAACGTACCAAAAACTTAGCAAATAAATACTAAGCAATCTTTCCAACAATGTAAAGCAAGTACAAAACATTGCAAATGAAAAGCAGAAGCACTGCGGTCAAGTTCCGGACCTTGCCAGAGCAACCCGGAGCTTGAGCCGGAGCTTACCAAAACTAGTACAATGAAGCACCTGCCAGAGCTTACCAAAACTAGTAGATCCTAGCACCGGAGCTTACCAAAAACTAGTCAAAACTAGTCAACCCAAAACCGGAGCTGGACAAAGTACGTCGGAGCTTAGCAAAAGCATTCTGGAGCTATCAAATATATGCCAGAGCTATCAATGATATGCCGGAGCTAAAGATAAAGCTCACCGGAGCTAACCAAAGCTAGTAGGACCTTACCAAGAAGTTGGACCTAGCATCTAACGTAGCCGGAGCTACCCAAAACAAGTCGGACCTATGGTCGGACCTTGCTATAGCTCGGAGCTAGAGTCGGACCTTGATAAAAAGGTGTTTTGGTGATATTAAAAACTTTTATCATCAAAGCCAAGTGTATTCACTACAAGCCAATGTATTCAACACACATAGGTCTTACAGTAACGTCCCCGCTCAGGTTGAAGGTTGAGCTGGAGGAGGCGTGAGGCACAATCTTCTATTCGGCCAGGAGGATGATGACTCAATGAGGTGTACAACTTTCCTCTCTGTTTCCGTCCTTTAAATAGGCAGGGAACAACGCGTTTCACTGAGGATTTTGTGGAGGATATCGAGGAGGATCAACGCGAGAAAACATAATGCGAACAGCGCGAAAGGAGAGTCGGCCAACCCTAGGGTTCGTCCGACCCCCTTCTGGCTCTGTTCGGGCCACATTTTCTCGGGTCGATTAAATGGGCCTCATAGATGAAGAATTGGATGGGCCCATTTGTTGGACGTGGAGAATTAAAACAGAATTGAAAGAAATGGCATGGAAATCGATTAGATTTACCACGTCAAATTTTTTTGTATCCCTTTGGAAATCGAGAAATAATTAGAGTCGGTGCCCATTCACTTTGAATAGTTGACTGCCATCACCTTGGAGTGTGATTGCTCCATGGGATGAAGTCTCTACTACAGTGAAGGGTCCTTCCCATTTACTTCTAAGCTTTCCATGTCCAAAGAGTTTAACCTTAGAGTTAAAGAGTAAAACTTTATCTCCAGGTTTGAACTCTTTCGGCGTAATCCTCTTATTGTGCCATCTTTTGGTTCTCTCTTTATAAATTCTGGCACTGTGGTACGCCTTATCTCTCCATTCCTCCAACTCAGAGGTTTGCTTCAATCGATGATTTCCAACTTCATTAAGATTCTTGTCCCACCGCTTGATGGCCCAATACGCTCTATGTTCCAATTCTACGGGAAGATGGCAAGTCTTCCCATAGACAAGTTGGAAAAGAGACATGCCAATAGGTGTCTTGTAGGCAGTACGATATGCCCACAATGCGTCGGGTAGCTTTTGCTTCCATCCCGTTCCCATTTCCAAGACAGTCTTTTGTAGAATATTCTTAATTTGTTTATTAGATGTTTCTTCTTGACCACTTGTTTGTGGGTGGTATGGGGTAGCAATGTTATGCTGGACTCCAAGTTCCCTTAAAAAGTTCTGGAAGGTCTTATCTATGAAATGAGACCTTCCATCACTTATGACCATACAGGGAGTTCCAAAGCATGGGAAAATGATCTCATGGAACAATTTCCTTGCTTGCTTGGAATCAGCATTTTTGCATGGCAATGCTTCTACCCATTTTGACACATAATCGACAGCAACCAGAATATACTCGCAATCATAAGACCTAGGAAAAGGTCCCATGAAATCAATACCCCATACATCAAACAATTCCACTTGGAGATTGTATGTTAGGGGCATCACATCACGAGCAGAGATTCCTCCATGCTCCTAGCATTTCCAACATCTGCAAATGAATTCCTTGGTATCTTCATACATTGAAGGCCAATAGAATCCACTCTACCAGATCTTTGCCTGAGTACGGTAGACAACGTAATGACCACCATAGGGGACAGTATGGCATTTCTCTATAATTTTGGTGCCTTCGATTGAAGGGATGCACCTTCTAAGAAGGCCATCAGCACATACTCTATAGAGGTAAGGGTCATCCCAAAGGTGTCTACAACTCTCATAAATGAGTTTCTTTTTGTTCTCCTCTAGTGGTACGTATCCCGTGACCATAAAGTTCACGATATCCGCATACCAAGGGTGAGAGTGTGTCACCTTGAGGAGCATATCATCTCGTAGGAGTCATTGATAGGTATGTCCATGGTTTGTGTGACTTCCATACGTGAAAGATGATCTGCTACTGAATTCTCTACTCCTTTCTTATCTCTTATTTCCAGATCAAATTCTTGGAGTAGAAGAAATTATCGAATTAGCCTGGGTTTAGCATCCTTTTTGGTAAGCAGATATTTCAAAGCAGCATGGTCTGTGTAGACTATGACCTTTGCTCCAACCAAATAGGATCTAAACTTGTCGATAGCATAAACTACTGCTAGGAGCTCTTTCTTAGTTGTGGCATAATTTAGTTGGGCTCCTGTTAGAGTTTTGCTAGCTTAGGCTATTGCGTGATGCTTTTTATCCTTGGTTTGGCCTAAGACCGCACCAACAGCAAAGTCACTAGCATCACACATGATTTCAAATGGCAGCGCCCAATCAGGAGGTTGGATAATTGGAGCTGAGATGAGTGCCTTTTTGAGTATATCAAATGATTTTAGGCATTCATCATTGAAATGAAAGGGAGCTTCTTTAGATAATAGGTTGGTGAGGGGTCTAGCGATTTTGGATAAATCCTTGATAAATCGTCGGTAGAACCCCGAATGACCTAAAAAGCTGCGGATTCCTTTAACATTGATAGGAGGTGGAAGTTTTTCAATAACTATAATTTTAGCTTTGTCCACCTCTATCCCTCTCTCGGACAACAAGTGTCCAAGAACAATGCCTTCCCGGACCATGAAATGGCACTTTTCCCAATTAAGCACAAGGTCCTTCTCCTGGCATCTTTGTAAGACCCTGTCTAAATTTTCTAGACAATGATCAAAAGTTTTTCCATAAATGGAGAAGTTGTCAATGTAAACTTCCATGATACCCTCAATCATATCTGAAAATATAGACATCATGCATCTCTGGAAAGAGGCAATTGTGTTACACAGTCCAAAGGACATACGCCGGTAGGCATAGGTCCCGTAAGAACATGTGAACATGGTCTTACTTTGATCATCGGGATGGGTAGGAATTTGATGATATCCCGAATACCCATCAAGGAAACAGAAGTAGGAGTGTTTTGCCAATCGCTCTAACATCTCATCGATGAAGGGCAATGGAAAATGGTCTTTCCTTGTTGCCTTGCTAAGTTTTCGGTAGTTGATGCACATCCTCCATCCTGTGACGATCCTTTGAGGTATTAATTCATTCCTCTCATTTTGAACGACCGTCATACCTCCCTTCTTAGGCACTACTTGAACTGGACTTACCCATTCACTATGAGGAACAGGGTAAATAATCTCGGCATGCAGAAGTTTCAAGACTCCTTTCTTGACAACTTCCCGCATCGCATTATTCAATCGCCTTTGAGGTTCACTTGAGGGGACACTCTCAGGGTCAGGAATACGATGGGTGCATAACGCTGGACTAATTCCCTTAAGATCCTAAAGTGAATATCCAAAAACAGCTCTATGCCTTTCCAACATGGCTATGAGTTTGAGCGTTTCATCATCTGAAAGCTTGTCACTTATAATGACAGGGGCTTCCAAATCGCCATTTAGAAAGACATAACGTGGGCCTGGAGGTAGAATCTTGAGCTCAACAGGAGATTTTGGGGAGGGCTCTTTTTTTGGCAATTCAATTTCCTCCTGAAATTCATCCTCCTCTTGGACGAAGTCTTCTTCTCCTTCAATTTCAGGGGGTTCTAAAAATTTAAGAGTCCTAACCTCCTCCATTGGCTCATCTTGGATGGGAGATTCTGCAGATGTCTTCTTTGAACGCAGAATAGGCATGGAGAAGTTTCTGCCTCCAAGATTGATATTGAGGCTTCCTTCCAAAGGAACTTCCATGAGAAATTTCTCTATGGGAATCCCTATCATGATGTCTAAATCTTGGATTTCGAACACGTGAAAATCTAGGAGAGACTCAACATCTTTGTCTCTAACAGACACTTGTTGCAGAACCCCACATCCTTCAAGAATGGTTCCAAATGAATCTCGAAAGGATTTGTGTGTTGGTGCCAATGGCACATTGCCAAGAATGGCGAGAGCACAAGAATCAGAAATGAGATTTGCTCCAACAGTAGGGTTGTATAGGATTCTCATTGGTGTCCCTCTAATAGAACATAAAATGGTAGCCAAAGGTGAGGTCATCCGAAGAATTTCGAGTGAATTCTCGACTTCAGCTGTCCACTCTATGCTTAGGATAGAGGTCAACTCCTTGACCGTCTGACGGACGAACACCCCGTGAGATGGTTCAGGTGGAGTTGGTGGCAATGAAGGTTTCCTAGAGCAACAATACTTCGAGGTATTTCCATAATCTTCAAAAAGCTCTTCCTCGAAGTAAAATGGAAACAATGAGGGTTGATTTTCTTCTACCTTCGTAGTCTTAGGTTCGGGAGAGGATTCCTCTGGCAAGGCTTGGGGTAAACAAGAAATGGGTTCATCCTTGTCCAAGAGTGTATCCTCCGTTCATGACATGACTTCCTCTTGGGGAGGCTCATTAAGACCCATAATGAAGGAAGAATTTTCTAGAATTCTGTCCAGAAGATCCTTGCCTTCTCTTGGAGTCTTATGGAGGAAAGATCCTCCAGCCGTAATGTCAAGATATAGGGCAGACTCTTTGTTCAATCCCATGAAGAAATGTTGCAAAAGCTTTGGATCAGGTATTAACAAATCTGGGCTAGAATTTTTCAAAAGAGAAAATATGTCCCAAGCTGCACCTACGGGTTCCTTCTCCGTCTGCTGGAAGCTCCATCTCATAATTCACTCCAATCACCGTTTGTCTTCCCAACGTAGTGGTTGTACCATTGTTTGGCTTTTTTGTTGAGGGAAAAAGGAAACAACTTCCATCTGAGAGTTTCCTGTGTCATACCTTTGATTAGAAGGCATGAACACAGTTTTTCGAACTCTCGTAGATGGTGGTAAGGGTTTTCACAATCCATTCCTGAGAAGGATTGTTCCCGAACCATGGCTATAAAGCCAGGGCAAAGTTCATAGCTGGTTGAACAAATAGGTTCTGCCGAAGGCAGTGGCTCACAAAACTTGCCCTTCGGAGCAGATTAAGAAAGAATGGTGGGTTACTCCATTTATACGGTGGTGGTAATGTAAGAATAAGAAAGGTAAGATGATAGATAAGGGGGATATGATACGAGGGTGATCTTGGTTCGAAGATTAACAGCAATCGTTCGCCGGCAACGCTGCCAGAAATGCTTGTTGATTTCATAACACCACAAAGTTATCCGCAAGCGCACTATTGACGGCTCCTAAGATATACTAACAAATCATCCCCGGCAACGGCGCCAGAAATGCTTCTTGACATTTCTTAACACCACAGATCATCTCCGATAAAGATATGACATCCGCAATCGCACGAAAGATATCGTTGTAGCATTTCACCCATGAGTATTCCCAAGGGTATCATATTTATCCCAAAGGAAGGCAATGGAGTAAAGTATATACTACTCTTATGGTCAAGCTATGGGATACTAATCCATTATCCGGATAGTGGTAAGTTGATAATAGGGGTAGTGTCACACACACCTAGGCAATCTATTCTAAAGGGTAAAATGGGTCCTAGAGGGAGATTGGATTGAGAGTTAGAGAGTTGCTCCTACAATGCTTCTAATACATATACATAGCCTAAGGTAGATACTAATAGTCATGTCAATGATGAATTCCCATGCAATGCTATTCAACGCATCTGGCACGGGCTTACCCTAGCAATACTAGGGCGACTCCTGCCAAGAGCCTGTGGCATAGCCGAACGTGGAGGATTACAAAGGACAGATAGGGCTATCACCACCTACTGCCTACCTCTTCAATCCGTGGGTCTACGAGACATCCAACGCTACTTAAATACCCTAGCACTATGCTAGCATACTAAGCAAATACCTTAGGAGCCATGGCACAAGCCATCCTAAGGCAATGACTAACCTAAACATCATTGAACCAATGTTGAAGCATAGCATAAGTCATTCATATTAACATAATCATATCATAACTACATAGACTATAGTGGGGGTCTATAGTGTTTATGACCATAAGATGTGATCATGAGGGTGAAATCATAAAGACTATACATTCCACATACATGGACTCCACAATCAAACAAGAAACGCTTTGTCCAAGTATACGTATAAAAGAAGACTAAAGATAATATCTTTATTGAGCACAAAGTCGCAAATACAAGAAGTAATACATAAGCCATACCTTTCCCAATGTGGAATTGGGAAGAGAGACTCCTTCTACTCCTTTCCCAATTTGGACATGGGACTAGAGGCTCTCCTCTCTACATCCTAACTCCTCTAAGGACTATGGAAGATAGTGTATACAATAGAGTGATGACCAAGTGGTGTGTGTTGAAGTGAGGGGTTGGGGGTCCTATTTATACTAGTGTTGAGGTCGGTTTTCCGCCACCAAACGCTCGCGAATCAGTCACCATTGACTCTAGGGAGCCGGGAGGATCAAAGACGTGGAGGCTGACTGAGTTTGGTGGAAAGAACAGGTCGGCCGACCCCCTAGTATGACCGACCTGGTCATTGCACCATTTCTCGTGTGCTTTCTCCAAGTGGCTGCCAGGTGGGTCCCATTGATGTATATGGGTGATAAACCATTGGATCTCCTCTTTGTTTGTGGGCCATTTGATCCATGGGATGCCACGTGTCATCGCCTTATTGGTTGGGATGATATTTTATAGGATTGGTCCCTCTACATTTCCTCATTTCCTGCATAAAATGTTGCATACACATATTTCTCCAAGTCCAAGTGGAATTGGGTTAGATAGAAAGGTGATGTGTGCAAAAAATGATCAATCCTTCACATAATTGAGTTAAATTAACGGATGAAATTGGTTTATAATAGCCGTCAACAAACTCCCCCAAGATTATCCTTTGCTCGTCCCGAGCAAAGTCAAGACTTTAGGTTGATGATCAGGAGTTGCTACAATGTCTTATTTTCAAAAGTATCTAATGCACAACAAGATACTCTACCTAGTATTGCAGAAATTGGCTATGATACCATACCTTTCTTATGTTATCATGGGGCTTATGCTTTTTCATATTCATGAGTAGTTGAAAGGTAGAATAGCAAAGGGAGCAAACATAGCCTAGAAATCAAGTTCCACTTATATCCCGGAGAATTCAATTTAGATATTAAGTACCTCAATTTGATTCTCTCAGTCACTCCTTTGTGGATAGTGGAAATATTTCCTCACCAAAGCATTGTGCCTCTACTATTCCTACTCATTGAATATGGCTGGTATGTGGAGCTTGGTAAGGAAAGTAAGTAGGCATATTTGCATCACATATATTTCTAATTCAAAAGAGTAAGCCTTAGGAGAATTCGAATCAAAACTTTTTGATTCAAGACTAGTGCACGTGTGATGGAGTGGAAGCGGATGTGGATACTTGAGATAAGTCCTTTTTGGTATATTCTCTCTTTCTTTTGCAGGGATGAAACATGGCTAATTTTCTTTTCCCTCTCTCTTTTTTTTCATGCTTATGATGTAAGCATGCTCTTTTTTTTTCATTTTTTTTGTAGCCATGTCTTCTACTCCCTTTCTTTGCAATAAATTTTAAAGAGAGTATTAAACATGAATAACATGGAGTTTCTCTTTTTGTTGTGGTATGGTGGATATGATGGACGTTTTGCTTACTTGTAGTGTAGAAGTATAGCATGTGCAAGTGAAGTCTTGAATTCAAAAAGAGTTGAATGATTTCTCACATAGGTCTATACTATTTTGACTAGGCTCAATGTGAAAGCAAATAGCATATGCATAAGGTTTGTCTATGTATGAACATCATATGGCTTTGGTAGGTATTTCCAATCAATTGAGGGAAACTTAAATCTTTTTAGAATTTCTCTGAAAATCTAAGTTTTACTTTCAAACTAGGACTAGCAGCCCTATTACCAATTCTAGTCTTGCAACAACCTAGAATTAGATTAAGCTTTTGCTACCCACAAAATCCAAATTAAGGTAGAAGTATTTCAAACCAATGAAAGCAATATTCCGAGAGTAGTAGGTTGTAAACTAGACACTTAGGAAAATAAAACAGAGCAACTTTTCATCATTTCATCTATGTGAATTCTAAATCATTCTTACCGCACATCTTTATTTGATGAAAGCAAATCTAACCTATTTATATATATATTTTTTTAAATGCAAGGTGGATGATGGATGGATCGAAAATAAATATGCAATGGATGATTTGAAATAAAAATGTAGTGGGTGTGATACAAGTTACCTCAAGTGGGGGTCCTCCCCCAAGCTTATTCTTGACCAAGGTCTGTGATAGGGGTTGAAACCCTAACAACGGAGGTAGGCCATGAGTTTGCCTATCCTTGTTGCAGCATGGCTTTGACAATGGAGGGTTGAGTGTTGATTGTTGTGTTGCCTCCCATTGATACCATGAGTGTGGTAGAATAGAGTGTTTCTGACGTTTATCGTCCGCACATCAGGGTCTCCATGTGTTGGGTGTGATTTGTCATTCCTTGGCTAGGATAATGATAACCTTAGATCCAAAAGAATATTGTGCACTCAACATACATTGAGTATGTTTCGTCATTCTTTGGCTAAGGTGTATCATACTTTTTGCCATAAGGGAGTAACATGTGCCTAACATACATTGGGTATGATCAGTTGTTACTTGGGTAAGATACAACATACCTAGAACCACAAAGGAATGACATGCACTCAACATGGGTTGAGTGTGATCTGTTGTTCCTTGGCTAAGGCATGACATACCTTCTAGCCACATAGGAACAACTTGCACCCAATATAAATTGGGTGTGATGTTGTCATTCCTTGGCCATGGTACATCATAACTCTTAGCCACATAGGAACAACTTGTACCCAATGATGGTGGCAAATCCCTTGAGCTTGAATGAGTGCTTAGAATAGTGAAGATCATAATGCTCTCACCCATTCGTGGCAGCCCATTGGTTGCTCATGGAGGGTTCCTATTTCAAATCTCTAGACTCGTATAGTTATGATTGACCTTCGGGCATAATTTCCGATAGGTATCAACCATCCTCATTTACTCCTTGGCCAAGAGATGTTGAAATGGGATCCTCTAGGGATCCCAACAATCAGCTACTTGAATGTCTGCATATTAATATTACTCCTACAAACTTCCTCTCTTGAATAGAGAGGGATGGTTAGCTCTCGATACTTGTACAAATGAACGTTCAGGTTAGATAACCGAACTTTCATTTGTACATACGGGGAAGAACAAAATCAAAGATGCATTGGTTCCAATGTCAAGTGTATCCATGATCAATGTGTTATTCATTGATAAGAGTGGAGCTTTATGGATAATTCATGTTGCATATTTTCTAAAGCTCCTACTCATAACAATGCATGTGATAGAAATACACTATATGGATCCCTACACCTTTTAAAGTTTCTAACCATCTTAGCATTCAAGAGCAAATTTTTATCATTTAGACCATGACAAACAAGATTCTCAATCTTATCCTACCGAACCTCACTAGGAATTTGAAATTTAGTGACTTCTCCTAAAAATGCAATTCAATTTTAGAGCAAGGATATCACTTATTACTAGGAGTTTTAAATCTAGTGACACCATCTATGCATGAAGCTCAATTAAAAATTATGGTTGTCACTATGCCCAAGTTCCTATATGCCATATCACCAATTAAGTCATGCCCAAAAGTTTTGTTTTCTAAACCACTACAAAAATGACTAAGTTTACCAAATAATCCTTAAAGGATTTTAGGTACTTGTTTGAGATTTTTCCAAGTAGGGTGGGATTTCCTTTAGGAGATCCAAAAGTTAATACCCACACTTACTCTTGTGAGGATGCATGAGAATTAAATGATGAAGAAGTGTCAACCTTCCTCACAAATGCAAGCAAATACATTCAATTCTATGGCAAACCAAACAATGAAAAATTCTAAACTCATACCTCATTTGAAGAGTAGTTGGTGACGAAGGTCTTTGTGTGAGAAACTCACAACCTTGATTTTTGGCGTAGGCTTGATGGTTGATGTCAAATGCCAAGTTGAGGTTGGATTTGGCGATGGATTTGGTTATGGCTCCTCCATTGGGTCATCCTCTTGAACATTTCTACTCCTAAAACTCAAAATGATTTTGAAGGAGAGAAGTGTTCTCAAATCCTCCCAATGGTGACTTGAGATTGATGAAACCTTGCACTTTCTTGCCAAACCACCCCTTCACAATTTTGACCTATCCGCACTTTAATCAGGAACACACAAAACAACTTGAAAACAGGTTACGTTAGCCAAAAGCAAATTGAACCCAATTTTGAAATTGTCTTGCCCAGCTTGAAATAACATGTAAATGCAATGAGGGTCAAAGCAAATCTTTTTGGTTTGAACTAAGAAGATAAATTCAAGTGGTCATGCACGTAGTTCATATCCACTTAAATTTCTCCCCTGATTCAAATTTTTAGTTTTATAATGGTTGGAAATTTTACTTTCCAACATGCAAGTGTGGAATTTCAAATATGTAAATGCAAGGGTTGATGCAATCTGGAAAACAAATATGATATAACTATCAGTTAACCTATTGGCAAGAACTCACCGAATTTTTGAAGTCCGATGAGTGATAACTACCAATTAACCTATTGGCAAGGACTCACCGAATTTTTGAAGTTCGATGAGTAGGACTTACCTCCATTCTGTTCAGCGCGATGATTTGTTGTCTAATCCTGGAGTTGAGGATGTGGACGATTTCTTCTATTTTGACATGCCAAACTCAATTGGCTGTCATTTGGACATGTGGGCCACATGGTGGCCCTCGCCTCTCCCCGTTGTATGGATATAGACATGTTGTTGTAGCGACGGGTTCTCCCTCTTGAATGTATTCCTTCATGAGCATGGTGAGGCTTTGTCCTTCTTAGGGGTGCCACTCTGACCATATTGCTATTCCATTGAATCGACCCATACCTTGATCATGGATCAAAGGCTTCCTTGGGCATGATGACATGTGGACTCCACAATCAAACAAGAAACGCTTCATCCACAATGTCACTTGCCCTAGGTTGAATGGGTTTGGTCAAAGTGTGGGAATCCCAACAAGTGATGTGGGGTATATTGGACTTTGAATGCTCCTTAAGTTCTTGTCCTTGGCCAAGATCTTCATGTGAATGTTGTCTTGATTTCTGCTTGGCCAAGATACTTCAAGGTAGGCTAGTTGAACTTAAGTCCCTTGGAGAGCCATAGCCTCCTTGAATACAAGGGTGATGTTAATTCCACCCTTGACCTCCTTGTGAATGGTAGCCATTGGAGATGTTGTTTGAAAAAAGGTCCTCATGGGTCTTAGGGAAATAATTCCCACGCATCCCATGATGACATGGATTTTCACAAATCATGTGCATATCCACGACTTGGATTATCCAAACAAATCTCCATTGACTTGGTATTCATGATACTTCAATGGGAGGTGTAGTTCCATAACTAGCATGTCCACCTTGTGAAGTGGTGTGCATGACAAGCTATGGGAACTCGAGCATTCTTCAATTCACCCCTTGAGTGGAGACCTTCTTATCATCCATGATGAATGAGAATAGGACTCCCTCAGCTCCAGCATGAATGTGGTCATGGTTTGGTGGAGCCAACCCATGACATGAGTGTTGGACGAAGAGCCAACTATCCACCCCATGGTGGAAGCAAACCAAGAAGAACACTTGGAGCCTCCCCCAAGCTTGGGTATGGATGACATTGGCTCCTACTGAATGCTGAAATTCTTTCGCAATAGGCAATGATGTTGCCTAGCGGACATTTGTTGAGGTATGCCTTGAATCATCTTGCAGTTTAGCACTTGCGTCCTCGTTGGCCATCCCATACAATGGGTTGGCCAACACTACCCTGTTTTCACACAGAGGAGAAATCAAACAAGGGTAATCCTGTCTAATAACTATTATTACCTATAGCTTAATCAAAAGTGATAACTATCCTTCACTTCCTTTGCCTTCCCCAGCAACGGCGCCAGAAATGCTTGTTGACGACTCCTAAGATATACTAACAAATCATCCCGGAAACGGAGCCAGAAATGCTTGTTGGTATTTATTAACACCACAGATCATCTCCGATAAAGAGATGACATCCGCAAGCGCACGAAAGATATCGTTGTAGCATTTCGCCCATGAGTATTCCCAAGGGTATCGTATTTATCCCAAAGGAAGGCAATGGAGTAAAGTATATACTACTCTTATGGTCAAGCTATGGGATACTAATCAATTATCCGGATAGTGGTAAGTTGATAATAGGGGTAGTATGACACACAGCTAAGCAATCTATTCTAAAGGGTAAAATGGGTCCTAGAGGGAGATTGGATTGAGAGTTAGAGATTTCCTCCTACAATGCTTCTAATACATATACATAGCCTAATGTAGATACTAATGGTCATGTCAATGATGAATTCCTATGCAACGCTATCCAACACATTGGGCACGGGCTTACCCCTAGCAATACTAGGGTGACTCCCGCCAAGAGCATGTGGCATAGGCGAACGTGGAGGGTTACAAAGGACAGATAGAGTTGTCACCACCTACTGCCTACCTCTTCAATTCGTGGGTCTACGAGACATTCAACGCTACTTAAATACCCTAGCACCATGCTAGCATACTAAGCAAATACTTTAGGAGCCATGGCACAAGCCATCCCAAGGCAATGACTAACCTAAACATCGTTGAGCCAATGTTGAAGCATAGCATAAGTCATTCATATTAACATAATCACATCATAACTACATAGACTATAGTGGGGTCTATAATGTTTATGACCATAAGATGTGATCATGAGAGTGAAATCATAAAGACTATACCTTCCACATACATGGACTCCACAATCAAACAAGAAACACTTTGTCCAAGTATACGTTTAAAAGAAGACTAAAGATAATATCTTTATTGAGCACAAAGTCACAAATACAAGAAGGAATACATAAGCCATACCTTTCCCAATGTGGAATTGGGAAGAGAGACTCCTTCTACTCCTTTCCAAATTTGGACTTCGGACTAGAGGCTCTCCTCTCTACATCCTAACTCCTCTAAGGACTATGGAAGATAGTGTATACAATAGAGTGATGCCCTAGTGGTGTGTGTTGAAGTGAGGGGATGGGGGTCCTATTTATACTAGTGTTGAGGTCGGTTCCCGCCACCCAAAGCGCGCGAATAAGTCACCATTGACTCCAGGGAGCCGGGAGGAGCCAACACGTGGAGGCTGACCGAGTTTGGTGCAAAGACCAGGTCAGCCGACCCCCTGGTTCGACCAACCTGGTCATTGCACCATTTCTCATGTGCTTTCTCCAGGTGGCTGCCAGGTGGGTCCCATTGATGTATATGGGTGATACACCATTGGATCTCCTCCGATACTTCTGTTTGTGGGCCATTTGATCAATGGGATGCCACGTGTCATTGCCTGATTGGCTGGGATGATATTTTATAGGATTGGTCCCTCTACATTTCCTTATTTCCTGCATAAAATGTTGCATACACATATTTCTCCATGTCCAAGTGGAATTTGGTTAGATAGAAAGGTGATGTGTGCAAGAAATGATCAATCCTTCACATAATTGAGTTAAATTGACGGATGAAATTGGTATATAACATCTGTCAACATGCACGGAAATGCCGTTGTAGCACTTCCCCTTAAAGAGCATTCCCAAGGGTATTGAATCCAAAGAACGTGTGTGCTAATCTTTCGAACTAGCTCACCCAAGGACACAAAGTTGATTCGTAGGCAAGGAACAGAGAGGAATTCAATGTATTGATCCTAATTCAAGGTAGTTTGCAGTAGATGCTTGGTTCGGGCATGGCCTTACTCCTAGCAATACTAGAACGACTCCCGCCAAGAGCATATGGCATAGCCGAACATGGAGGATTACGAAGGACAGATAGTCCTGTCACCACTTACTGCCTACCTCTTCAATCCGTGGGTCTACGAGATGTCCACTGATGATTTATAACCTAAGCACCACGCTTACGTTCTAAATCACTACTCTAGTTGTTTTGAACACAAAGCTACAACTAGAGCCTCTAATGAATTAAAGCAGTGAACCCACAAGTAACTACTTGTGCAAACTACAAGTGTAGAAGAGGGACTTGACAAGCCCAAGCCTCCTTCTCCTAGACTCTTCACCACACTCTCCTTCTACTTTGGTAGCCTCTAGTACTACTCTAAACCTTTGGAGTGTAGCACTGATGAGTAGGCTTAGGCCCGATCTTCCGAAAGGTATGTCGATTGGGGTGGAGAACTCGATGTTGATGATCCGCGACACTCGAGCGGTTCAAGTACCCCTGCAATCACTACACCACGGCTCCGTTGGTTATCAACCGTGCTGCACACGCTTGACCTTGCCAAGAAGGCTAATCCCTGCAAGTGCAATCGAGAACACGAGCAAGAACGTTGAAGACACGATCTGAAATCGCGAAGTTAAGGTCTCACAAACCGTAGAACGGAGATATTATTGATCTAAGCAAAACTCACTGAATATTACCGGCGGCTGCAGTATTTATAGGCTAGGGTTCGACCAAAAAATGATTAGATGCGTCCCTAATGGACTCTTACGGGATACAAGGCCTAAAGGCCCGATTCGGTAGCGCAGCACCGGACAGAAATCTAGACTCGATTTGTTTCGACGATTCCCACTGACTCCGGAGGAATTTTGAGGTGCGACCAGAACCATTGGAAAGTTTATCTTCTCCTCTTTCCGTTCATACGTAGAATGTCGAAAATGGAGTCCGTATGCCTCCTGGGCATCCGTTTTAAAGTGGACTGCTCCTGGACCCCCAGTTGAACTCGAGTCCGAGTTGTAAACTGTTTGCATCAACTTGTGGACGTCCCAGCTGGTTCTCCACACTCCCAAGGCCTCTTTCCTACACTTTTTGATATTCTCCATTATTCCTTATAACAATTAAATTATCACATAGCAATCTATTCTCAAACTCACATGCAAAAGAAGTTACGAACGAATTCACCTGCTGATTTATTAACCGTGCTCGTGCTCTTGTGATTGGTCCTTGCAGTTCAACGTGCGTCTCCGCTGTTGTGAGGTCCTCATCATCCTACCCCTATTGAGTTGGAGTTGTCCTTGACCCAAGTTCATTTTCTTCTCCCAAGTACGGTCGTAAATCTGAAATGTTAAATGTAGGACTAACCCCAAAATCGGGAGGCAATTGAAGCTTATATGCGTTATCATTAATCTTTTCAACGATCTTAAAAGGACCAGCAGCTCGTGGCATAAGTTTATATTTTCTAAAGTCGGGAAACCGCTCTTTTCTCAAATGTAACCAAACCAAATCACCCGGTTCAAGTTTTACTTCTTTTCTACCATTACTACCTGCAATCCTATACTTCTCATTCATCATTTCAATATCTTTCTTTGTAGTTTCATGCATCTTAAGAATGAATTCAGATCGTTGTGTAGCATCCAAATTTATAGTTTCAGAAGGAGGCAAAGGTAGTAAATCAATAGGAGCACGTGGATTGAAACCATACACTACCTGGAATGGACTTACCTTTGTCGTGGAGTGAACGGATCTGTTGTAAGCAAATTCTATCTGTGGTAAACACTCCTCCCACAACATCAAATTTGTTTTCAAGACAGCCCGCAACATAGTGGATAAAGTACGATTAACTACCTCGGTCTGTCCATCCGTTTGTGGGTGACATGTAGTTGAAACAGCAACTTGGTTCCCAATTTATACCACAAAGTTCTCCTGAAATGACTTAAAAATTTTGCATCACGATCAGAAACAATGGTATTTGGCACACCATGTAAACGAACAATTTCCGTCATAAATAAATCAGCAATGTGTGAGGCATTATCATTCTTATGACAAGGTATAAAGTGTGCCATTTTGGAAAAACGATCAACAACTACAAAAATACTATGCCTCCCCCTCTTAGTCCTAGGCAATCCCAAACCAAAGTCCATAGAAATATCCTCCCAAGGTACACTAGGAACAGGAAGAGGCATATAAAGACCATGTGGGTTAAGGCGAGACTTAGCTTTGTTGCAAGTAGTGGATCGTGACACGTAGCGCTTGACATCATGCCTCATCTTTGGCCAAAAGAAGTGTGTGGAAAGCACGTCTTCAGTTTTCTTCACTCCAAAATGTCCCATCAAACCTCCTCCATGTGCTTCCCGCAAAAGTAATAGACGAACGGAGCTAGCTGGAACGCATAGCTTGTTAGCACGATAGAGGAGACCCTCTCGCAGCACATATTTATTTCAATTTCTTCCTTCTCTACAATTTTCAAAAGCATCTTTGAAGTCCAAATCAGTAGGATATAATGCTTTAATTGTTTCCAAACCAAAGATTTTATGATCAAGTTGGGACAGCATGGTTTAACGCCTAGATAATGCATCGGCAATGATATTTTCCTTCCCTTTCTTATGCTTAATGATGTATGGAAATGACTATGAACTCAATCCATTTAGCATGTCGTTTATTCAGATTGGTTTGACACTTAAGATACTTCAATGATTCATGATCGGAATGTATGACACACTCCTTAGACCAAAGATAATGTTGCCAAGTTTGAAATACACGCACCAAGGCATACAATTCCTTATCATAAGTAGAATAATTCAGAGAAGGACCATGAAGTTTTTCACTAAAGAAAGCAACGGGTTTACCTCCTTGTATGAGAACGCCTCCAATACCAATGCCGCTTGCATCGCATTCTAGCTCAAAGGTCTTGTCAAAATCAGGAAGTTGTGGCAATGGTGCTTGTGTAAGCTTCGATTTGAGAGCATCAAAAGTGTGTTGCTACTGTTCGCCCCATCAAAATGGCACTCCCTTCTTCGTTAGCTCGTGTAGAGGTTCAGTAATGGTGCTGAAATGCCGCACAAAGCGCCGATAAAACCTGCAAGACCAAGAAAACTACGAACCTGTGTGACGGTTGTTGGGGCTGGCCAGCTGGTGATTGCTTCAATTTTTTGCCTCATCCATCTCAATTCCCTGCGAGGAAACAACATAGCCAAGAAACGAGACTCGATTGGTGCAAAAGACGCCCTTTTCGAAGTTACCAAACAAACGTGCATCTCTCAAAACAGTAAAAACAGCACGTAAATGATCAAGATGTTCATCATATGACTTGCTGTAAATGAGGATATCATCAAAGTAAACCACCACAAATTGTCCAATGAAAGCACGTAAAACCTCATTCATTAATTGCATAAAGGTGATGGGTGCATTAGTTAAACCAAAAGGCATGACTAACCACTCATAAAGTCCAAACTTGGTTTTAAATGCAGTTTTCCATTCATCTCCTAGTGCCATTCTAATTTGGTGGTAACCACTACGCAAGTCAATTTTTGTGAAGATGATAGCACCACTCAATTCATCAAGCATGTCATCTAATCGAGGAATAGGATAACGATATCGAATGATGATGTTATTAATCGCACGACAATCAACACACATGCGCCAACTACCATCTTTCTTAGGAACCAAAAGAAGAGGAACGGAACAAGGGCTAAGGCTTTCACGAATGTACCCGCGGTCCAAAAGATCTTGGACTTGTCGCTGAATTTCCTTAGTTTCTTCTGGATTCTCCCTGTATGCTGCACGATTTGGCAAACTTGCTCCTAGAATCAAATCGATCTTGTGTTCAATGCCTCTCATCGGTGGTAAACCAGGGGGTATCTCAGAGGGAAACACACAAAAGGTCAGCAACAGCACGGGGCAATGCAATAGACAATTCATGAAGTGAAAACATGGCTTCTTTGCAAACTAAAGCATAGCACATCCCCTTAGCATCGAATAAATCAGCAAGGTCAGATTTAGTTGCGAGCAACGATGGTGATTTTAACATAATAACTTGCTGTTTTTCAGATTCTAATTTTGTTGCTTTGCCATCACGAATTTTACTCTTCTCAAAATGCACAATTTCAGCAGGAGTCATGGGCAGCAAAGTGATTTTCTTTCCCTTGTGCATGAGAGTATATTTATTAGTTCTACCATGATGAATAGCATCTGTATCAAATTCCCAAGGACGACCCAATAAAAGAGAACAAGCATCCATAGGAACAACATCAAAATCAGCAAAGTCATGGTATGAACCAATTGAAAAATGTATTCTCGCTGTTTGTGTTACCCGAACCTTACCGCTGTTGTTGAACCATTAAATGTAATACGGATGAAGGTGTGCTCTTGTTGTCAAACCAAGTTTCTTGACGACGTCCGTGTTCACCATGTTATTGCAGCTACCTCCATCAATTATAGTGTGTACACGGCAGTCCTTGACGACGAGAAACATGTGGAAGAGGTTGTGTCGTTGTAGCTTGTCATCGGTCTCCACTTTGGAGCTCAAGGCACGCTGCACAATGATGCTCCTATAGTTCTCCGTCGCCGTTGTACCAAGTACCTCTTCTTCGGTGTGTTCGTCATTTGGATCTGTAAAGTCAGTAGCAAGAGAATATTCATCTTCAACATCTGAAGTACTATCATACCCGCCATCGTCGCGTGCTATGTATGCTCGTTTGCTCGGGCAATCTCTCATCATATGACCAAGTCCCTGGCAGCGGTGACACTTAATGTCGGAAGTATGACCTGTAGAAGGAGTGAATGACGAAGGCTTGAATGATGTCGCCTTGCTGCCTTCCGGCACGCGAGAAGGTGGAGCAGCAGGTGTAGTTCATTGGCCGCCATTGGGTGGTGTAGTCGCTGCACGGGGGGTCGAAGATGGTGCTGTTTTGGATGGTGTAGTCGCTGCATGCGGCGTGAAGTTGCTCCTCGTGCGTTGTTGCTGTTGTTGTCGGCCCTGCAATTCTTTTTCTGCCAACATAGCAAGCTGAAACAATCTGTTAACAGTATCATATTTTTTGTAATCAACAAAGTCCTGAATTTCACGCCTCACCCCCCCCCCATAAAAACGAGCTATTTTATCATCCATGTCCTCTACTACCCCACAACGCAGCATACCCTTTTGTAACTCTTGATAATACTCCTCTACGGACATGTTACCTTGGTCTAAATGCTGCAACTTTTTGTGAAGGTCCCGCTGAAAAGATGAAGGAACAAATCGAACATGCATAGCTTTCTTTAATCTATCCCATGTTGGAGGATCAGTTCTAGTTTTAATAAGTTCATTCCACCATATGATAGCAAAGTCCTTAAACTCACTAGTGGCTTGACGAACTCTATGTTGTTCAGGAACAAGATGGGAATTATATTTTTGCTCTACTGTCATCTTCCAATCAAGATAAGCCTCAGTGTCATAAGCACTAGAAAAATAGGGTATAGTAAATTTCACTTTAGCAAAAGGATCATCAGGAGGACAATTATAATTGTTATGGTTGTTACCTCCCATTCCTCGACGATAAAGTGGCAGTCTTGGCTGATTATTGTGATCTTCCAGTTCATCATAAGCATTGTCTTCTTATCTTCAAGCGAGAGGCAACCGAGCCTCAAAAGTATTCATCTGAAGAGCAAGGTCGTCAAGTTGGCAACTCAAGTTCGCCAATGACTCCTTCGTTGCTGCGTTGTATTTGGCAAACATATCTGTCACTGTCTTCATCATATCACGTAACTCAGCATGTTGAACACATTCGTCATCATTGTCTTCTCCTGCCATTGTTAGGAAACAAAAGACAACAGAAAAAATATGTTATCCCTATCAACTACAGTGACAATGTGAAAGGTGGAAGAAAAAAATATCTCTCACTCAAGCGTCTTACCACGCTCTTACAAGTGTTCTTACCAATACACCAGGTGATGTGGACGGTGAGATGAACCAATAAAGTGTGGGGTGATTGCAAAGGTACCTGTTATGCTCAAGAGAAAGTGGAAAGGTGGAGCTTGGATGGCACAATATGGTGGCTAATAAGCAGAAAATCGTTAACAGCTAAACAAAGTTCAATAAGTATTCGATGTAGGAAAACTGTTGCTGGTCCCAAGTGCCCTAGGGCCTAGCAAAACACAAGGAAGTATCAAGGCAAAAGAAAGACAGAATGATATAGCCAACAAAACAGCACCAAGTGGTATAGTCCAATTGCTTTAATATGCGTGCTCTTCACTATTTTTTTATTTTATGTAATATTTTTTTGATATTTTTTCTTTACTCAAGAGCACAAATATAGGAAGCACACAAATTTGCAGCCCAATTGTATGTAATATGCGGCCTATAGAAAATCAAGAAGATTCTTTAAAATTCGTGCTGAAACTTTGGAGGCCGGATAGCCTATCTTCCGAAGGGAATTTGGGCAATCTAATTTCGCGGAATGCGGCTATGCCATGGAAAATCAGATGCAAAATTTTGCGTAGACGAATTTGAAAAAAAATTGCCCGATTTCGAGTTTGTAAGCGAAAGTTATGGCCTTTTTAAGGTAGGCTGTCCGAGTTACGTTTTTTTGGATGTTGATTCCAACTCGGTTTGAGAACGGAACTCGTAATCGAATATGAAAACGATCGGGAATTTGCACAGCAACTAATGGGGCGGTGTGTGAGGATTCAAGGATGAGTGGCACAAAGGTTTGTCACCTAATCTAGGGCTGGCGATGCGGGAGTTCACACAGGGCGGCTAGCTAGGGCAAACTGATGAACGTGGTGGATCGGTTTGTTATTTAGGGATTGTGGAATAGGTGTCTAATAGCAAGAAAACAAGTACGAAACACGATAACTAGGACCCAAAACACAGAGCTAAACCAGCAACAAGACTCGACCACACGAATGCAAACTCAACAATGCAAACTGAAAAACGAAACTGCGGCACTATAGTCTGGGAAGCGATAAAAATGATCTAATTTTTTTGGGGCTTTTTGTGGACTCTAGGTAAGAAACAAAATTGATCTAATGGAAGGAAAATAAAGATACCTCACGGGCAACCTGAAAATCTGATACCAATTGATGAGTAGGTTTAGGCCTGATCTTCCGAAAGGTATGTCGATTGGGGTGGAGAACTCGACGTTGATGATCCGCGGCACTCGAGCGGTTCGAGTACCCCTGCAATCACTACACCACGGCTCCTGTTACACCCTCATTTTCATGCATCATGCCTTGCATACATTCATATACATGTTTAACATTGATCCACATAAAGAGGAACAAGTTTAAAATTGATTTGGAGCATTTAAAATTGATTTGGAACAAAACCGCACTTAAAACGCAGGAAAGTGCGGACTAGTCCGATTTTGTGCGGACTAGTCCGATATTCCATGAATCCTTGAAAAATTGCTAAGTCCTTGGACTTTTCCGGACTAGTCCGATGTTCCAGCAGACTTGTCCGTTTTCCTCTCTGATTAAAGTCGGACTTGTCCGATTTTTTGCCAGACTTGTCCGATTTTCTCTCTGGACGACTTCGGACTAGTCCGGTCCTGTCCGGACTTGTCCAATATTTCGTGACTCCGAGTTGATCTTTTGTTTTATGACTTGTTTCTTGGGTTTCATGTCAAGTGGTCCTAGGGACGTCGTGCCTAACTCTTTTAGAGCCCATGTGGGACTCTAAACCGGCCTCTACTCATCTCAAACTCGAAATCCATCTAACCCTAGCCTGCACCTCTATATAAACAGCCCCACCCCTTGGATTGACATATATTTGCCACTTTTCAACCCACCCAAACCCTAGTTTGTGGGGAGCCACCATCAAGGAGGGAGGAGAAGATCCCAAGCAAGAATAAGAAGAGGAGGAAACGAAAGAGGATCAAGATCTCCACCAAGTTTCGTCCTTCACCACCAATTCATCTCAAAGTTCATCACCAACCCTAGATCACCAAGATCCAAGTGCTACCTCCAAGTTTCTTGATTCATTGGAGTTCTAAACACCTGGTATACCTTCTATTCTCTTTTCCTTACGAGAATTCAACCCCTAATCTCCAAATTTACGTCAATCTAGAAAACCCTAATCTTCTGATCTCGCGGAGTGCGGACTTGTCCGGTCCCTAGCGGACTAGTCCGATCTTTCTGGTTAAATTATGTTGAATTAATTCTAAAATGTGACCTAATCAAATCCAAACCTGTATAACTTGTTAAAATCTATTAGAACTAGTTAGTTATCATTAAAAGCAATCTAGTAACAAGTTCTACCTTGCATTTGCATCAATCATGCATGTCATGTCATATTGAGTAATATTTGTGCACTCTTTGATTGTGTTTGTTGTCTTGTATGTTTATTGTGTGGATTAGATGGATTTGCACTAGAGAGTGCCGCGGAGGATCTGCAACACCAAGAGTTTGAAGGCTTTGATCCTAATCAATAGCAAGAGCAAGGTAAGTGTCCTTGAAGCATACTGACCCTGTTTTAAGATAAATGTTTTGTTTGCAAAACTACATGCTTGTGTCAATTTGATGGGAATCCTATGGTAGGAAGTTTACTAGATTTGTTTAACCACCCTTGTCACCTGGAATACATGGTAGAGAGTCGAGAAGGGTTTTTACCTTTTTGCTTCGCTTAATTAATTGGGATGGGAAAACAACACTACGCATTTAATTAAGTATTAATGATATTTTGATTAATGTGAACTGGTTAAATATGATATGGTAATGGGTGATCTAAGAAAGCCTGGTATGTGGATGGGTTGGATGTTATGGTGGTTTGCTTGCTTTAGATCTAAGGACTGGTTCATGCGAGAATACGCCAGGACTACAGTGCCACCACGAGGCCAAGTATGGGTGCCGCGTAGCTGATTAATTAGGGCTTTGCTATTACTGTTTGGACCATTGTGGATGCTCGGGGAAGGGGTAGTCGGATTGGGTTTGTTGATGATTGGTGGGACTACCCTGGGATCCGAATGGCTCAAGAGGGGGCCCTTGGTTGAAGATGTTCTCAGTTGGAGACATTGCCACCGGTGAAACCTCAGTGCGGTCTAAATAGGCTAGTAATCCCTTTGTAAAGGATATTATGTGATCTCTTGGCCACACACCGAAGGAAGTGTGAGACGGCATAATAGAGGTTCTAGTCATCGAAAGGTGATGAAATCACGAACACGTGGATAAAGAGGTACAAACTCTGCAGAGTCTAATAAAACTATCATGATAGCCGTGCTCTCGGTTATGAGCACCTGGAAAACTTCCATGATTAGAGGGTACTCGATATTGGGATGGTATTTGGTAATGGTTATGTCTGGTTATGGGTTTATTTCTTGTATTGAATATGGTTATTGGCAAATGGTGAAATCTGGAATTATTGATGATGGTTGTGAATTCAGATTGGTATTATGATATTACTTATGATTATGATGGGTTTACTTCACATACATATAATATATTGCTTTTCACATGTTTTTAATGTACTTTTCAGCACTTAGCTATTATTATTGTCAACATTTGAATAAGCCACATGTCATACTTTCCACACTTGCTGAGTACGACATGTACTCACTCTTGCAATCCCCCCCCCCCCAACAGTTGCAGGTCAGGATTGGGAGTTTAATGGTGATAATGCGGAGTTCTAGGCCGTGTCTACCGTCAGTTTTGCCTGTGGTGTTGATTGGAGCTGCGCTATACCCTATTGCTTATGCTGCCTAGCTGTTTAGTTTGCTTAATTAGTTTATTTCCGCTCCATTAGTTGAACTTGTCATAAATATTCATTAGAGCTTGTATTCGAGGATAATGTGGTTTATGTATTAAAACTTGGATAATTAACCTTGTCTTGTGGTAAATTTTCTGTATACTCGTTTGTGATTGCACTCGTGTATGTGTGATTAACATCCTGGGCACACATATGCGTTAGCTTGGTTCATTTTTTGGAACCAGACTTTCACATATTGGTATCAGAGCCACAGGTTGACCGTAGGATGCAGCCTAGATAGAATGGACACTTTAGAGCACATAGGAGCACTCAGGAATCGATGTGTTTTTGCTTGGTGTGTTGTTTATATATATATTGCTTGCTTGTGTGCTTAATAGAGGATTTTGGGATGCCTTAGCATTGCCATGTCCACCTAGGCTAGTGTAGCTAGTTGCTTAGCTTCATATCCCTTGATGCATATAGTTGGGGACGTTTCTAATTCTTACCTATTGCTTTTCTTCAGATGGTGAGGACTCGCAACCAGAGGGATGGTAATGATGAGGAGGAGAACAATGGAGTACCTCAGAACAACATTGGGCAAGGATCTACTCAGGGAGCTATCAACATTGAGCAGCTATTGGCTATGCAAAACCAGCTCATGCAGACCATGATACAAACAATGGGACAACTGTAGGCTGGCAATATCAACAATCAGCTCCACATGCCTCCACCGCCACCCCCGCCTCCTCATAACCGATTGGGAGAGTTTATGAGGACTAGGCCGCCGATCTTTCCTCAAGCTGCCGACCCTATGGATGCGGATGATTGGCTCAAGTCCGTGGAGAAGAAGCTAGCTATTGTCCAATGCAGTGATCGGGAGAAGGTCTTGTTTGCTTCTCATCAACTCATTGGAGCAGCTGCGGATTGGTGGGATGCTTATTGCAATGCTCATGAGAACCAAGAGAGAATTACTTGGGACGAATTCAAGGATAATTTCCGTTCTCGTTTTGTGCCCGAGGGTGTTATGATCTTGAAGAGGCAAGAATTTGAGAATTTAAGGCAAGGAAAATCAAGCGTGAGTGAATATCTCAATAAGTTCACTCAACTCTCAAGGTATTCGCCTGAGGATGTTAGTCGGGACAGTCGGAAGAAATACTTGTTCATGAGAGGCCTCAACAATGAAATTCAAGTGCAATTGCTCAATTGTGACTATGCAAATTTCCAGAAGCTTGTGGACAAAGCCATTGTGGTTGAGAACAAGATTCGTGAGATGGAGCAAGAAATCAAGAGGAAGGCGCCATATCAAGGACAGCAACAAGGAAGTAATGTGCGCCCTCGCTCTGCGCCGCCCAATGCGCCTCATTACAGCTCTTCTATTCCTGCTCAGCACCTTGGTTATGCACCACACCCAACTCAGTTTGTGCAGCAGCCCCCTGTCATGCAAGCACCTAGGCCTCAAATGCCTTATGCGCCTCGTGCTAATTTTCCTGGTGCAAATGTTCAAAACCAAGCTCGTCCCAATAATTCTGGTGGAGTTAAGAAGTGCTATACTTGTGGAGAAGCTGGACACTTTGCACATCAATGTCCTAAATCAGGCCTTGGTCAAGGAAGCAATGCACCGAGGCAAAACCCAAGACCCAATGGAGGACAACCACAAGGGAACCGCGGACAGCAGAATTTTGCTCGTGGCAACGTGAACCATGTCTCTACGGAGGATGCTCAACAAGCGGATGATGTGGTCATTGGTATGTTTCTCGCTAACTCCAACCCCGCGACTATGTTATTTGATTCTGGAGCATCGCATTCATTCATTGCATAAAATATGTTGCCAAGTATAGTTTGCATATCTCTCATATGAAGTTTACTCTATTGGTTAAGTCTCCTGGAGGAGAGATGAGGACAAATATAGTATGTCCAAAAGTAAGCCTTAGAATAAGGGGGGTAGACTTCTCCGCCAACCTCATTGTTTTGGATTCTCAAGGATTGGATGTTATACTTGGTATGGAAAGGTTGAGGAAGCACAATGGAGTTATTGAGTGTGCCACGAAGACGGTGAAGTTGACCAATGAAGAAGGGATCACCGTAGAATTTGAAGCATCTCAAACCGAACCGAAGCAATTGGAGTTGAATCACATGGACGGTGCCGCAATTGAGGAGATTCGGATGGTGTGTGAATTTTTGGATGTTTTTCCGGACGAGTTGCCAGGTATGCCACCCGATCGAGACATTGAGTTTGTTATCGATTTAATACCTGGAACTGCACCTATAGCTAAGAGGCCGTATAGGATGCCTCCTATGGAATTAGCGAGCTCAAGAAACAGATTCAAGAGCAATTAGAGAAGGGTTTCATTTGCCCTAGCTCTTCGCCTTGGGGAGCGCCCGTTCTATTTGTGGACAAGAAGGATGGAACCCAAAGGATGTGCGTGGACTACCGAGCTCTCAACGAGGTAACAATCAAGAACAAGTATACTTTGCCATGAATAGAAGACTTGTTTGGTCAGATGAAGGGTGCTTGTGTCTTCTCTAAGATTGATTTGAGGTCGGGATACTTTCAAATGAAGATTAGACCATCAGACATACCCAAGACAGCTTTTAGAACACGGTATGGATCTTATGAGTACACCGTGATGTCTTTTGGATTGACAAATGCACCTGCCTACTTTATGTAACTCATGAATAAGGTCTTCATGGAGTACTTGGATAAGTTCGTTGTGGTGTTTATTGATGATATTATGATCTACTCGAAGGATGAGAAAGAACATGAGGAACACTTGAGGCTTACGTTGCAGAAATTGAGGGAGCATCGATTTTATGCCAAGTTCAACAAGTGTCAGTTTTGGTTGAGAGAGGTGCCATTTTTGGGTCATATCATTTCAGGAGGAGGAGTATCGGTTGACCCCGGGAAGGTGAGAGACGTGTTGAAGTGGGAACCACCGCAAAATGTCAAGGAAATAAGGAGTTTTCTTGGGATGGCTGGATATTACCGTAGATTTATCAAGGACTTTTCCAATATAGCCAAGCCTATGACGGAGTTGCTAATGAAGGGAAAGGCGTTCCAATGGACTGAAGCATGTCAGAATAGCTTTGAGGAGTTAAAGAAGAGGTTGACAACAGCCCCAGTTTTGGTATTGCCGGATGTGAGCAAGAGTTTTGATATTTATTGCAATGCATCGAGACAAGGGCTTGGATGTGTATTGATGCAAGAAGGTCAAGTGGTCGCCTATGCATCAAGACAATTGAAGAAACATGAGCAGAATTACCCCACGCATGATTTAGAACATGCAGCCGTGGTACATGCATTGAAGATTTGGAGACACTATATTCTTAGACATAGGTGTGAAATGTATACAGATCATAAGAGTTTAAAGTATATTTTCACACAAACGGATCTGAACTTGAGGCAACGAAGATGGTTGGAGCTCATCAAAGATTATGATTTGGGGATCAACTATCATCCGGGAAAAGCCAATGTAGTGGCCGATGCTTTGAGTAGAAAAGGAGTAAGTCACCAACTCACAGTTCGAGAGTTACCATCCGAGTTATGCAAGGATTGAACGGTTGAACCTCGGGTTTGTAAATGAGATGGGGATGATGGAGTTAAACCCAACCTTGGAGCAAGAAATTCGAGAGGCACAAACCACATATGAGGAGATCAAGGAAATACAGGAAAGGATCGAGGAAGGGAGAGAATTCAGATTTGATGAAGACGAACATGGTACCTTATGGCTTGGAAAGAGGATCGTTGTGCCCAATGTAAAGCATATTCGGGAGACAATATTAAAGGAGGCACATGACTCGCCTTACTCAATTCACCCTGGTTGTACAAAGATGTACAAAGACTTGAAGACTTGATATTGGTGGGATAGCATGAAGAAGGACATAGCTGAACTTGTAGCATTGTGTGATGTGTGCCAACGAGTCAAGGTGGAACATCAAAGGCCAGTCGGATTATTGCAACCGTTGAAGATTCCGGAATGGAAGTGGGAAGAAATTGGAATGGACTTCATAGTTGGGTTACCACGTACTCAGTCCGGGTATGACTCAATTTGGGTAATTGTGGATCGCTTAACCAAGTCGGCTCATTTTGTCCCTGTGAAGACCAAATATACAGCTGCACGATTGGCCGAAATATACATGGAGCATATTGTGTGTCGACATGGAGTCCCGAAGAAGATCGTGTCAGATATAGGTTCTCAATTTACCTCCAGATTTTGGCAAAAATTGCATGAAGCTTTGGGAATGAGGTTGGATTTTAGTTCAGCGTATCATCCTCAAACGGATGGACAAACCGAGAGGACCAATCAGATTTTGGAGGACATGTTAAGAGCTTGTGCTTTGAAGCATGGGAAGAGTTGGGACAAAATCTTGCCATACGCGGAATTTTCATACAACAATAGTTACCAAGCAAGTTTGAAGATGTCACCGTATGAAGTGCTTTATGGGAGGAAGTGTAGGACCTTTATTCTGGAATGAGGCAGGAGAAACCCAAGTATTTGGTCCGGATGTGTTGCAAGAAGCCGAAAAGCAAGTCCGAATAATTCGTGAAAACTTGAGGGCTACCCAATCAATACAAAAAGGCTATGCGGACAATAGAATAAGGAAATTAGCCTTTGAAGTGGGAGATTTTGTTTACCTCAAGGTGTCGCCGATAAGAGGTCATAAGAGGTTTAACATAAGAGGCAAGCTCGCACCTCGTTATATTGGACCATTTAAGATTTTGGACAAAAGAGGAGAAGTAGCGTATAAGTTAGATATGCCAGCTCATCTTTCAGACGTACATGATGTCTTTCATGTTTCCCAGCTCAAGAAGTGTTTGAGAGTACCGGAGGAACAAGTGCTAATGGAAGGATTGGAATTAGAGGAAGATTTGACTTATGATGAGCAACCGGTCAAAATCTTGGAAACCAAGGAGAGAGTCACAAGGAACAAGGTCATTAGATGGTGTAAGGTTCAATGGAAGCACCACACAGAAAAAGAAGCAACATGGGAATTGGAGGATGATATCAAGAAGGACTTTCCCTATCTCTTCTCCTTTGCGTCGAATCTCGAGGGCGAGATTCATTTTAAGGGGGGTAGGTTTGTAACACCCTCATTTTCATGCATCATGCCTTGCATACATGTTTAACATTGATCCATATAAAGAGGAACAAGTTTCAAATTGGTTCGGAGCATTTAAAATTGATTTGGAACAAAACCGCACTTAAAACGCAGGAAAGTGCGAACTAGTCCGATTTTGTGCGGACTAGTCCGATATTCCATGAATCCTTGAAAAATTTCTAAGTCCTTGGACTTTGCCGGACTAGTCCAGTGTTCCAGCGGACTTGTCCGTTTTCCTCTCTGGTTAAAGTCGGACTTGTCCAATTTTTGGCCAGACTTGTCCGATTTTCTCTCTGGACGACTTCGGACTAGTCCGGTCCTGTCCGGACTTGTCCGATATTTCGTGACTCCGAGTTGATCTTTTGTTTTACGACTTGTTTCTAGGGTTTCACGTTAAGTGGGCCTAGGGACGTCGTGCCTAACTCTTTTAGAGCCCATGTGGGATTCTAAACTGGCCTCTACTCAACCCAAACTCGAAATCCATCTAACCCTAGCCTCCACCTCTATATAAATAGCCCCACCCCTTGGATTGACATATATTTGCCACTTTTCCACCCACCCAAACCCTAGTTCGTGGGGAGCCACCATCAAGGAGGGAGGAGAAGATCCCAAGAAAGAAGAAGAAGAGGAGGAAACGAAAGAGGATCAAGATCTCCACGAAGTTTCGTCCTTCACCACCAATTCATCTCAAAGTTCATCACCAACCCTAGATCACCAAGATCCAAGTGCTACCTCCAAGTTTCTTGATTCATTGGAGTTCTAAACACCTGGTATACCTTCTATTCTCTTTTCCTTACGAGAATTCAACCCCTAATCTCCAAATTTACGTCGATCTAGAAAACCCTAATCTTCTGATCTCGCGGAGTGCGGACTTGTCCGGTCCCTAGCGGACTAGTCCGATCTTTCTGGTTAAATTATGTTGAATTAATTCTAAAATTTGACCTAATCAAATCCAAACCTGTATAACTTGTTAAAATCTATTAGAACTAGTTAGTTATCATTAAAAGCAATCTAGTAACAAGTTCTACCTTGCATTTGCATCAATCATGCATGTCATGTCATATTGAGTAATATTTGTGCACTCGTTGATTGTGTTTCTTGTCTTGTATGTTTATTGTGTGGATTAGACGGATTTGCGCTAGAGAGTGCCGCAGAGGATCTGCAGCACCAAGAGTTTGAAGGCTTTGATCCTAATCAATAGCAAGAGCAAGGCAAGTGTCCTTGAAGCATATTGACCCTGTTTTAAAATAAATGTTTTGTTTGCAAAACTGCATTCTTGTGTTAATTTGATGGGAATCCTATGGTAGGAAGTTTACTAGATTTGTTTAACCACCCTTGTCACCTGGAATACATGGTAGAGAGTCGGGAAGGGTTTTTACCTTTTTGCTTCGCTTAATTAATTGGGATGGGAAAACAACACTACACATTTAATTAAGTATTAATGATATTTTTATTAATGTGAACTGGTTAAATATGATATGGTAATGGGTGATCTAAGCAAGTCGGGTATGTGGATGGGTTGGATGTTATGGTGGTTTGCTTGCTTTAGATCTAAGGACCGGTTCATGCGAGAATAAGCCAGGACTACAGTGCCACCACGAGGCCAAGTATGGGTGCGGCGTAGCTGATTAATTAGGGCTTTGCTAGTACTGTTTGGACCATTGTGGACGCTCGGGGAAGGGGTAGTCGGATTGGGTTTGTTGATGATTGGTGGGACTACCCTGGGATCCGAATGGCTCAAGAGGGGGCCCTTGGTTGAAGATGTGCTCAGTTGGAGACATCGTCACCGGTGAAACCCCAGTGGGGTCTAAATAGGCTAGTAATCCCTTTGTAAAGGCTACTTTGTCATCTCTTGGCCACACCGACGGAAGTGTGAGACGACATAATAGAGGTTCTAGTCATCAAAAGGTGACGAAATCATGAACACGTGGGTAAAGTGGTACAAACTCTGCAGAGTCTAATAAAACTATCATGATAATCGTTCTCCCGGTTATGAGCACCTGGACAACTTCCATGATTAGAGGGTACTGGGTATTGGCACGGTATTTGGTAATGGTTATGTCTGGTTATGGGTTTAATTCTGGTATTGAATATGGTTATTGGCAAATGGTGAAATCTGGAATTATTGATGATGGTTGTGAATTCAGATCGGTATTGTGATATTACTTATGATTATGATGGGTTTACTTCACATACATATAATATATTGCTTTTCACATGTTTTTAATGTACTTTTCAGCATTTAGCCATTATTATTGTCGACATTTGAATAAGCCACATGTCATACTTTCCACACTTGCTGAGTACGACATGTACTCACTCTTGCAATCCCCCCCCCAACAGTTGCAGGTCAGGATTGGGAGTTTAATGGTGATAATGCGGAGTTCTAGGCCGTGTCTACCGTCAGCTTTGCCTCTGGTGTTGATTGGAGCTGCACTATACCCTATTGCTTATGTTGCCTAGATGTTTAGTTTGCTTAATTAGTTTATTTCCGCTGCAATTGTTGAACTTGTCATCAATATTCATTAGAGCTTGTATTCGAGGATAATCTGGTTTGTGTAATAAAACTTGGATAATTAATCTTGTCTTGTGGTAAATTTTCTGAATACTCGTTTGTGATTGCACTCGTGTATGTGTGATGAACATCCTGGGCACACATATGCGTTAGCTTGGTTCATTTTTCGGAACCGGGCGTCACAGCTCCGTTGGTTATCAACCGTGCTGCACACGCTTGACCTAGCCAAGAAGGCTAATCCCTGCAAGTGCAACCGAGAACACGAGCAAGAACGTCGAAGACATGATCTGAAATCGCAAAGTTGGGGTCTCACAAACCGTAGAACGGCGATATTATTGATCTAAGCAAAACCCACCAAATATGACTGGAATCTGCAGTATTTATAGGCTAGGGTTCGACCAAAACATGATTAGACGCGTCCCTAATGGACTCTTACGGGATACAAGGCCCAAAGGCCCGATTCGGTGGCGCAGCACCGGGCAGAAATCTAGACTCAACTTGTTTCGATGATTTCCAATGACTTCGGAGGAATTTTGAAGTGGGACCAGAACCATTGGAAAGTTTATCTTCTCCTCTTTCCGTGCAGATTAGAACGTCAAAAATGGAGTCAGTATGCCTCCTGGGCATCCGTTTTAAGATAGACTGCTCCTGGACTCCGAGTTGAACTCGAGTCCGAGTTGTAAACTGTTTCCATCAACTTGTGGACGTCCCAGCTGGTTCTCCACGCTCCCAAGGCATCTTTCATTCACTTGTTGATCTTCTCCATTATTCCTAATAACAATTAAATCATCACATATCAATCTATTCTCAAACTCACATGCAAAAGAAGTTAGGAACGAATTCAACTGCTGATTTATTAACCGTGCTCGTGCTCTTGTGATTGGTCCTTGCAGTTTAACGCTGCTGTTGTGATGTCCTCATCAAGCACTATTCTCAACTTTTGGTGTGTGTGAGAAGTGAGGTGATGGGGTCTATTTATAGGTGGAGAAGGGTCAGTTCCCGCCACAATTAACGCGCGAATCAGTCACCATTGACTCCATGGAGTCGGGAGGAGCCAACACGTGTCATTTGACCGAGTTTGATGCTAGGAAGAGGTCGGCCGAACCCCTGGTTCGGCCAACCTGGTCAAGCCTCCCCTCACGGAGTGCTTCCTCCAGGTGGCTTCCAGGTGGGCCCCCTTGATGTATATGGGTGCAACACCGTTGGATCTCCTCATATTCTTCTGTTTGTGGGTCATTTGATCCATGTTTTGCCACGTGTCATTGCCTGATTCGTTGAAATCCATTTTCATGGATTTATCCCTGCATGTTTTGGTATTTCGGATAATAATTCACCTGCATACAAATAGACACCAACACTTGTGGAATTGGGTTAGTGTATAGCCCTACCACTATCTTTTGTGTTTCTTTTATGCATATTATGAGATGAATTGACGGTCAAAATATGGTACTTAAGGACCGTCAATAGCCTTAGGGGCACGACAAAAGGTTCCTCTCCTCCTCATCCTCAGCCTGATGAAGAAGATGAAGAAAGGACCAATAGCATGGATGAAGCTGATGACGACGTGTAGATCCGTCCTTCTCTTCCTTTTTGGTGCCTTTATGCCAAAGGGGGAGAGATTGAGGGGGAGTCCTAGGTTGTAGCTTAGGATGAGAGAGAGAGTCCTAGATCTCTTTTTGTGTCTGCTGCTCTTATTTGGTCTTGTAAAACCTATATTATGCTCTCATTATGCATTTGCACATGTATTATGAAGTTATGATTATGCTAAACTATGATCAGTGTTTTATGCTTTAAAATTGGTATGTGTACTTGATAATCTTGATGATGTTATGACTATGTTTTTTACCTCATTCACATCAATATTATTGCTCACACACACATAGTTTTGCACCCCACCATAAAGAGTGCACATATGAGCATTAATTCTACATTTACTATTTTTCTAAAAATTCATATGTGCACACTTTATGAAAATCTGAATTTTTTATCATATTTGTGTAATCTCAATTGGTTGTCATCAATCACCAAAAAGGGGGAGATTGAAAGTGCATCTCCGCATCCCTTGTGGGTTTTGGTTGATTAATGACACGCAAATAAGATCCTAACGAAATTGTTGAGATGAGCGCAGGTTTTAAAGAGATTAGAAGGAAACCACAAAAAGAAAGGAGAATGAGCATCCAAAAGGAAAAGAGCTCAAGACTTGAAAACAATAAATTTATTTTGTAAAGAGTGTGATAGAGAAATACACCCCAAGAGCTCAAGTGAAGAAGATTACACTCACTGCACAAATATCAGGAAGAGCAGACTAGTCTGATATCCACTGTACTAGTCCAAAAACTCTCTGACTAAAATCGGACAAGTCCTCCAAGTGCGGACTTATCCTCAGTTCTACAGTTTTTCACCACACCAGACAAGTTCAATATCTATCAAACTAGTCTGATATGTCTCTGAATAATATCGAGCAAGTCCTTCAAATGCAGACTTATCCTCAGTTCTATAGTTTTTCACCACACCGGACAAGTACGATATCTACCGAACTAGTCCAAAATGCCTCTGACTAAAATTGGACAAGTGCTCACCTTAACGGACTAGTCCGATATCCATCAACACTTAGGGTTTTCACACGCGAAACACCGGACTAGTCCGGTTTCCACCACGGACTAGCTCGGACCTCGCAAACCCTAACGGAAACTTTTGGAAACCCTAGTATAAAAAGAGGTGCACGACCACACAACAAACTCTCTCGACTCCCTGCGCTGTCACACCTTCCAAGAGCCCAAAAATACTTCTCCCCACTCATTCTAAACCTAAAAGGATCAAATCTTTGAAGATTAGGATTGGAGAAAGGAAAGAACTTGTTTTACACGATCTTGAGCTCTTGGGTTTGATCTCTCCAACACTCTCATTGTTTATTGTACATATATTGAGTGTATTTGGTGGTGTTCATTCGCTGTAATTTTTGGGGAGCCCTCAACTTGTGAGAAGGCCCCCTGAGCAAGTTATTTACCCCTTGTGTGGTTAGTGATTGAGAATCGGCCTCCATGGCGATTCGATGAGGTTGGTGAAGACCCGGTCCTCCGTGGACCCCTCAGCGGGGATGTAGGTTCCTCCGTGGAATCGAACCTCCATATAAAATCTTGTCTCACGTGTTCTGGAGTTCATCATATTCTAGGGTTTGCATTGTCTTGTATAATTCATGTTGAAAACATCAGATTAGACATGATAATTGCAATACCATATTTCATTTTCATAATACACTTAACTTGTCAATTGATTTCCGCTTCATAGACTACTCAAACCAAAATTCAAGATCTACTTTGTTTTTCAATTACGCGTATATGGGACTAGTCTGCACTGTAATGGACTAATCCAATCTTCCTGTAATTGATCTCGTTGTTAAGTGTTTCAAGGATCGTTAAAAGTTGAAAAATCCTATTCACCCCCCCTCTAGGCTGCATTCAGTAAGCATGGTGCTTAGATTAGAAATCGCTAGTGAATATATCGTAGTCCCACGGATTAAAGAGGTAGGCAATAGGTTGTGACAGCCCTACACTACAAGGATTCCGACCTGTTGCAACTATTGTACTGCAACGAATACTAAATCGTTGCAGTAAGCTTGGCTTTTTGCCACGATTCACTAGTTTGTGGCACTAGGATCTATCGCCACGGAACACAATCGTTGCATTAGGATCTGTTGCCACGAGTCACTAGTTCGTGGCACTAGGATCTATCGCCACGGAACACAACTGTTGCATTAGGATTTGTTGCCACAAATTACTGGTTCGTTGCGTTACAGGATCTATCACCACGGAACACAATCGTTCCATTAGGATCTGTTGCCACGAATCACTAGTTCGTGGCGTTACAGGATCTATCGCCACGGAACACAATTGTTGCATTACAATATGTTGCCATGAATTACTGGTTCGTGGTGTTACAACTTTATTACCACAGAACACAATTGTTGCCTTAGGACCTGTTGCCACGAATCAGTAAACAGTTGCATTTGGACCGTAATGCAACAAAACAGAATCGTTGCATTAGGATGTGTTCCCACGATACTCTGGTTTGTGGCGTTAGTGTCAATGGCCACGAACCCCAATCGTAGCAATTAGGATGTGTGGCCACGATTCAATATTTCGTGGCGTCAGAATGCTAATGCAGTGAAACACAATCGTTGCATTAGGATCTATTACCACGAATCACTAGTTCGTGGCGTCAGGATGCTAATGCAACGGACCACAATCATTGCATTAGGATCTGTTGCCACGAATTACTGGTTCATGGCGTTACAAATTTATTTCCACGGAACACAATCGTTGCATAAGGATTTGTTAACACGAATTACTGGTTCGTGGCGTTACAACTTTATTGCCACGGAACACAATCGTTGCATTAGGATATGTTGCCACGAATTACTGGTTCGTGGCGTTACAACTTTATTACCACGAAACACAATTGTTGCATTAGGATCTGTTACCACGAATCAACAAATAGTTGCATTTGGACCGTAATGCAACGAAATAGAATCGTTGCATTAGGATGTGTTGCCACGATACTCTGGTTCGTGGCATTAGTATCAATTGCCACGGACCCCAATCATAGCAATTAGGATGTGTGGCCACGATTCACTTTTTCGTGGTGTCAGGATGCTAATGCAACGAAACACAATCGTTGCATTAGGATGTCTTTCCACGATTCACTAGTTTGTGGCGTCAGGATGCTAATGCAACAGACCACAATCGTTGCATTAGGATATGTTGCCACGAATTACTGGTTCGTGGCGTTACAGGATCTATCGCCACGGAACACAATCGTTGCATTAGGATGTGTTGCCATGATAATCTGGTTCGTGGCATTAATATCAATGGCCACGGACCCCAATTGTAGCAATTAGGATGTGTGGCCACGATTCACTTTTTTGTGGCGTCAGGATACTAATGCAACGAAACACAATCGTTGCATTAGGATGTCTAGCCACGATTCATTGGTTCGTGGCATTAGGATCTATCGCCACGGGACCACAATTGTTGCATTAGGATGTGTTTCCACGATTCACTTATTCGTGGCGTCAGGATCTATTGCCACAGACCACAATCGTTGCATTAGGATGTGTTGCCATGATTCACTGGTTCGTGGCGTTAGGATCTATCACCACAGACCCCAATCGTTGCAATTAGGATGTGTGGCCACGATTCACTGTTTCGTGGCGTCAGGATACTAATGCAATGAAACGCAATCGTTGCATTAAGTTATGTTGCCACGATTCAGTAGTTCGTGCGCCAAAGGCAAAGGGATCCAAGGCGGCCGAGGGTGCTGACGCCAAAACGATCGAGATAAGCACCCACAAATTAATGCAATAGTGGGGATGTAATAAATGATTAGTCCCACATGTAATAAATGATTAATTAGTTGCACTTCCATATATTAGCCTATCGTCACAAATAGTACTCCAGTTCACAGCTCACACATGTATACATGCAGTACGTACTTAATTATACTAAAAATCATCATCTTCGCTGTCGTCCCCCCACAATGGAGCTACATGACCATCATTGGTATATGTATTGTCGTCGTCGTCGTCTTCATTTTCTGATGCAACTCCATCTACCTCAAACCGATCACCTGACGTTGTCATTATAAGAGTAGAAGCATCACCGCTGCTCCCTCAATGTCATTCCTAGCCCATGCGGTTGTATCCTTATTCATCAGCAAGAAGATCATCATGAAATGTCTCAGCCTCCATCGTCTCAGTCACATTATTTTCACTGTATCCAGGGGGCATGGCAAAAAGGTTCCGTGGCTTCATTTTAACAACTGTAGCCCATTTAGGATGCTTCACACTTGGAACATAAAAAACTTGTTCTGCTTGGGTGGCTAGAATGTAAGGCTCATACTGGAATCGAAATAGAGTAGTGTCAACATCTATCATTCCGTATTGATCCTTTTTGTAGCCTCTGCTTTGGTTCTGACTGCTTCCAAAAGGCTGATCAAACTATCCACACTGAAATAACAAAACCTCTTGATTTTTTTTCAAAATCAACAGCAATGATTTTCTTAATTACTCCAAACCAATCATGATCAGTGCCCCAAACAACAATACCTCTGTGTTGGGTCCGTAAATCTTTTTCCACATCTGCAGTTCGAAAGAAGAAGCCATTGATGAATAACCGACTAAAAAAATGTGCCCGACGATCAGGTCCTCTAGATAATGCATACAGATAATCAGTTGCTTTGCCTTCTTTGTGTAATGTCGTAATCTGTACACATTAGTATAACAGGGGTTATCGATGACAAACCAATTTCAGAACACATATTTGTTCAATATTTCATCGAAGTGCAAACTTGCATGTACTTACTTGTTTCTGAAACCAATCAACAAACTCATCTCTATGGCGTTTATCAACATCACGAGAATTAATCTTTTTCAGTTCTTCAATATGCTCACTGAAAATGGTACAAAATTAAATTAGCCATCTACAATAAGCCATATATATAGTATACAACATCTGAGTTATACGTTATTACTTGATCCATGGAGCGGCCTCTTCAACGTTAGTAATAAGATAATGCCTACTGTTATGTAGTTCCACCATAGTAAGTTGGTCCCATTTATACCCTTTTTTAGAATTATCAACTTCTGTAAATATGTTAGAATTATCAACAGAAGGTTCATTTGTAGCTGCAGCTTGACGTTCTGGCCTATTACGCTTGGTGCTTATGTTATCCAAAAACTGACTACAAAAAGTCATACACTCTTCGGCAATATATCCCTCAGCTATAGAACCCTCTGGGTGAGCTTTGTTACATACATACCTCTTCAATTTACCAAGGTACCTCTCAATTGGATACATCCATCTGTAAGAAATAGGTCCACCCAATTGTGCTTCTTCGGCAAGATGGGTTGGATGATGTACCATGATATCAAAGAAAGCGGGAGGAAACAACATCTCAAGCTTACAAATTGTTTCAGGAATTTGTTTGCTCATCCTGTCCAAATCTAGTTCCGCCAATTCTTTATAAAATATTCCAAGAAAGAATGTGCTAAACTCAATTAAAGGTGCAACAACCTTTTTAGGCAATATGTTACGTATTGCAATAGGAAGGAGCTTCTAAAATACAATATGGCATTCATGAGTTTTTAGACCCGATACCTTACATGCTTTTATGTCCACACATCTCTTGATGTTTGAGGCATAACCATCGGGCACCTTCACATTCCCCAAAAACTTGCACAAGGTGGTCCTCTCATCTTTGCCCAAAGTATATAATGCTGGTGGGAATGTGTACTTGCTCTTTATGAACTTCGGATGTTGATCTGGCCGTATACCCATATCCTTCATATCAAGACGAGCTTGTAGACTATCTTTTGTTTTACCATCCATAGCAAGCAATGTCCCCAATATGCTATCACAAATGTTTTTCTCAATGTGCATGACATCCAAGTTATGCCTTATTAGCAATGTCTTCCAATAAGGGAGGTCAAAAAATATACTTTTCTTCTTCCAATTATGCTATCTATTTTCCTCGGTGTGCTTTCTCTTATTATTCGTCGGTCTAAAACTCACTTGATCAAAACACTCGTATTGTTGGAGTACTTCGTCACCAGAGAGTGATGTTGGAGCCTCTCTATTCTCTGCCTTGTTGTTGAAAGAACCTTTGTTTCGACGCCATCTGTGATCCTGAGGTAGGAAACGACGATGACCCATGTAACAATGCTTTCGTCCATATTTCAACTAGAAGGCGTCAGTGTTTATATGGCAATATGGACATGCTAGCTTCCCTTTTGTGCTCCATCCACATAGCCTTGCACATGCTGGAAAATCATTTATTGTCCACAATAAAGAAGCTTGCATGACAAATGTCTCTTTCTTTAAACTATCATATGTTTCAACACCATCAGACCATAATTTCAGTAGCTCATCAATCAAAGGCTGTAGATACACATCAATGTTGTTTCCAGGTGACTTTGGCCCAGGAACTATCATTGACATCACCCAATAAGACTGCGTCATACCCAACCAAGGTGGTAGATTATAAGGGATTAGAACCACAGGCCATGTACTGTAAGAAACATTCATTACTCCAAAAGGATGGAAACCATCAGATGCTAGACCAAGTCTTATGTTGCGAGGATCAGATGAGAAATTTCGGTGAATGCTATCAAAATGCTTTCATGCTTTCGAATCAGCGGGATGGCATAATATTCCATCATCAGCACGACCTTCTTTGTGCCAGCGCATGTTTGATGCCGTTGATTCTCCCATATAAAACCTTTGTAGACGGGGAATAAGAGGGAAGTAACGTAGAATCTTGCATGCTACAAGCTTCTTGGATTTTCCACAAGGTAAAGCCTCTCTTGCATCCCCAGCAGTACTATTTTTCCATCTTAATTCACCACATTTTGGGCAACTTTTCAGTAGAGAATAGTCCTTCCGGAATAACGCACAGTCATTCACACATGCATCGATCTTTTGATAGTCTAGCCTGAGGTCACGAACAACCTTCTGAAGTTTATCAAGTGTATTAGGAATGCAGTGGCCCTTTGGAAGCGCAAATGAGAATAGTTCAAGTAACATCTCACAAGCTACTTTGCTCATACCAGTTAAACATTTTATCTTGTAGAACCTGACAATGTAGGATAATTGGGTCCGCTGCGAACAACCTGGATACAACTCTTTTTTGGCATCAGTTAATAAGTCATAGAATTTCTTTGCATCCCCAGTTGGCTCCTGCTGGTTTATAGCATTTTCTTGATCATCAACATCTGCTGAAGTACCACCATGATCAGTGCCTCTAAGTAGACTGGACAACATATTTTGCATAGCACCATCATCAGAAATTATCTGCTCATTATTTGCTGATTCCTCAGCAATATTTTCTTGAACTCGTATTTCTCCATGGTGTATCCAACAAGTATAATCCAATAACATCCCATTTCAGAGCAGGTGTAAATGAACTCCCTTGCGTGTCTTGTGGCAAATATTATGACATCGCGTGTAAGGACAAGGCATAGTTCCTCCTTCACGAGTGCCCTGAAATGCAAAATTTAGAAATGACTTCATCCTATCCTGCCACTCCCTCGTATGTCTGTCTTTTCCCATCCATGTCTTATCTTCTAACATCGCTTCCTACAATTCAGTCAGCCGTCAGCCTATCCGTAAGAGGATAGATGTACAAGAACACATTATGTGAGCAATTGTACCTAGCTGTTGTTACTCCACGCGCTGCGGCCGGCGGATTCTCCTACAAGCGTGGCGGCCGGCGGATGCTCCTCCAAGCGTGGCGGCCAGCAGTTGGTCCTCCAAGCTTGGCGACCGGCAGATGCTCCTACAAGAGTGGCGGCTGGCGGATGCTCGTACAAGCGTGGCGGCTGGCGGATGCTCCTCCAAGCTTGGCTGCCGGTGGATGCTCCTCCAAGCGTAGCGACCATCGGATGCTCCTCCAAGTGTGGCGGCCGGCAGATGCTCCTCCAAGCATGGCAGCCGGCGAATCCTCCTCCAAACGTGGCGGCCCGCGGATGCTCCTACAAGCGTGGCGGCCGGTGGATGCTCCTACAATCGTGGCGGCTGGCGGATGCTCCTACAATCGCTTTGCAGAGAGGGGGCCGGCGTTGCAGGTTGAGGGGTACCGTAATAAAATATTATTTTCATTTCTTAGTTTCCTTCTTTATTCGGCATGACAAAAATTTCCCGCCGCGGGCAGGCAGGCAGGACAAAAAAGCTGGGCCGCTTGTTATTTGTGGGCTGAAACTGCGCCGATTCACTTTATATTCAAGCTAGGCCTTCACGCATTCATGACGCTTGCACAGAGCCGAAGGCTTCGAAAGGTCCGGTCCTATCACCGGATTTTCGTGAGATCCTCAAGGGACGCTTCTTCCGATGTTTGGCGCACGGTCACATTGCGGCAGCGTGCCGTGACCCGCCGCGTCTGGGACTGGTCGGCCCACGGATCCTTTCACAATTAAAGTCGGCCTGCTACTTCCCTGGTCACCGCTCCAGCCAGTGCCATGTGCCCAAGGGGCCAGATGGCAAGAGGCCTCTTCATCCTCACCTTCTTTAACCACCCCCACCCCCTATTGCTTCCAGGCTCAAGTTCCTGACTGATTCCCATCCATGCTCCCGTGTGTTGCCTGAGAAGTCCTTTGCCTCTATTGTCGCAGCGCCATGCCTCGCAACCATGTTAGACGCGAGCAGGTACCTGCAGGCTCACCGTCCCTGCGCCCTCGTGAGGGGCCATGCACGATGGTCAACAATCACCTCATGACGATGGTTTTTATCCGTTTGCACCGCCAAGCAGCTGTTCTAGGACCCAGAGGAGGTCGCAGCGAGGCGACGACCAAGGATATCACCCTGGCCATCCATCACTAACATGAAATCCCGCATTGGGCTTTCACCGTGTCCACATTTGGGGATGGTGAGTTCCTGGTGCGGTTCACCCGTGATGACTATCGGGAGCTCACCATCGAGACAATAATCATGTCCATGCCAGATGATAACCACTACTTCCGGCCATGGATCTTTGGCGTCGGTGTGCCGATCGTCGGGTGGTTCTTCCACGTGCAGGTTGTCATCGAGAACCTCCCTCTGCATGTCTGGTCTGCAGAGGGCATCAGACAGGTTCTGGGTGACGTGTTCCTCTTTGATCACTTTGATGCTTCCACTTACCACCGGGAGCGTGCTGACCTATGCACGGTCGTTGGGTGGATGAAAGAACCAAGCCTCCTGCCTTGGTCCAAAATGGCCACCTTCTTTGCAGGAAGTGATGGCCGGACTGGGAGTGACGGCGGGTCGCCGACAGAACCTTTGAACCATGCCGTAGTGGTCTGGCCTGGCGGCCTCACGACGGAACTCATCATCCACCTGGATCACTACCTCGACTATACGCCGCCGGTCCACCCCAACTCCCCGGCCTCCTCGTCATCAGGCTACTCTTCTGACGGACACTCCTCGGTGTCCTAGAACTCTTCGGGGGACACCTTCCCGCGGTCGAAGAGATTCTACTGGCGGCGTGGGGAAGTGGATGAGGCGGATAAGCAGCTCTTTTAGTATGGCTACCAATGTTTCCTAGCTCATGTGTTACGTTTCCTATGGAAACTAAAAATCCTTTACAAATCCTATCCTTCAAAGGGAGCCTATGTTTGAGAGTTTTACGACTGGATTAATTTCCGTGAAAAGATTTCCTGTTTAACATTTCGGTTGTCCTTCCTTTTTTCAAACATTTTCTTCCTCGCATTGTCTTCACTTTTTTCTTTCCAGTCCTAGCTACCGGCCTGTTGCATTTTCCTGTTACTACTACTTTACAGACCGCTCTGCGGGCCCCGATGCGGGCGATCTCCTGGCAACTCCACCAGTTTGGGGACATGGAGGGTTTGGCGATCGGAAAATTCGAACTAATTTTGCACATATAGTACATCCATGAACAAGAACACTAAGTACATTTAATTTAAAAACATTACTCCCTCTGTCCCAAAATACTTGTCCCTTTCGATGGAGGGAGTATCTCCGTCCCAAAATACTTGTCGCTTTGGATGGAGGGAGTATATTACAAACACAAGAAAAGATAAACTACAACTAAAACCATGAAATGAAAAACTACAACTAAAAACATGAAACGAAAAACTACAACTAAAAACATGAAAAGAAAACACCTAAATACTACTCTACTCAGCCTCCACCTCCTCCTCCTCGGGTGGGTCCTCGGGCTCCTGACCCTCCTCTAGTGCCTCGTGCTCCAGCGGCGGAAGGTGACCCAATCTCAAGGCCACCGCCACGGCGAGGTTGCGACGACCCGCGATGCCGAGCTCGGCCGCCATCGTCTTCCAGAGGGAGTCGAGACGAGAGGCCACGTGCGAGAGGCCGAAGATGTAGTGGCCCGTGGTGTCCATTCCAGTACTTTGTGGAAGGGTACTGAGCCCAAGGCGTTCCATGGAGTGAGATGAATCCATAAATACATCTCGGGCCATGTTGAACAGGAGGGTATCATTCACACGCGGCGGCGAGGGGGGTCCAGTCGCGGCCGCTTACCGGCAGCCGGGTCCCTTGGCGGGCTTGGTGGCGGAGGGTTGCTCGAGCTCGAAAGCATTTGCTGTATACTAGCTGCGGCTAGGTTTTGTGGAGAGAAGAGAGGATGTTGGAACGGTTGGGCGGAAAAGACGATGGCACGGGTGACCATCTTATACTCCCTCCGTCCCAAGTGAACTCTATTTTTAGGATTCAAACCGCACATTAGTCAACACATAAAATTACCCTAACACCCTTCATCAATACATATCCTCCCACTTTCCATTCAATGCCAGCAAGTTGCTACGACAACAAAGGACAGTAGCTAAAAATGTGCAGAGCACACAGCTGACATGACCATACAGTGAAAGTACAGTTGAGCTGGGACAAAAAAATTGGTTGGAAATAATCTTCAGCTGGGACGGAGGTAGTAGCATTGTAGCAGTGGTCAGGGAAGGGGACACGTCAAATTTAATTCAAAGGACGCGCATGCGCTGCGCGTGTTACTCGCCTCGGTTACTGGCGCGCACGGTCGCTCTGTGCACCCAGTCGCATCAGTTTCGCAAAAAGATTTCCTGTTTCACATTTGGGGTCTCCACGCTGTTATACCTTAAATCGTACACTACGTACTCCCTCCATCCCCAAAAGTATGAAGTTTTAGAACTAGTTCTAACATTTTTGTTAGAACTATATTTTTAGAACTATACTGTTCTAACATATATGAGTACTTCCTATATTTTTCTAACATTTTGGTCGTCCTTTCTTTTATTTTCTGGAGTTCATTGTCTCCACTTTTTTTTCCAGTCTTGGCTACCGGCCTATTGCATTTTCCAGTAGTACTACTACTTTATAGACCGCTTTGGAGTTCAGTGTATCCACTTTTCTTTCAAGGCGTCGCTACCGGCCTGTTGCATTTTCCAGTAGTACTACTTTACAGACCGCATTGAAGGCCCCGCTACAGGCAATCTCCTGCCTCCTGGCAACTCCAACGGCTAAAGTAGTGTACAGCTGCACTTTAAAAGCCATAACTCCAGCGCTCATATTTTGTTTAGCCCCGTTTGCATCAAAGGAAACTAACGGGACAGTTTAAAGGAATGGAATCCTCCGGAAGGGAAAGACATTCGTACGTAGTTTCGTAAGTAGCATTCCAAATGGTGCACTTTAGAAGCCATAACCATCACTGCGCGTCTGCGCGCGTCTCATCGTGTTCTCGGCGTGTACTAAAGACACACATCACACACCATCCTCTTCTCCCCCCCCCCCACACACCACGCGTTCACATCCTCTGCAGTAACTGTCCACACACCACCATCCCTCTTCTTTGCGCGTACTAAAAATCACTTTGCGTCTCATCGTCTTCTCCACGCGTACTAATAAAGAGTAGTAAGATGACACACCATCCTCTACTCCGCCACACACACCATCCTCTTCTCCGCGCATACTCTTCCTCTCCGTCTCGCGCACCCTCATTGGTTCCCTTTGAAGCCCATGGAGTTCCCCTTGCCGCACGATATTGCGGTCCTAATCGCGGGGTGGGTCACCACAACCTCCACCTAGCCCATGGACGACCTCTCCAGTCTGCGCGCCACCTACAAGGCCATGCACGCGGCGTGCCGTGATCCTGCCGTCCGCAGGCACGTGGCGCTGGAGCGGGAGAGCAGCTGGGAGTGGTTCCAACGGCACGGGAACGGGAGATACGATGCCCTTGTGGAACGCCTGGCCAACGTGGGCAACCCTCATGCATGCTACATCACCAGGTTCGACCTCGTCTTCAACTACAGCCACGCGCAGGTGCAACGGGGCACCCAGTTCCTTGCCCGGGCGGCCGCGAACGGCCACAAGGTGGCGGCCTACGCCCTCGCCATGCTCTGCTACGACGCCGACCGCGGTGACCGCGACGCCCTCGAGTATATCTGGCAGGTCGAAGGCGAGGCCCACAATGGCGACAACGCGGTCGGGTCCGTTGCGATGAAGAGGACCAACACGGAGTGCTGCTGGTGTCGGAATCAAGCCATGTAGAGGCTCGACGTTTTCGTGAGCTGGAGGTTACTGCGTAGGCCTCCTCCGGGACCGCCGCCGGTGGCGCTGCCCGGCATTGACGATGACGTTTGCCGCTGCCCAACAGGGGGGAACCAGGGGCCTGCCCGCTGCGGCCGGCGAGGGTGGTACGAGTGGACCGTCTTCTGTACTATGAACTGTAGGATTGAGCGCGAGTATGACCTGTTCTGCCATAACGTGTTGTACTCTATGGGTTATATTCCCTCCATTCCCTTTTGGATGCGCTACCCCTAGTTCTCCCAACGCCAATGAAAAGTGAACAAAGGGAGTATATAAAATAGACTTGTATAAGGCATGTTGATGTGTTTCTCTTATATATGCATGCTCGTCTTTGATGAATGTTGCACTTGTTGTGTTTCCCCTATGCGCGCTCGTCTTTTGTTTAGCCCCGTTTGCATCAAAGGAAACTCACGGGGCAGTTTAAAGGAATGGATTCCTCTGGAAGTGACACATGTGCTTTAAAAAATCTAGGTTCTATAAATTTTGGCTTCACTAATAATAAAGTTGTATACATTGCTACTTCTATACAGGTTTGTAATTAAGTACTACTAGATATAAACACAGTGATATAAACAAGGATTAAAATAAAGCATACACATAAAATCTCTTCAACTAGCAACACAGTGATATAAAAAAGGATTAAATACTAGATATAAACATCGACGGAACCAAACAATAGTGTTCAACGTACCATTCCAGGCAACAAACTAATTAATTTGACAGTACTAGCTCTTACGTAATCAAAAACACAAAATAAACTAATCGACACATCTAGTCCGCACCACATCTCTTCAAGCAGCACCTTCACTCCGTCAGCTAGCTCCATGCATCGTCCTGCACCACCACCTTGCTTGGGTCTACCTCCATGCATCTTGCATCACGACAACCTTGCTTGGACCACCGTCATTGTTTTCAGCAGCGATTAGTTTATGGCATCATAAAATCTGGAGTAATTTTTCTAGATCATTTGGGGCCGAAAAAATAGTTAACATGCTATATATGAGGAGAAAGATTAGGATATTATATGCTACCTGCGCCGTGGACAACATATCCGACACTTCATTATTCTGGTCGCCGAGATCATTCTGCCCCAAGTCATCTGGGGCAACAGGCGGAGGACCTTAATCATCAGGATAAGGACCATGCAAGACTGCTCCGTGGTAAGGGTGGGGGTTGCCACTGAAAGGCGGAGGGTCCTCCTCATCACCCGGAAGGTGGTCCACAAAATCAAGAGCTAGGACGTAAACTGGTACAGTCCATGAACGTCCTTCCCCGCCGACTTCGTTGCCTCTCTTGAGAACAAGGATTTGAGGGATGTCAAGTGGATTATCCACCATCACCAGCAGAATGACCCTAGTCGGGTTTGGATCATTTTCATCCCAATGAAGCAACTAGCCAAAACTGGAGCAGGTTTGTTCAATAAACCTTCGCTCCTTTAGATCCAGAGGATAACCAAGTAGCAAAATCCAACACCTTCTAGTAAACTGAGCACGACGCATATTAATACTTGCCTCAACATGTTTTTCAAATATGAACTCCCGATTCCCGACCACGTGGGGATTTGCTAGGACCAAAGCATCTCTCTCCAGTTTATTGCTTAACTTGTACTATACATGCAAATCCCATGGGTCAGTGGTAATAAGTACTTCCGGCCGGTTCCAGCCGTTGCATCACAAAACAAGAAAAGAAAAACATTAAAAACAAGAAGAGAAAAACAACATCAGGACTGGATTAAACTGCGTCAATCGATTTCCTATTTTGCAGTTTGGTTCTCCACGGCCGGATGGACAGAGTCCTCCAGCTTAAAGGAATATGAACTAGTCGGTGGCCCCGGTTTACTCCAAACCGCGGTTTGCATCCTCTCGGTCCCAACGGCTCGACGCGTCCCATCGGCATAAGAGAAAATTAACACGTGTATGCCACATGTCCGACTATCCGAGCATTAATGCTTTGTCGTGATCATATATGATGGCCGGACATGCATGCATGCTTTTGAAAGAGAGCCAGCGAGGTCTCCATCATGTTTCATGCATGATTGATCACTTGTTGATGTGGATTTGTGATGTTGATTTTCTTGTTTCATGATGACATTTCTCTTGTTTTGTAATGTTCTATGTTACTGAACTTAATGTTAGTCGTCTATTCTATATATTATTTTCTTCTCTGTCCGTTGTCTAATGAACTACGTACTCTGTATTTGTGTTCTATGTGTAACATGTATGTGCAAGACCTCGATCCACGATCATGTTAAATTGATAGTGTTATACAAGTATTTTCCCTTTTTGTTGAAAAAACGATCGTCCTATTTATTATTTGTATATTATTAATATACATTAGTAAAATAAAGAATTAATATATAACTAAATATTATCATATGAAATATCAACATGGATGGTCCAATCCAACCTACAAAACAAAAACTTTTTGATCGTCCAGTACATCTAATGAAACATCAACTAGCATGGATCGAGATCCAGTATACAAAAACATGGATGATCCTATAGAATCCATCTTTGACAACAAAAAACGCACGTACACGACGGTCGTTTGTTAACAGAGAATACAAATATATAGAACTGATAGTTCATTAAATAACAGGCAGAAAACAAAATAACAGATGGAACAGAGAAACAATGACATCATAAAACAGTACTACAAAACAAGAAAAACAACATCACGAAACAAGAAAACCAACATCACAGACCCTTTATTCCTCCTCGCGCTGAGGGCGCGCGCGCGGCGCCGCCGTGGCGGGGCTCGCCGGAGATCTTTCCGCTGGCCTTTCCAGTGCGCCAAGCTTCACCAATCTTGTCGCTTGGGGGTTTTTCACCATGCAGAGCACGTCGGTGTTGCCCCCGGGGCTTGCTGATAGCTGGAAACGGTGGTGCGATGGAGGCGGAGGCGGCCACAGCTCCGGCAGGGTAGAACTCCCTTACCTCTAGCTCAAACGACTTGGTTTCTCCTCCAAAAGCTTTCTTGTGCCTTGAGGATCATGAACCAGGACTAGGAAAGGAGAAAAACGGTTGGAAACTAGGAGCTCGATAATCGCGGCTTTCTCACAAGCGGCGACCAAAACTCGGCTATCTCGATCGGTCATCACTCGTTGATGGTTTTCAAATCTTTTCGATCCAGAGTGTTCGCAGGGAGATAGGTAAACTATCCCCTAACTATGGTCAAGAATTATTAGATGTATAAAATGAATTAAATCCATCACCTAGAGACATAGGTATGAACTATCATCGGGGAAATTGGCAATAAAGACGCTACAAGGCATGGCATGGCTTGAAACTTGGTGAGCATGCTTAAGGCGCGATAACACACCTTTCCCTTATAGAAGTTGGGGACTGTAGAGGCTTCCTCCGGCTTGTCGACGGTGGAGTAGGGGCGGGTCTTGGCAGCTTCACCCGCGGTCATGGGGAAACTGCAAAATACCGCCCAACTGGTTGAGGAAACACCGAAACAAAAGGTTGATAAGGTGCGCAAGAAAGTTGTGAACAACTTTGCTAAAGGACTCCCGATCCATCCTTGCCTAGTTCGCAAGCTATCATTGGAGTTCCAAGGTGGGGTCGGCGGCGCGCGAGTAGGGCAGAAAACACGAAAGAGAAGAGAGGCACCGAGCTAGCTAGAGTTGTACTAATTCCTCTTTTTAATGTGTACTAATTCCTCTTTTTGAAGTTGGATATCATCTAGTGTTGTAGGCTCCTTGATCATGCATGTTTGGGGTGTAGCATACATCGACAAGGCCTCATACTCTGACAATATCCATCATCAAAACAAGAAATTAAACACGTATTAATTGGTTGAACATGTTTGGGGTGCATTCAAGTTAGACATAGAAAAGACCTCAGTCACGTTTGACAAAATTAACAAGCATACCTCAAACAAGATGATATTTCAACAAAAAGAGAAAACACACGTATAAGCGGGCATGTGGAGATGATCGGGCGCTAGAGGAAACCACGCTTATGAACTGGTCGGTGGCCCTAGTTTACTCCAAACTGCGGTTTGCATCCTCTCGGTCCCAACGGCTCGACGCGTCCCATCGGCACAAGAGAAAATTAACACGTGTACGCCACACGTCCGACTATCCGAGCATTAATGCTTTGTCGTGATCATGTATGATGGCCGGACATGCATGCATGCTTTTGAAAGAGAGCGAGCGAGGTCTCCATCATGTTTCATGCATGATTGATCACTTGTTTATGAGGATTTGTGATGTTGATTTTCTTGTTTCATGATGACATTTCTCTTGTTTTGTAATGTTCTATGTTACTGAACTCAATGTTGTTCGCCTATTCCATATGTAATTTTCTTCTCTGTCTGTTGTCTAATGAACTACGTACTCCGTATTTGTGTTCTATGTGTAACATGCATGTACAAGACCTCGATCCACGATCATGTTAAATTGATGGTGTTATACAAGTATTTTCTCTTTTTGTTGAAAAAACGATCGTCATATTTATTATTTGTATATTATTAATATACATTAGTAAAATAAAGAATTAATATATAAATAAATATTATCATATGAAATATCAACATGGATTGTCAAATCCAACCTACGAAACAAAAACTTTTTGATCGTCCAGTACATCCAATGAAACACCAACTAGCATGGATCGAGATCTAGTATACAAGAACATGGATGATCCTATCGAATCCAACTTTGACAACAAAAAAACGCACGTACGTGACGGTCGTTCATTAACAGAGAATACAAATATATAGAATCGATAGTTCATTAAATAACAGACAGAAAACAAAATAACAGAGGAAACAGAGGAACAATGACATTGAGTTCATTAACATAAAACAATACTATAAAACAAGAAAAAACATCACGAAACAAGAAAACCAACATCACAGACCCTTTCTTCCTCCTCGCGCCGAGGTTCCGCACGTGGCGCCGCCGTGACGGGGCTCGCCGGAGATCTCGCCGCTGGCCTTTCCAGTGCGCGAAGCTTCGCCAATCTTTCCGCTTGGGGGTTTTTCACCACGCGGAACACGTCGGTGTTGCCCCGGGGCTTGCCGACGGCTGGAAACGACAGTGCGATGGCGGCGGCGGTGGCCACAGCTCCGACAGGGTAGAACTCCCTTATCTCTATCTCAAACAACTTGGTTTCTCCTCCAAAAGCTTTCTTGTGCCTTGAGGATCATGAACCAGGACTAGAAAAGGAGAAAAACGGCTGAAAACTAGGAGCTCGACGGTGAATCGCGGCTTTCTCAGAGGCGGCGACCAAAACTCCGCTATCTCGATCAGTCATCACTCGTCAATGGTTTTCAAATCTTTTCGATCCGGAGTGTTCGCAGGGAGATAGGTAAACTATCCCCTAACTATGGTCAAGAATTATTAGATGTATAAAATGAATTAAATCCATGACCCAAAGACATAGGTATGAACTATCATCAGGGAAACTGGCAATAAATACGCTACAAGGCATGGAATGGCTTGAAACTTGGTGAGCATGCTTAAGGCGCGATAACACACCTTTCCCTTATAGAAGTCGGGGCCTGTAGAGGCTTCCTCCGGCTTGTCGACGGTGGAGTAGGGGCGGGTCTCGGTAGCTTCACCCGCGATCGTCGAGAAACTGCGAAATACTGCCCAATCGGTTGAGGAAACATCGAAACAAAATGTTGAGAAGGTGCGCAAGCAAGTTGTGAACAACTTTGCTAAAGGACTCCCGATCGATCCTTGCCTAGTTGGCAAGCTATCATTGGAATTCCAAGGTGAGGTCGGTGGTGCGCGAGCAGGGCAGAAAACGCGAAAGAGAAGAGAGGAACCGAGCTAGCTAGAGTTGTACTAATTCCTCTTTTTGATGTGTACTAATTCCTCTTTTTGAAGTTGGATATCGTCTAGAGTTGTAGGCTCCTTGATCATGCATGTTTGGGGCATAGCATACATTGGCAAGGCCTCATACTCTGACGATATCCATCATCAAAATGAGAATTTAAACACTTATTAATTGGTTGAACATGTTTGGGGTGCATGCAAGTTAGACATAGAAAAGACCTCAGTCACGTTTGACAAAATTAACATGCATACCTCAAACAAGACGATCTTTCAACAAAAAGAGAAAACACACATATAAGTGTGTGTGTGGAGATGATCAGACGCTAGAGGAAACCGCGCTTATGAACTGGTCGGTGGCCCCAGTTTACTCCAAACCGCGGTTTGCATCCTCTCGGTCCCAACGGCTCTATGTGTCCCATCGGCATAAGAGAAAATTAACACGTGTACGCCACACGTCCGACTATCCGAGCATTAATGCTTTGTCGTGATCATGTATGATGGCCGGACATGCATGTATGCTTTTGAAAGAGCGCCAGCGAGGTCTCCATCATGTTTCATGCATGATTGATCACTTGTTGATAAGAATTTGTGATGTTGATTTTCTTGTTTCATGATGACATTTCTCTTGTTTTTTAATGTTTTATGTTACTGAACTCAATGTTGTTTGTCTATTCCATATGTTATTTCTTCTCTGTCCGTTGTCTAATGAACTACGTACTCTGTATTTGTGTTCTATGTGTAACATGCATGTGCAAGACCTCGATCCACGATCATGTTAAATTGATGGTGTTATACAAGTGTTTTCTCTTTTTGTTGAAAAAACGATCGTCATATTTATTATTTGTATATTATTAATTAATATACATTAGTAAAATAAAGAATTAATATATAAATAAATATTATCATATGAAATATCAACATGGATGGTCCAATCCAACCTACGAAACAAAAACTTTTGGATCGTCCAGTACATCCAATGAAACATCAACTAGCATGGATCGAGATACAGTATACAAAAACATGGATGATCCTATCGAATCCAACTTTGATAACAAAAAAAACGCACGTACACAACGGTCGTTCATTAACAGATAAAACAAATATATATAACCGATAGTTCATTAAATAATAGACAGAAAACAAAATAACAGATGGAATAGAGGAACAATGACATTGAGTTCATTAACATAAAACAATACTACAAAACAAGAAAAACAACATCGCGAAACAAGAAAACCAACATCACAGACCCTTTCTTCCTCCTCGCGCCGAGGGCACGCGCGCGGCGCCGTCGTGGCAGGGCTCGCTGGAGATCTCACCGCTGGCCTTTCCAGTGTGCCAAGCTTCGCCAATGTTGCCGCTTGGGGGTTTTTCACCACGCGGAGCACGTCGGTGTTGCCCCCAGGGCTTGCCGCAGCTGGAAACGGCGGTGTGATGGCGGCGGCGGTGGCCACAGCTCTGGTAGGGTAGAAATCCCTTATCTCTAGCTCAAATGACTTGGTTTCTCCTCCAAAAGCTTTCTTGTGCCTTGAGGATCATGAATCAGGACTAGTAAAGGAGAAAAACGACTGGAAACTAGGAGCTCGACGGTGAATCGCGGCTTTCTCACAGGCGGCGACCAAAACTCGGCTATCTCGATCGGTCATCACTCGTCGATGGATTTCAAATCTTTTCGATCCGGAGTGTTCGCAGGGAGATAGGTAAACTATCCCCTAACTATGGTCAAGAATTATTAGATGTATAAAATGAATTAAATCCATGACCTAGAGACATAGGTATGAACTATCATCGGGGAAACTATCAACAAAGACGCTACAAGGCATGGCATGGCTTGAAACTTGGTGAGCATGCTTAAGGCGCGATAACACACCTTTCCCTTATAGAGTCGGGGCCTGTAGAGGCTTTCTCCGACTTGTTGACAGTGGAGTAGGGGCGGGTCTCGGCAGCTTCACCCGCGGTCATTGGGAAACTGCGAAATACCGCCCAACAGGTTGAGGAAACACCAAAACAAAAGGTTTAGAAGGTGCGAAAGCAAGTTGTGAACAACTTTGCTAAAGGACTCCCGATCGATCCTTGCCTAGTTGGCAAGCTATCATTGGAGTTCCAAGGTGAGGTCGCCGGCGTGCGAGCGGGGCAGAAAACACAAAAGAGAAGAGAGGAACCGAGCTAGCTAGAGTTGTACTAATTCCTCTTTTTGATGTGTACTAATTCTCTTTTTGAAGTTGGATATCCTCTAGAGTTGTAGGCTCCATGATCATGCATGTTTGGGGCGTAGCATACATCGGCAAGGCCTCATACTCTGACGATATCCATCATCAAAAGGAGAAATCAAACACGTATTAATTAGTTGAACATGTTTGGGGTGCATGCAATTTATACATAGAAAAGACCTCAGTCACGTTTGACAAAATTAACATGCATACCTCGAACAAGATGATCTTTCAACAAAAAGAGAAAACACACGTATAAGCGGGCGTGTGGAGATGATCGGACGCTAGAGGAAACCGCGCTTATGAACTGGTCGGTGTCCCCGGTTTACTCCAAACCGCGGTTTGCATCCTCTCGGTCCCAACGGCTCGACGCGTCCCATCGGTATAAGAGAAAATTAACACGTGTACGCCACACGTCCGACTATCCGAGCATTAATGCTTTGTCGTGATCATGTATGATGGCCGGACATGCATGCATGCTTTTGAAAGAGAGCCAGCGAGGTCTCCATCATGTTTCATGCATGATTGATCACTTATTGATGAGGATTTGTGATGTTGATTTTCTTGTTTTATGATGACATTTCTCTTGTTTTGTAATGTTCTATGATAATGAACTCAATGTTGTTCGTCTATTCCATATGTTATTTTCTTCTCTGTCCGTTGTCTAATGAACTACGTACTCCGTATTTGTGTTCTATGTGTAACATGAATGTGCAGGACCTCGATCCACGATCATGTTAAATTGATGGTGTTATACAAGTATTTTCTCTTTTTGTTGAAAAAACAATCGTCATATTTATTATTTGTATATTATTAATATAAATTAGTAAAATAAAGAATTAATATATAATTAAATATTATCATATGAAATATCAACATGGATGGTCCAATCCAACCTACGAAACAAAAACTTTTTGATCGTCCAGTACATCCAATGAAACATCAACTAGCATGGATCGAGATCCAGTATACAAAAACATGGATGATCCTATCGAATCCAACTTTGACAACAAAAAAACGCACGTACGCGACGGTCTTCATTAACAGAGAATACAAATATATAGAACCGATAGTTCATTAAATAACGGACAGAAAACAAAATAACAGATGGAATAGAGGAACAATGATATTGAGTTCATTAACATAAAACAATACTACAAAACAAGAAAAACAACATCACCAAACAAGAAAACTAACATCACAGACCCTTTCTTCCTCCTCGCGCCGAGGGCGTGCGTGCAGCGCCGCCGTGGCGGGGCTCACCGGAGATCTCGCCGCTGGCCTTTCCAGTGCGCCAAGTAACTGACGCGCCACACGAGGTCTGCGGAGAAGTTAAGAAGCAGTGGTGCAGGGACGCGTGCGCGACGTTCCACATGGATACAAGAGAGACGGAAGGATCTTAGAAGATTGTCTTCCACAGTGGTTTAATTGCGCCGCACGAGGTCTGCAAAGATTTCAATGCGCGGGAAATGAACCGCTCCCTCATCTACTCCGCACAGACCATATATAAGGCGCGTTGTCGGTTATGTACAAGCACATAACTTTTGCACTCCTTTCTTCTTCTTCCATCGTTCCACCTCCTAGCCCGGCGCCAACGAACCACCACAGCTATGGCCGACCTTCCGCCTTCTAGCCTGTCGAGGCAGCCACCCTGCAAGTGGATATGCTGCAGCTCCCCCGAGAGGGTGAATGACGACCAGCGCCTCATTATGGCACGAGAGGCGTACAACAGTACGTCTCGGGGCTTGGACGCCTTGGGTCTTGGTACCCTTCCCGAGTTTACTGGAATGGATACCACCGGCCACTACCTCTACGCCCTCACGGGTGTGACCGATCGCCTGGACATCTTTTCCGGGACGATGGCCCAGGAGCTTGGCGCCGAGGGCCGTAGAGCCCTGGTGGCGGCGACGGAGAGGAACTTCCGTCGCGGCGGGGTTCCACCGCCGGTGCAGCCGGAGCCACCGGTGCAGCCAGAGCAATCGGCTCAGCTAGAGCAGTCGGCCCGCTCTCGTACTGCATCGTCGCCGGAGGAGGAGGAGGAGGAGGAGGAGGAGGAGGAGGACGACGACAGCGATGATGACGATGATGACGACGATGATGACGACGACGATGACGACGGCGATGACGACAGCGACCACCACCACCACGATGACGACGACAACGACGACGAGGAGGAGGAGGACCGCTTGTTGTGGTTTGAGAAGTTGGGGGAGAGGGCGGAGGAGGCGGAGCCGGCAGAGTAGTTTTAGGAGTTCTTGTACATATTTCTTTTGTAGTTTTAGGAGTTCTTGTACATGTTTATCTTCAATTCTGTTCTTGTACATATTTCTTGTGTTTTGTAATATATATGTGTTCATTCATGTCAATGAATACTGGTGTGTTAGAATTTCTAGATTTCAATCAAGTGAATGTGCTCTAAGTTTAGTGATGTGTTAATCTGTCACAAGTGAACCGAGCAAATTGGACAAAAACAAAAGATCTTAGGGTTTGAAGCTCGTCTCGATTTGTAATTGCAAAGCTAAAGGGGACAAACAATGACTTTAAGCGCGTCCCGCATCACTTTGTGATCGATGGACATCCGATCTGTCGTCCACACCCCGGCACGTGCCTCAACGGCGACGCACACAGCCTCAGCGACGCACTGGCAGTCTACTCCCTCCGTCCCACAAAGATAAACGTTTTAGCATTTTTAAGACATAATAGTGAAGATTAGACATCACAGGGGAAAATGTTTCTTTGTAGTAGTAGTATATACTCTGTATATGTTATCATTTCATTGCAACAAATGTTATATATAAAATGCTGATTGTTTACCTTTTACTATACCATGGATTTGCCTCCCTCCTTTTGTGGACTTGGGTGTTCTGTATTTGCATGTCGTTTGCATTAGCACAATGATACATTTGGCGATTCATATTTTGGTTCTTCCTTTTTTTGGAATGTCCCACTACCACATGACTTCTTTTACATCTCCATGAAAACAAAGATGAACGGCAGGTAGCAGTCCCACGGTGAGGCAGCAGTCCGAAGAGGTCTACCCCTCTAGCTCTAGGTAGACATACCGGTGAAGAGTAAACCCATGTGCAGGAATCGTCGCGACATTACATGAATTTAATCACGATTGCATGCGTGCAGAGGGGCACGGCGCCAAATTCTGCACGCCCTCAAAAAATTTTTCGTTCTTCTTGGCGCGCACAATTGAGATTTTCACAATTGAAACTTCACTCCGTGCGACCAAAATTCCAGTCCCGCCCATTTGTAGCTAGCCACGACGAATATAAATGTGTGTCTCCCTCTAATCCTGCAGTGGCTTCCGTTCCCGGCACACATGTTCTCCTCTTAGTGCTGTGTTCCAAACTTGCATTCCTAAGAAATTCCCGTGTGAGTGGTGGTGGTGACTGTGGGTACAACGTCGAGCGACCAAGTTTGACGGGCTCTACCGAACCTCTTCGTCGCCGATCCCGCCCTGCGACATCCCGGACTCCAGCCTTGTGCTACATAAGTTCTACACGATCCATGCCATCTTTTTATTGAGCTACTCCCTCCTTATTGCTTTAGTTGTCATCCCAACAGCTGCAGCCAGTTCATTCCTAGTTGTCGTCCCAACTCCTTATACGATCTTATGTTTCATGAATGTCTAGTATAAAATATGATTAATGGTGCAATCGTGCAATCAACTATCCTCAATCGTTAGATCTGCATCCTATAGTCGATTCATCTTTTTATTTTACCCTACCATCTTATTGCATTCTACTTGTTTCCATATATAAAATACACTACACCTCTGCCCCGAAATAAATGTCGCTCCGACAGTTTATGGTAGTGTATTTTTAGTACATTTCCATGTCAGGAAAGATAACTATTAAAAACCGCATGTACTATGTAATTTCTTGATTTAGAAGTAAATCACGCCAGGGTTATCTTATCAATCACTCCCAATGTTGTACTCTCATTCCTGTGTTCCAAACTTGTATTCCTAAGATTTTCAGTTCCCACAGTTTAAAAACGTTTTTCTTGTTTTTCTTTCTCGGATTGTACGGTTTTTTTCCTACTCCTTCATTTCTAATTCCTCTGTTCAAAACAAACATTTTCAGTTCATAGCAACCACACCGCCCGATCTAAAATACACATCCTCATGTAATCTGACGTTATCACTGTTACTATATATACTCTTTACTTTAGGAACAAGAAACCAAACCGTCATGTCGTCTACAAGTAATCGTGATGGGCAACAAGCACTTGGTATAACTATAAATGTGTTTACTATCAAAATACACATATTTATAACACGTTAATTTTTTTGCATCGTATGCAGAGAATATTGCAGCACCTGATGCTCAGGAACCCCGAGATTCGTCATCCCATGGTGGTACTACGAGTATAAATATGTACCGGCTCTACTAAATATTTTAGCATTGCGATTGTAGTTTCCTAGTCCCAGTTAACAGTTAATCAGTATATGTGATGGCGTGATTTATTGATGCCTACACGCCCACGCTGGGCTCTCTCGCCGCCGCCACTCCGGCACCAGCGACCACGCCCTGCTGCTGCTCACTTCAGTGTCCTCAGAAACGCGTCTCCCTTGACAATCGCCATGTCCCATCCTTCGCGTGTCATGATGACCCCGCCGCCCGCAAACCCATGTCGCCGCCGGTCACTTCGGCACCGGCCGGCGCCCACGCCCTGCTGGTTGTCACTTCAATGTCCTCCCCGACGCGTCTCCCTCCATCTCCACGTCCCATTGTTCGCGTGCCATGATGACCCCGCCGCCCGCAAACCCCTGGCCATTACGGCGTACCTACTCCTACATGCTATGCCCCATATGACATGGCATACCTTGGAAAAAATAGTCCAATATCATTAACCCCTGTCCACTAAGAAATGTTAGTATCATATAGTTTAGAGATGCATGTACATGAGGGTTCATTACTGCTTATATGATCTCAATTCCGTTTTTTACACTGCCAAATGCGTTGCTGATGTCTGGTAATTAACGTAAGATTATATTCATGTATCCGTTCTAGCACATTAGGGCGAGATGCTAACATGCAGAGCAAAATATCAGTATGCAATCCACCTTAATTTAATTCCTAGATCCGCCACACTGTCCTCCTAGCCTCGAGACTTGCTCCGGGGTGATATCAATGGACGCAGATCACCTGACTTATACGTTTTTACTGCATGCGATGCAGTAAAGATCCAACAGAATCACACCGTTGGATCTTTACTGCATCGCCTGCAGTAAAAACGTAAGTCACATGAGATCACCAGTGTGATCTGGACGTCGATCCTCTGACTTAAATGTGGTCACTACACTACCAGACCGAACCCTAGCTTTGTTAAATGTTGCAAGCTGCCCACCTCATCTGTCTTGCATCCTCTACCTGCTAATACCGCTGACGTCCATGACTCGCCCTGCCACCAATTCGCCTCGAGACGCGCTCCTGCTGATGTCGGTTAGACCGAACCGGCAGTACTGCAGAGGATGAGCACCCGGCGAACCCTCTCTTTCTCTAGCATCGCCAGCTACTGTCTTGCCTGCTTCGCAGCTGGACTGAAAATCCCATGCAGTACTAGGGTTCTATAGCGCCACTGACTACTGCCTGATGCCTGATTGTAGGGTATGAACAGCATCAAAGAAGTCAACATGTCGATGCATCGCCCAATATGGAGCAAAAAGCTGTTGCGACACGGTGTTCCCACGCTCGTATTTGCCGCACTCGTCCTGAAGATGGTAAAACATCAGACTTCTTCTTCTTTCACACTATTTGTACATGATACTAGGCCTGGTCAGTTGCTGATTTACTTTAATCGTTTACCGTTTAAATGACACTAACAGAAGGAAAGAAGTTTGGAAGAGGGGTGGCTAAAAGACTTAAGGTTGCTAAATTGCGCTATCTAGCATCTTCAAATAGAACGAATGATCAGAATCGGAAGCTACAATTTCAGTGGTCCGATAGGTTGGGTGCTGCGATTGGTCCTAATCAGCGGCACTTTGTCGATGATGTGGTTATTACAACAAAAAAAATGCAACCCTCGCTTGTTTAAGGAAGTGGGCAGAGGTTGGCGATACTTCGAAGATCGATATAGTGAGAGACAGTCTGGTTAGTGTTGTGACACCCCACATAAGTATTTTTTTCTAGCGACCTCCATCTTGTATGTTTATAACAGTGTGATATACAATGTACATAATGCCTAGGACTTGGAGGACACAGATGATACCAGAAGAAAAATATTGAAGATTGCTGATGAGCGCTACAAGGGGTGGCGATCAACATTGCATGCCACCTATAAGAAGTATTCGACCGATGAGGAATGTATACAAAACAAGCCTGTTGACGTAGCAGATTCCGATTGGTTGGCGCTTATGGACTATTTTGGGTCCGAGCGATTCAAGGCCAGTTAGCTTTCTAATACCTTCATATCCTACAAAAACTATTTGATAACACCCATTCGTGAAATTAATCCTTAAAATTGCAGTCAATAAGCAGAACCAATTCACGAAATCGAAGTACTCAAAAGACAAAACACCTGCTTGGCTCGAAAGCCTACGCCCAACTTAGTTACGAGAAGGTATGAAAACTAAATCATGCTTTTACTTTGCACTGCAATCATTCAATCAAATTTTACTTGTATTTGATGTAGCGAGACCCAGAGACCGGAAAAGAACCCGATGACATAGAACTGTGGGAGGAAAGCCATGTGAAGAACGGTCAATGGGCAAACGAGCAAGCAGAAGCTGTACATGTGAGAAACACTTCAAACAGTACCCATTTAAATAAATATTTGCAATGTACATGTGACTTTTATTTTTGTACATAGACCCAGGCATGTGCCCAAATCAACGTCAAGGAAGCTGAGCTGGGAGTCCCAATCCCAGATGAGGAAAGAAATAACATCTTCCATCTTACTTATATATCCGCAACCAGTTCTGGAGGATCACAGTTTCGGGGGCGTGGTTATATGGCTAAACCTAATGTTTCTGAAAGACTGCGTATCCAGATGTCTGACCAGCTCGGCCAGCAAGTTCGATCCTTGCAAAATAGAAATGAAGACCTCAGCTCTCAAGTGCAAGAGTTGGAATGAAGAAATGATCATATGAACTCCCAGATGGATGGCTTCGTCCAGGCAAATGAACAGCTCAACCAGGAAGTCCGGGATTTACATGATCAGATGGCAGCCAATTCTGCACGGCAAGAAAAGGAGCTAGCAGACATGCGCAGAATGATGGAGAGCTTGCAAAATCAACAATGGCTAGCAGCAACTCCACAAAAGGCTCCTGCTCGTACCAAGTCGAAGCCGGATGTTCAAGAAACTATTACTAATACTACAACTCGTCGCGGTGCTATTTTAATGGGTACAATGTTGCAAACTGAAAAAAATGTAAATAACTTCATCTCGCAACGACGCAAGGGTCCTTGAGCGTTGCATCAATTGCTGGATGTTTGTTGTTAAGTCGACAGACGTATCGTATGCGAATAAATTAATTATGTTGCCACTAATTTTCAAACCTAGTGCATTAGGATTCTAGTGCCGCTAATTATAAAATGTGGCATTAACAGATTATTGCAACCAAAATAAACTGTTGCAATAGGAAGCTAGCTATTGCCACAAATTATAAAATGTTGCACTACAAACATTTGGCTACGGCCAAAAAAGCGTTGCACTAGACTGCTATTGCCACCACCCAGAGAACGTCGCATTACGACCCTGTTGCAACAGATTTGAATATGTTGCATTACGAACCTATTTCCACACATCATAAATCGTTGCAATACAATATTGTTGCCACGGTTTTCAAATCATTGCAATACCGTACTATTCGCCATGAACGTGAAATCGTTGCAATACCGTATTATTGGCCACGGCTGTGAAATCGTCGTGATACCATATTATTCACCACGAGTGTGAAATCGTCGCGATACCGTACTATTCGCCACGGAAGTGAAATCGTTGCAACACCGTAGTATTCACCACGAATGTGAAAACGTCGCGATACGATATTATCCGCCACGAGTGTGAAATCATCGCGATACCGTACTACTTGCCGCGGATGTGAAAACGTAGCGATACCATATTATTCGCCACGAGTGTGAAATCGTCGCTGTCGACTGTTGGAGCCGGCAGATCTCCCTACACTGCTAAAGTGATTGGGGAGTTTGAAGTTCGGTGTGGGCGCGCAGAAATTCAAGAAGGTGAATAGGAGTTTGACACAGGAGACACAAGAGTTTACGTGGTTCGGGCCGCCTGAGCGTAATACCCTACTCCACGGGTGTGTTGGTGTTGTATTAGCAGTAAGAGCTTGTCACGTATGATCGCTTGTGAACGTCGTCGTGTGTCCGGGTGTATCGTCGGTCTGTCCTTTTATAGTACAAGGACAGGCCGTTACAAGCTAGCCTGGCACGACATGTGGCCCCGGCGGTTACTAGTATTGATACACGATTAATTGCTGTTAATGATCCTGTAACGGGCTCCGACAGCGCCGTTACTGGTGTTAAGATTATCCGTTTAAGTGTCATTAATATGGAATTAATGACACTTAATCGGTTCTTGAAGTCCTTGGCTCTCCTTTGATGATCCGGAGCCGTTACAAGGTCTTCCGGAGGTTAGAGGCTGGCAGGTCCGACGTTTTGACACGTGGCAGCTCCGGAGCTTGCTGTGGGAAGCAGGTAGCTCCGGGGCTACCAGACACGTGTCAAGCCCGGAGCTTCTCTCGGTCTGGGGTTAAGTCCGGAGGTGCCGTTTCGGTACGTGGCCCGGAGCTTCCCCCTTGTGGGAGGTAGCTCCGGTTTGGCAGTACACGTGGCGACCGAGGGATTAACCATGTTGGAGAAGCAGGTCTGGTCATGTCTGACAAGTGGGCCTCCGAGGGTCTTCAACCCAAGTAGATGGCTTTCCTTTGAAATCTTTGTAACCTCAAGGGGTGTGCGGTTTTTAGGGTACCGACAGTGGCCCCCTGGACCTACCTCCGAGGAAGATCACTGGGGTGAAGGCATTCCGTCGGAGGTGGGTCCATCCTTGTGACTTTTGAACTGGGTCTTCAAGGGTCTACGGAGGTGCCGTTGGCAGGGATTTATAGTTAGATCCCGCCGCGTGGCGCACCTCAGGCGGCAGATGAGATCTTTGACGTGCGGATCTCATGCAATTGAAGGTCACCGGTTCCCGATACGAAAACCGTATCAGTTCCGCGCGCCCTGTCAGGCCGCCGCCTTTGGGTTTCCCGCCTCGTGATGACAACCGTTCGCCTGGGTAAGAGCCTCGACATGATCGTCGGGGTGGTCCCGGGCCCTCTTGTCATCGGCGGGGTTGAATTCTTGAGTGGTATCTTCGACTTCCCTGCGGTTTCCATCCAAGCGTTGCGAGGGCTTACTTAAGAAGGAAAGCGCGCACCGTCGGGAGTTCTTTACGCCTCTCATCTGGTCTTGCGCTCAAACTCCCGACTCGTACTTTGCTCCTCTTCTCTTGCCTAGCTGTGCCGCGATGGAGTTGGGTCTGCGCGAGAGTCGCTTGAAGACCGACAACGATTTGAAGAAGGTTCGGGCCCTCATGGGGTGGTCCTCGGACTTCTTCAACCGCTTGGTCCGTGCCGGCGGAGAGCTCCCCTTCGAGAAGGAGCGCGCTGGCGAGATGGTGTACTTTTCTTCGTACGCCATGGTGGGGTTGATCCCACCTTTTTCTTCTTTCTTCTTGATGCTGCTAGACTTCTATGGTCTGCAGCTATACCACCTTGGCCCTCACTCCATTCTCCTCGTGTCTATCTTCGTCCACTTCTGTGAGATGTGGGTGGGCATCCCCCCCTGCATCGAACTCTTCCAAACCTTCTTCACCGTCCACACCACCGGCCGGAGCAATGAGTACCTTGGCTTCTACTACTTCATGAAGCGCAAGAAGTGCCCATTCAAGTACCTCCGGTCGTTCCCTTCCGGGAAGTGGGATGACTGGAAGAAAGATTGGATAGTCGTCAGGGTGGAGGAGCACGAGAGGTTAGAGCTGCCAGACGGTCTGCCCGGCATCGACACGACGATCTGGAGTGAAGCTCCGGTGCTGGCGGAAGCTTTCAACCCCGCCCTGACCAGGATCCGCCAATGCGTGGAGGGAGGATTGACTCCCCAGGCGGTATTCTGCAATTTCCTGGCCAACAGGTGGGCGCCGCTGAAGAGGAGGGAGAAGCTCGCTTGGGCCCTCAACAGCGTGATGGACGAGGACCGGGTTGAGAACGGGTTGAAGTCCAACATGGTGGGGAAGACCTTGGAGTTCCACCTCAAGAAATTCCAGCACGGCATCGACGTCGACGGTGATGACTTGACTCCGCCGTCGGCCTTTCTCCCCCTGAACGTGGAAGTGGTGTTCAGCAGGGAGCTCCGGCGGACGATGCCCGCGCTTGACGACCTTGGTGTCGTCGAGAGAAGATCAACCACCCGGGTGGCAATCCCCGGGATGCCCGAAGACGGCTCCGCCCCTGTCCCACAGCCGAGGGTCGAGGTCGTTGGCAAGGGCAAGGAGCTGGCGGATGAGCCGGAGAGCCGTAAGAGGAAGCTGCGACATGCCGACGGAAGGTCCGTCAGGCCCGCTACTTCCGCCTCGGTTCCTTCTCCCCAGGGGGGAAGATCTTCTGCCGCCGTGGCGACTGTCCCCGTAGTGGGGTCCTTCCGGAACGATACTGTTCCTGCAGTGGGATCCTCCCGGAGCGCGTCTGTCCCCGTGGTGGAACCCTCCTTGGGTGCTAGCTCCGGGCGCACGACTCCGGCACCTGGGACGGTGGGAGGCTCCAGGTCCAGGGGTTCCTCCCGATCGAGGAGAGCCTCGACCCGGGAAACGCCTGTGGCTGCGACAAGTTCTGGGGGGCCTTTCGGAGCTCCTACGCCGACCATGGCCAGCCCGGAACGTCCGGGAAAAAGGTTCCGCGCAAGCTGGTGCGGAAGCCTTCCAAGGTAATTTTTAATCTTTACCTTGGTTAACTTTTTAATTGTAGCAACTGTTTGTTTATTTTCTTCGTTCATCATCTGCAGTGTCCCCAAGAAGGGGAGTGAGGCTCCACCCTCGGCCACAGTGTCTGAGGCCGTGGGAGCTTCTGCTCCTGTCTCGGTGCCGCCCCAGGTGGTGGCTGAGGCTGCGATAGCTCCGGCGCTGTATGTCGTGGTCATGGACCTCGACTCGTCCCCAGAAGTTCCCGTGGTAGCGCCGGACCACGGGAGTGAAGACACGCCAGCGGCACCTGTCCCGGAGGTTGAAGCTTCGGGTCCTGGTGCTGCGGTGATGGAAGCTCCGGCTGTTGAGCCGGAGGAAGTAGTAGTCCCGGCCTCGGAGCCGGAAAGTGCTGAAGCCCCGGCGGTTGAGCCGGAGGTGACTGAAGCTCCGGCATGCGAGCCGGAAGTCGAGGTAGTTCCGACAGTTGAGCTGGTTACCTCCGAAGCACCGGCCGCTGAGCCGGTGATTGTTGGAGCTCCAGTCACGGGGCCGGTTGAAGATGAAGATCCTCCGGCGCCTGAACCGGTGGTTGAAGAGGCGAGGGAGCTCGAGCCTCCTTCGGAAGAGGTGTCCCGGCCGGAGCCAGTAGCAGCTCCTGCTCCAGAGGCGACGACGTCGGAGGTACCTGCGGCCGAGCCGGAGTGCCCAAACGAAGTCGCTGGCCCCCTGCCCGAGGAGGTGAACGAAGACTTGGCAGCGGGGCCTTCTTCGATGGCGACTGAGGCCATCCCGGAGGAAGGCCCTAGTGCCTTGGAAGCTCAGGGTTCCACTCTCATAGAGTGGGACCCAATTTTTGTATGTGAAGACCCGCTAGAACCAGCGGAGGAGACCCCAGCAGGTCCGGAGCCCATCCCGCTGTCGATGTCTATCGACAACGCCTGCTCCAGTTTGCGTCAAGTCCAACTGGCCTTCTTCCACAATAGCAAGGCTCTTGAAGAGGAGCGCCAAACCCTTAGGCGGTGGCGTAATCGGCTCCACTTCGAGACCAAGCTGGCGCAGTCGAGGCTAGCGGATGACAAGGAATGGATCAAGCGGGAGAAGATCCGCCTGGAGTACTGGGGCAAGCTGCTGGATGACAGGGAGAGCATGACTCATGCCCTCGACACCCAATCCCAGGAGATATACAATCAAGCCAAAGCAGCCAATAGTGCGGCCGAGGAACGCCATGAAAGGCTGGAGGTCATTAACACTGCACTCATCAAGCGCCGGGAGGCACTTGAAGAGAGGGAGAAACGGCTCGAGAATGAAGAGCAGAAACTCCTTGAGCTGCGGGATGATGTCCTGAGAAGGGAAGAGGAGCTTGCCGAGAAGGTAGCTCTGGCGGACAAGGGCCTCGAGGAGCGCACCAAGAAATTGGAAGAGCGCTGCCAAGAGGAAGAGGAGAAGACCTGGGTGCGGGGGCAGGAACTCTACGAATACGAGTGTGCCCTTGTTGCCCGGGAGAAAAAAGTGGAGGCTAGGGAGAAGGACCTGGTCGATCGTCAGAACAAGATACACCTCCGGGAGGAGGAGCTCGGAAGACTCGAGAGGCGGGTTGCTGCAAAGATTCAGCAAAACGCCAAAGAAGTTGAGCGCCTCGCCCGTGAGAACTCCGAACTGATGGCAGCCAGGAGATCCCTGGAAGAGATGAAGAGCTTGAGGACGGCGGACTCCCTACAGACTTGGGAGTTCCTGGGCAAGGCCAACGACGCGCTGACGCCGATGGGTTTCAGCCCCGTGCGCCCGGATGATCCGGAGCCGGAGCCGGACCTTGCGCTGCAGGCGTTGAGCGCAGCTGGTAGCAAGCTCTCCAAGGTGGGCGATGTCATCGCGGACCAACTGGAAGTTGAGGGGCAATCCCTGGCGAAGAACATCGCAGAGTATGTGCTGACGTGCTACACCAGCCGGAACTCTCAATTTCCTCTGGACCCGGTGCTTGAAGGCCCCGTCGAAGGAGAAGGCGAAGCTACCCGAGCCAGCGTATCGGAGGTCGCCCAGAAGGTCGCCGAGTTCTTCCATAGGGTCTAGGACCATCTCTTTAGCTCTCACTTGTATTTTCTCTTCTTCTTCCTCAATTTTGTAATCCCTTGTCTCCAGATGTAATCTCCTGTCTCCAAATGAATGAAATACCCAAAATTTTTGAGAATTTCACTTTTTGTCTTCAACACCTTTATCTTCACTTGGCCCCCTGGTAGATGTACACAATTTGATTGTGAACATGTACCAAAAGGATACTGTGTTTTGTTGAAGACTCATTTGCTCCGAACTTGTAGCATTTAGGTCCGAAGTCTTTGATAGTGAAGGTCCCCTGAGGTTGTCGGAGCTTAGAAGCTCCGGCATTGTCCATCGCTGGAGCTTGGTAGCTCGGGCAATAGCCTCTATCAACACGTAGAGTGTCGATAGTTAGTCCTCCGAGGTGTCGGAGCTGAGTAGCTCCGGTAGTGACCTTTGCCAAAACTTGGTTTGTTGGCAGCGGACTCCATTTACGGGGTCTTCTCACCATCTTATACTCAGCGTCGACAGTTGGCCCCCTTGGGGGAGTCGGAGCTTGGTTAGCTCCGGCTTTTCTCCACCAGCGTAGACTTTATTTTTCCTGCACACTTAAGTCAAGAAAAATAGTAAAATTTGTTCCTTGTCTATAATTTCGTCGCGGCTTACGATTCTCAAGAAGATTTTAAGTTGAACGCGATTTTAAATAAAACCGGATGCGTTGTCTTTTCCCTCAGATTCAATTGTCCAAGGACCCGCCTTACTTCGGCCTGCCGGGGTGTAGGTAGAGTGGCGTACTTAGGGTGCTTGACCAGGCTAAGTCGATAGCACACTCCGGCCCTAGATTGGCTTGGCGGCTTTCAAGCGAGTTGGCCATAAACGATATTTAAATCCAAAAGATCTGACAATACAACTCGAATCGTATATAAACCGGTCGAACTAAAAATTTCTTAAGAATTGCACGTCTTTGTTATAGACAAGAAAGAGAAAAATAAAAATGTTGAGCGTGTACAAAATAAATGCACGTGGAGTCTATTTCACATGAAGATGTCTTTCATTATAGGTCCGGGGTACAGGGGAAACAAGTACACTCTTAGGGTACGGAACCAGGCTAAGTGTGTTTCATTTCTCGTTTGACCCAGGGTAGTTAGCCACACTTTTAGTCCTGAGACTGTGAAAAGTGTTGCATGAGCTTTGCGGACCTTTCGGGAAAGGTCCGGCTGCTCTCCCGGAGGAACTACCTGACTCTGTATAATGACTCTATAACATACACCGCAAGCTACTCAAGACTCACCTCCGTGGTATTAAGTGTAGAACTTACGGAGGTGCTCGATGTTCCAAGGATTCGGGAGAGGTGTCCCATCCTCGGTAGCCAAGCGAACGCTTTCGGGATGGGATACTTTGATCACTCGGAAGGGCCCCTCCCAGCCGGGGGAGAGTTTATTTAACCCTTCATTGGATAGTATTCTCCGTAGCACCAGATCGCCTTCCTCGAGCTGTCGGTTGTGTACATGCCGCTGGTGATAACGCTGTAGAGCTTGACGATATCGCGCATTCCGAACAGCTGCTTGGCACCTTCCCTCCTCAAGGAGGTCTAGGTCTTCACGCCGGAGCTGGTCCTACGCGGCTTCATCGAAGGTCCGGACCCGGAGTGAACCCAAGGTGATTTCCGGAGGAAGGATTGCTTCAGCTCCGTACATCAGGAAGAAGGGTGTTTCTCCAGTTGACCGGTTTTGAGATGTCCTATTGGCCCACAAAGTAGGCGGAAGCTCTTCGATCCAGTTGGCTCCATGTTTCTTCAAGCGCTCATAGGTGCGCGTTTTTAGTCCCTTAAGGATTTCTGCATTTGCTCTCTCGGCTTGGCCATTGCTGGCTGGGTGAGCTACGGAGGCGTAGCAAACTTGTATGCCGAGGTCTTTGCAATATCATTGGAATGCGGAGCTTGTGAATTGAGTCCCATTATCAGTGATGATCTTGTTTGGGACTCTGAATCTGCTTACAATGGATTGCAGAAAGTTGATAGCAGATTGCTTGTTGATCGTCACAACTGGAGTTGCTTCCGGCCACTTGGTGAACGTGTCAATGGCGACATACAGGAACTTGTAACCTCCGACGGCTCTTGGGAAGGGTCCCAAGATGTCCATCCCCCACACAGCGAAGGGCCATGTAGGAGGTATCATTTGTAAGGGCTGAGCCGGTGTATGAATTTGCTTTGCATGAAATTGGCATGCTTCGCATTTCTTCACCTGCTCAGTGGCATCCTGGAGCACTGTAGGCCAGTAGAAGCCATGCCGAAAGACTTTTCCGACCAGCGTGCGGGAAGATGCGTGGTTCCCGCACTCACCTCCATGGATTTCTACGAGGAGCTCTCAGCCTTCTTCCCTTGTGATGCACCGCATTAGGATGCCGTTGGCACCGCGTTGGTAGAGATCCCCTTCTACCAGCGTGTATCTTTTAGCCAATCTGACTACCCGGTCAGCGGATACATCATCGTCAGGAAGGATGTTGTCTTTCAAGTAGCTCCGGATCTCCGAGATCCATGCATCAGAGCTAGCTTGAGCTTTTGAGTCTTGCGTGCTGGGTTGCTCGGAGCTCCCGGCAGCACCTACGGCCCTTGATGGCTGCCATGGTAACAGGGCCATCGGGACCGTCAGCTTCGGGATGCTGATCTCGCCCCCTTCGCTCAGTTCGGCAGGCTGAGCTGTGGGTTTTGACAACCTCCGGACAAAGATTCCGTCAGGAGCCGGAGCTCCGGTTGATGCTTTAGTCGAGAGTTCGTCAGCTTCAGCGTTATGGGCACGCTGAACATGGTGGAGGTCTAGGACTTCAAAGTCCTTCTAAAGCCTCTGGACTTCAAGGAGGTAAGCAGCTAGCTGGAGATTATTGCAGGAGCATTCACCGTTCACCTGCTTGATGATGAGTTGTGAATCTCGTTTGACCAGCAGTTGCTTGACACCATATGACAGTGCCATCTTTAGTCCGTAGATGAGTGCTTCATACTCCGCCATGTTGTTGGTTGCCTTGAAGTCAAGGTGTACCATGTATTTTATCTTCTCCCCAGTCGGTGCAAGGAGAAGGATTCCAGCTCCGGCCCCCTGCTTCTGCATGGAGCCATCGAAGTAGAGGGTCCAGTGAGGCTCGGTGAAGGTTGGAGCTTGATGCTCCGTCTTCTGCTCGCTGGGGCCCCCAGTATTTGATGGAGAGGGAGTCCATTCCGCCACAAAATCTGCCAACGCTTGACTCTTGACAGCTTGTCTTGAAATAAATTCAAGATTGAATTCAGCCAATTCCGCTGCCCACTTTGCAATATTCCCAGTTGAATTAGGATTATGCAAGATTGCTTGAAGTGGATAGGAGGTCACCACCGAGACTTTGTGAGCTTGGAAGTAGTGTCGAAGCTTCCTGGAGGCAATAAGAACAGCATAAAGCAGCTTATGCACCTCTAGTTATCGAGTCTTGGCATCATGTAATACTTCACTGATGAAGTATACCGGGCGTTGAATGGTCCGGACCCTCCCGGAGGGGTCCGGAGCTTCCTCTTCATTGATCCGGACCCTCTCGGAGGGGTCCAGATTCTCTTCGGGGACCTCCGGGTTCTGGCTGGAGGAACCCGGAGCTTCTTCAGAAATGACCTGGACCCTCCCAGAGGGGTCTGGGTCTTCTGAAGTGACTTCTTGTGGGTTTGAGTTTGGGAGCTGGGACCCAGACTCGCTTTCAGGAACCTCCGGACCCTCCCGAAGGGGTCTGGATTCCTGAGTATGGGGTAGTTCCGGTCTTTCCGCAACCAGAACCATACTAACAACTTCGTCAGTAGCTGAAATGTAAAGCAACAAAGGCTCACCAGGGTTCGGAGCTACCAGAATTGGTAGGGTGGTGAGGAACTGTTTCAGCTCCTGGAATGCCTTCTCTGCTTCTTCGGACCATTGGAATGGTCCGGACTTCCTCAATAACTTGAAGAAGGGAAGTGCCCGTTCTGCTAGTCTTGATATGAACCGGCTGAGGGCTGCTAGACACCCAGTTAACTTTTGGACGTCTTTGATGCGGGTTGGTGGCCGCATGTCTTCAATGGCTTTTATCTTCGCCGGATTAGCCTCTATGCCCCGGTGACTTACCAGGAAACCAAGAAGTTTTCCGGAGCTAGCCCCAAACACGCACTTGTCCGGGTTTAGCTTTGTGCGGGTGGCCCGCAGCTTGTCGAAGACAGCCTGCAAGGTGTCTAAGAGGGACTCCTTGTTCTTGACCTTGACCACGATGTCATCGACGTACACTTCCACTATGTCTCTGATGAGTTCTTCAAAAGTTTTGTACATAGCTCGTACAAAAGTTGAAGCTGCATTCTTGAGACCAAATGGCATGGTTGTGTAACAGTACAATCCATCTACTGTGATGAATGAAGTATGCTCTTCATCCTCCCTAGACATCCTGATTTGATGATACCCAGAATATGCGTCTAGGAAACACAGTAATTCACACTCGGAGGTGGAATCCACTATCTGATCTATTCTAGGTAGTGGGAATGGATCTTTTGGACATGCCTTATTCAGTGTGGTGTAGTCGATGCACATCCGAAGCTTCCCGCCGGCCTTGGGCACAACGACTGGGTTCGCCAGCCATTTTGGATGGAAGACTTCTCGGATGAATCCGGCTTCGAGTAGCTTCTTCACTTCTTGTCGGATGAAGTTCTGCCGCTCTACGGATTGCTTCCGAGGCTTCTGATGCACAGGCCGAGCATCAGGGTAAATCTTCAGATTGTGCTCAATCACTTCCCTGGGGATCCCAGGCATTTGTGACGGTTGCCAAGCAAACACGTCAACATTACCCCGGAGGAAAGTGATGAGCGCGAGTTCCTATTTGTCGTTCAACCCTCCCGATATACGGATGGTTTGAGCGGCATCGAAACCAATTTGGACGACTTTGACGAGAATGTCGGTGTCGCCGCTTGGCTGCACACGGGGTGCAGAGGTCGAGCCTCGTTGATGAATGCTCGGGGGTTTAGGAGCTTTCTCCTGTCTGGAGTCCTCCTCTTACGCCGTGGTGAGTGCATGGAGTTCCTCCAGAGTAGTTACTCCGGCAGTGCGATCTCCGCGGATCCGGAGAACGCCTACTGGTGTTGGCATCTTCAACACCAGGTATCCATAATGAGCAGCTGCCATGAATTTTTATAGGGCAGGTCTACCCATGATGGCGTTGAATGGTAAGTTGATCTGAGCGACGTCGAAGACCAACTTCTCGGTGCGATACTTCTCCCAGGTCCCAAAGGTAACGGGGAGAGTTATAGCTCCGAGTGGGGTAATGGCCCCCGGACCTACTCCGGAGAAAGGTCGAGAGGGATGGAGATCCGGAAGTCGGAGCTGAAGCTTAGTGAAAGCTTCGAAGCTGATGAGGTTAAGCCCCAAACCTCCGTCTACCATGACATGGTGGAGCTGGATGTTGTTGATGGTAGGAGATACCATCAAAGGTAGCTGACCTGCTCCAACCATGCTTCGCGGGCAATCAGAGGCATCGAAAGTGATGGAGGTGTCCATCCACTTTCGATGTGGCTTCGGTCTAGCTATAGGAGCTACAGCGGCAATATCCCGCCGCATAGTCTTGATGACGCGACGGGAGGTGATGTCCCATGATCCACCAAAAATGGTGTTCATGGTTTTCCGACGATCATTGTCAGAAAGTTCGTCGACCTTCTGTTTTCCTTCCCTCTGTCGGAAAGGGGACCCTTCCCGGCACTTGCTGTAGCGCTCGGCAAGGTTTTGGACCTCTCGGCAGTCTTCCAAACCGTGGCTGCCCGTTTTGTGAATGGGACACCACACTTTGGGTTTGCCACCGTCTTCGGAAGACGGTCGAGGTCGCTTCTCGGGGCGTGGCCCCCGGCCACCAGGAGTTGCAGCAGCTGCAACGTTGGATGTGCTGGCCGACGGCTTCTTCTTGCCGTTGGTCTTCTTTTTCTTCTTGCCACCCCCGGAGGTAGCGGCTTCTTCTTTGGAGGATTTCTTGTGATCCTCCGAGGCTGGTTTGGAGTGCATCCCACGGCCCTCCGCAGCTCTGGCACATTTGTCTGCCAGGCTGAAGAGTTCCGTGACGCTGGTGATCTCTTTGATCGCCAGCTTCTCCAACATCTTCTTGTCTCGTACGCCCTGTCTGAATGCCACAATGACAGAAGCGCTTGAGATAGAAGGGATAGTGTTGCGTACCTGAGAGAACCTCTAGATGAAGGACCGCAAAGATTCTCCCCCTTTTTGCACGATCGCAAAAAGGTCCAGTTCAGTGCCTGGTCGGGTGTATGAACTCCCGAAGTTGGCAGTGAACTGACGGCACAGCTCCTCCCAACTGTTGATAGAGTTGGGTGGAAGGCTCATAAACCAGGACCTGGCAGTCCCAGTTAAGGCCACTGGAAAGTAATTGGCCATCACAGCCTCGTTTCCTCCAGCTGCCAAGATTCCAGTGGAGTATATCTGAAGGAATTCGGCGGGGTTGACAGTCCCGTCGATTTTTTCCGGCAGGTGTGGCCAGAACTTCTGTGGCCATCTAACCATGCGCAGGTGCATGGCTAGGGCTGAACAGCCTCCTCCTACCCCTTCCAGAGTAGAAAGGTCCTGAGCTTCCCGTCTTTCACGAGCACGCTCAATATGGACACGGCCATCCTGCTGGCGGTATCGGCGATCAAGCTCCGCCCGGAGGTCATGAGTCGAAAGCCTGGATACCGTGTGAGTGCGTCGAGCCCCGGAGGGCAGTGACGTCACTTGTTGAGATGCATCACGTCTCCTGTTGTGGGAGACGTGCGGACCAAGTCTACCAGACAAAGTCCGCCGCTGCGACGGGGCCCGTCCTGAAGGAGGAGGACCCTGGTTGTTGAGGCGTTCGGCCGCTGCTGCGACCAAATGCTCCACATCGGCCGTCCAATGCTCCATTGCATCTCGAGATGCATCTGGAGGTGGTGGACATTGGAGAAGAGCACGCGCTGCATGGAGCGCGTGTTCCGGGTTGTCATAGCTTGCCGACGCAGTAAGTGACGCCGGCGCACCATCACGTTGCCCAACACGATTTGCTGGAGAAGATGGTGGTGGTGGGAGTGTGGTTCCTGCTGGTGCTGAGGCTCCTGCTGGTGGCTGCCTGTTGGAGTGATTGCCCCCAACGGCCTGAGCAGCAGGTTGGCCATTGGATGATCCAGCCGCGGAGTTCACCATTCTTGAAAATCTCAGGCACCCCCTACCTGGCGCGCCAACTGTCGACTGTTGGAGCTGGCAGATCTCCCTACACTGCTAAAGTGATTGGGGAGTTTGAAGTTCGGTGTGGGTGCGCGGAGATTCAAGAAGGTGAATAGGAGTTTGACACAAGAGACACAAGAGTTTACGTGGTTCGGGCCGCCTGAGCGTAATACCCTACTCCACGGGTGTGTTGGTGTTGTATTAGCAGTAAGAGCTTGTCACGTATGATCGCTTGTGAACGTCGTCGTGTGTCCGCGTGTATCGTCGGCCTGTCCTTTTATAGTACAAGGACAGACCGTCACAAGCTAGCCTGGCCCGACATGTGGCCCTGGCGGTTACTAGTATTGATACACGATTAATTGCTGTTAATGATCCTGTAACGGGCTCCGACAGCGCCGTTACTGGTGTTAAGATTATCCATTTAAGTGTCATTAATATGGAATTAATGACACTTAATCGGGTCTTGAAGTCCTTGGCTCTCCTTTGAAGATCCGGAGCCGTTACAAGGTCTTCCGGAGGTTAGAGGCTGACAGGTCCGACGTTTTGACATGTGGTAGCTTCGGAGCTTGCTGTGGGAAGCAGGTAGCTCCGGGGCTACCAGACACGTGTCAAGCCCGGAGCTTCTCTCGGTCTGGGGTTAAGTCCGGAGGTGCCGTTTCGGTACGTGGCCCGAAGCTTCCCCCTTGTGGGAGGTAGCTCCGGTTTGGCAGTACACGTGACGACCCAGGGATTAACCATGTTGGAGAAGCAGGTCCGGTCATGTCTGACAAGTGGGCCTCCAAGGGTCTTCAACCCAAGTATATGGCTTTCCTTTGAAATCTTTGTAACCTCAAGGGGTGTGCGGTTTTTAGGGTACCGACAGTCGCGATACCGTACTATTCGCCATGGATGTGAAATCGTTGCAATACCATACTATTCGCCACGAATGTAAAAACGTTTCCATACCGTACTATTCGCTACGGATGTGAAATCATTGCAACACCGTACTATTCGCCGCGAATGTGAAAACGTCGCGATACCATACTATTTGCCACGAGTATGAAATCGTCGCGATACCGTACTTATCGCCACCGATGTGAAATCGTCGCAAATAACGTACTATTCGTTGCAATACGTTAAATCGTCGCAATACGTTAAACCGTTGCAATACCATACTATTTGCCATGAACGTGGAGTCGTTGCAATACCATACTTTTTGCCACAAATGTGGCATCGTTGCAACACTGTTGTTTTCGTAGCAATACATTAAATCGTCGCAATACGTTAAACCGTTGCAATACCATACTATTTGCCACGAACGTGGAGTAGTTGCAATACCATACTTTTTGCCACGAATGTGACATCGTTGCAACACCGTTATTTTCGTTGCAATACGTTAAATCGTCGCAATACATTAAACCGTTGCAATACCATACTATTTGCCATGAACGTGGAGTCGTTGCAATACCATACTTTTTGGCACGAATGTGGCATCGTTGGAACACCATTATTTTCATTGCAATACGTTAACTTATCGCAATACGTTAAATCGTTGCAATACCATACTATTTGCAACAAACGTGGAGTCGTTGCAGTACCATACCTTTTGCCACAAATGTGACATCGTTGCAACACCGATATTTTCATTGCAATACGTTAAATCGTCGTAATACGTTAAACTGTTGCAATACCATATTATTTGCCACCAACGTGGAGTCATTGCAATACCATACTATTTGCCATGGATGTCAAGTCGTCGCAATAACCTATTGCCACGGCTGTTATCGCCACGAGTCGGAAAAACTATAGCGACGTTCTATTTCGTAGCGATAACAACCTATCGCGACGAATTTTGACCTATTGCAACGATTTTTTTCGTAGCAATAAACCGGGATCCTAGTAGTGCTATCTGTCCTTTGTAATCCTCCATGTTCGGCTATGCCATAGGCTCTTGGCAGGAGTCACCTAGTGTTGCTAGGGGTAAACCCGTGCCCAAAGCAAACAACTACTACAAATTTCTTTGAATTAGAATCAATACTTTGAATTTCCCTCTCTTCCTTGGCCATAAAACAACTTTGTGTCCTTGGGTGAATTAGTTTGTAAGATTACATGCACATTCCTTGGATTTGATACTGTAACACCCTCATTTTCATGCATCATGCATTGCATACATCCTAATATATGTTTAACATTAATCAACATAGGAAGGAACAAGTTTAAAATGAATTAGAAACAAAACCGCACTTAAAAATTCTAGAATGTACCGACTAGTATGATTTCGGTGCGGACTAGTCTGATTTCTCTCTGACCTCGTTCGGACTTGTCCGTTTTTGATGTGGACTAGTCTGTTTTTGCCTCTAGACACTTTCGGACTTGTCCGGCTTAGTGCGGACTAGTCCAATGTTCCAAGAATCCTTGAAAATTTGCTATGTCCCTGTACTTGTACGGACTAGTTCGATGTTCCAGGGGACTTGTCCGTTTTTCCCTCTGATTGAAGTCAGACTTTTCTGATTTTTGGTCAGACTTGTCTATTTTTCCCCTCTGGATAAGTTCGGACATGTCCGATATACAGTCCGGACTTGTCCGATTTCTCTCTGGACAACTTCAGACTAGTCCAGCCCTTTTCGAACTTGTCCGATAAATTGCAACTCCGAATTGATCTTTTGTTTTACGACTTGTTTCTTGGATTTCACGTTAGGTGGGCCTCTAAACCGGCCCCTACACATCTCAAACTCGAAATCTATCTAACCCTAGCCCTCCACCTCTATATAAACAACTCCACCCCTTGACTTGACATCTATTTGCCACTTTTCCACCCACCCAAACCCTAGTTTGTGAATAGCCGCCCTCAAGTAGGGAGGAGGAGATCCCAAGAAAGAAGAAGAAGAGGAGGAAATGAAAGAGTATCAAGATCTCAATCAACTTTGCGTTCTTCGTCAACAAATCACCATCGAGTTCTTCATCAACCCTAGATCATTCAAGATCCAAGTGTTTCCTCCAAGATCTTTGATTCACTTGAGTCCTAAACACCTAGTATACCTTCTATTCTCTTTTCCTTACGTGAATTCGGCCCCAAATCTCCAAATTCACGTCGATCTACAAAACCCTAGTTCACTAATTCTGCGAAGTGCGTACTTGTCCAGTCCCTAGCGGACTAGTCCGATCTTCCTGGTTAAATTGTGTCGAATTAATTCCAAATTAGATATAATCAACTCCAAACCTGCATAAACCTGTTAAAAGCTATTAGAACTAGTTAGTGATAATTAAAAGCAACTTATTAACTAGTTTTACCTTGCATTTGCATTAATCATGCATGTCATGTCATATTGAGTAATATTTGTGCACTCATTGATTGTGTCTCTTGTCTTGTATGTTTATTGTGCGGATTAGACAGATTTGCGCTAGAGAGTGCCGCGGATGATCTCCAGCACCAAAAGTTTGATGGCTTTGACCCGAACCAATCCCAACAGCAAGGCAAGTGTCTTTGAAGCATATTGATCCTATTTTTAAAGTAAATGTTTTGTTTGCAAAACTGCATGCTTGTGTCAATTTGATGGGAAATCATATGGTAGGAAGTCAACTAGATTTGTTTAACCACCCTTGTCACCTGGAATTATGGTAGAGAGTCGGGATGGGCTTTTTATCTTTTTGCTTTGCTTAATTAATTGGGATGGGAAAACAGCTCTACGCATTGAATTATGCATTAATGATATTATGGTTAATGTGAACAGGTTAATATGATATGGTAATGGGTGATCTAAGCAAGCCTGGTACGTGGATGGGTTGGATGTTATGGTGGTTGCTTGCTTTAGATCTAAGGACTGGTTCATGCGAGAATAAGCCAGGACTACAGTGCCACCACGAGGCCAAGTATGGGTGCGGCGTATCTGATTAATTAGGGTTTTGCCACTGCTAATGGACCATCAAGGATGCTCGGGGAAGGGGTAGTCGGATTGGGATTGTTGATGACTGCTGTGTAACACCCTCATTTTCATGCATGATGCCTTGCATACACTCATATACATGTTTAACATTAACACACATAAAGAGGAACGAGTTTAAAATTGATTTGGGGCATTTGAAATTGATTTGGAACAAAACCGCACTTAAAATGCAGGAAAGTGCGTCCTAGTCCAATTTTACTGAGGACTGGACCGATTTCTCTCTGACTAAAAACAGACTTGTCCATTTTTGCTGCGGACTAGTCTGATTTTGCCTCTGGAAACATTTGGACTTGTCCGATTTTGTGCGGACTAGTCCGATATTCTACGAATCCTTGAAAATTTGCTATGTACCTAGACTTTTCTGGACTAGTCCGGTGTCCCAGCGGACTTGTCCGTTTTCCTATCTGACTAAAGTCGGACTTGTCCAATTTTAGGCCAGACTTATCCGATTTTCTCTTTGGACAACTTCGGACTAGTTCGGTCCTTTTTGGACTTGTCCGATATTTCGTGACTCCGAGTTGATCTTTTGTTTTACAACTTGTGTCTTGGGTTTCACGTTAAGTGGGCCTAGGGATGTCGTGCCCAACTCTTTTAGAGGCCATGTGGGACCCTAAACTGGCCTCTGCTCCTCTCAAACTCGAAATCCTTCTAACCCTAGCCTCCACCTCTATATAAACAACCCCACCCCTTGGCTTGACATCTATTTGCCACTTTTCCACCCCACCGAAACCCTAGTTCGTGGAGAGCCACCATCAAGGAGGGAGGAGGAGATCCAATGCAAGAAGAAGAAGAGGAAGAAACGAAAGAGGATCAAGATCTCCATCAAGCTTTCGTTCTTCATCACCAATTCATCTCCAAGTTCATCACCAACCCTAGATCGTCAAGATCCAAGTGCTACCTCCAAGTTCCACGATTCATTGGAGTCTAAAACACTTGGTATACCTTCTATTCTCTTTTTCTTACGTGAATTCAACACCTAATCTCCAAATTTACGTCGATCTATAAAACCCTAGTTCGCTAGTTCTGTGAAGTGCGGACTAGTCCGACCTTCTGCAGACTAGTCCGATTCTGCTGACTAAATTGTGTTGAATTAATTCTAAAATGAGATCTAATCACATCCAAACCTGTATAAACTTATTGAAAGCTATTAGAACTAGTTAGTGATCATTTAAAGCAATCTATGAACAAGTTCTACCTTGCATTTGCATTAATCATGCATGTTATGTCATATTGAGTAATATTTGTGCACTCTTTGATTGTGTTTCTTGTCTTCTATGTTTATTGTGCGGATTAGACGGATTTGCGCTAGAGAGTGCCGCGGAGGATCTACAGCACCAAGAGTTTCAAGGCATTGACCCTAATCAACCGCAAGAGCAAGGCAAGTGTCCTTGAAGCATATTGATCCTATTTTGAAATAAAGGTTTTGTTTGGAAATTGCATGCTTGTGTCAATTTGATGGTAAATCCTATGGTAGGAAGTTTACTAGAATTGTTAAACCACCCTTGTCACCTGGAATTATGCTAGAGAGTCGGGATGGGCTTTTTACCTTTTTGCTTCGCTTAATCAATTGGGATGGGAAAACAAAACTACACATTAATGATGTATTTATGATACTATGATTAACATGAACTAGATAATATGATATGGTAATGGGTGATCTAAGCAAGCCTGGTATGTGGATGAGTAGGATGTTACGGTGGTTTGCTTGCTTTAGATCTAAGGACTGGTTTATGGGATAATAAGCCAGGACTACAGTGCCACCACGAGGCCAAGTATGGGTGCGGTGTAGTTGATTAATTAGGGCTTTGCCAGTGCTATATGGACCATTAAGGATACTCGGGGAAAGGGGTAGTCGGATTGGGTTTGTTGATGATTGGTGGGACTACCCTGGTATCCGAATGGCTCAAGAGGGGGCCCTTGGTTGAAGATGTGCTCTGTAGGAGACATTGCCACCGGTGAAACCTCAGTGGGGTCTAAATAGGCTAGTAATCGCTTTGTAAAGGCTATTTTATGATCTCTTGGCCACACACCAACGAAAGTGTGTAATGTGACCGACGGGTCATGGGCATAAGGGAGGTTCTTAGTCACCAAAAGGTGATGAAATCACAAACACGTGGGTAAAGTGGTATAAACTCTGCAGAGTCTAATAAACTATCATGATAGCCGTGCTCCGGTTATGAGCACCTGGACAACTTCCATGATTAGAGGGAAATTGGGATTTGGGATGGTTATGGTTGGTATTATGGTTATGGATGGTTATGAATTGAATTCTGATATTGAATATGGATATTGGTATATGATGATGAATATGGAATATGGACAGGTATTATGATAACTATTTGGCTTATGATGGGTTTATTTCATGTACATGTAACATATATTGCTTTTCGAAAGTTTTAATGTACTTTTCATCACTTCACCATTATTATATTCGTCATTTGAATCAGCCACATGTCATACCTTCCACACTTGTTGAGTACGACATGTACTCACTCTTGCAATCCCCCCCCCCCCCCACAGTTGCACGTCAGGATTGAGAGTTTAATGGTGATAATGCGGAGTTCTAGGCCGTTTCTACCGTCAGCTTTGCCTGTGGTGTTGATTGGAGCTGCGCTATACAAATCGCTTATGCTGTCCAGCAGTTTAGTTTGCTTATTTAGTTTATTTCCTCTGCTTTAGTTGAACTTGTCATTAATATTCATTAGAGTTTGTACTCGAGGATAATATGGTTTGTGCAATAAAATTTGATAAATAATCTTGTTCTATTGTAATTATCTGTATAACATTTGTGATGCACTCGTGTATGTGTGTTAAACATCCTCGGCACACATATGCGTTCACTTGGTTAATTTTCAGAACCGAGTGTCACAGATTGGTATCAGAGCCACATGTTGACCATAGGATGTAGCCTAGATAGGATGGACACTTCAGAGCACATAGGAGCACTCATGAATTGATGTGTTTTTGTTTGGTGTGCTGTTTGCTATATATTGTTTGCTTGTGTGCTTAATATAGGATTTTGGGATGCTTTAGCATTGCCATGTCCACGTAGGCTAGTTAGTTGTTTAGTTTCATATCCCTTGATGCATATAGTTGGGGACGTTTTCTAATTCTTACCTATTGCTTTTCTCCAGATGGTGAGTGTCGAAGGTCGTAAAGGACACTTCCCCCGGACCTGCCTAGAGAGCAGCCCACAGAGGTTCTTTGGATTCACGAGGGCTAGTCCCAGGAGATCAAACACATCAAAATGATGGACACCGGGGATTTACATGGTTCGGGCCGCCGGAGCGTAATACCCTACGTCCACGGGAGTGTTGTGTATTGCCTTGCTTTCGCGTGCAAGAGTCTTGGTCTAATTTTCTGATCCCCTTCTATGGACGTCTACAGAGCCCTTTTATAGCTTAAGGACTCTGTAGTCACAAGATGGGCTCCAGGACCCGACAGGTGGTCCCGGGGATAGCCAAATCCTATACAAGATCTATGATTAAATGCTATCTACTCCCATTGTCAGGGGCGTCAATGCGCCATCCTGCCGCGTCGTGCGCCAGGGCTACACATAGTCGGTGATGATGGCGGTGCACGTCCCGTCCATCTTGTCCTTGCGGCCCATTCGTCCGTCTTGCGGCGTGGGTATGTACCGGCTACTTGTACAAGACAGGACACTGGGGTCTTGACTTTAGCATGCGCGGCATAGCTTGCCTGGGGAAGGCGCGCGCACTTAATGCCCGTCTGAGCAGCGCACGTCTCCTTTACTACGGCTTCCTACCACACTGAGTTGGCCGTCCGCCACGTGGTTGCGCCGGAGCCTGCCTCTGTGGGGAGGCGAGCACTTAGCGGAACAGGTTACGTGGTGCACTCGGAGCCCACCCCTATGAAGGAGTGGAGGCTCAGCCCTGCAGGCCACGTGATAGTTCCGGTGCCTTTCCCTATGAGGATGCGGGCCTGGCCCCGAGGTCCCGATTGACCACGTGGCGGCTCCGGAGCCCACCTCAGCGAGGAGGCGAGCACTTGACGGAACAGGCCACGTGGCGCGCCCGGAGCCCACCTCAGCGGGGAGGCAAGCACTTGATGGAACAGGCCACGTGGCGCGCCCGGAGCCCACCTCAGCGGGGAGGCAAGGGTCCAGCTCTGCCGGCCACGTGGCAGCTTGGGAGCCTCCCCCAGCGGAGAGGTAGGATCTGGTCCTGCCCTCCACGATGTGGCAGCCTCGGATTCAGCCTCTTAGTAGGGGCGGAGTCCTTAGCGGTTTTCTTCCTGTGCGTGTGGGTACCCGGTCTGCGGGGTACCGACAGTGGCCCCCGAGCCCACCTCGGGAGAGTCGTCGATACCACAGGTGGGGTCTTCTTCCTTTTCTTCTCGCGCAACTTTTTCGGCTCCACTTCGGGGCAGTTCCTCGGGCGACACGCCCCTGCCGTCATGGTGACGTGTCCCTTCCAGTAAGTGGAGGTTGCTGAACAGGCGCCGCGCGACATGACTTCTGCCTTCAATCGTGCTTTAACTGCGGTGGTTCCCAAGGTGGCTCCTGCACTTCCGCTGCTTTTGCCCTTTCGGAAACTGCCGAGTTACCTTCCGCATAGCTAGTCACCCGGCTCGCCTTCTTTGTCAAGCGACCTGGGCCCTCATGTCATTGCCTACGCGGGACCATTGCTCTTCTACTGGAGCTGCGTCGATTCACACTTTTGCGCCTGTTGGCCTGCAGGGGTGCATAAAAAGAGAACTTTCCCCCTGAGGGTTCCTTCTACCGCCTCTGCATTCCTGCGCTCGTGTTTCCGCCTCAAGCCCAGTTCTTGCGCTCTAGTTCCCTGTCTCGCCATCCAGAGCTTCCAACCTCAGCCCTCATGGCGAGCGTCTTGCCCAAGTCCAGGCTATCCAGGCCCGCCGACCTGGCCCCTATGCGTCGGCTTCTTGGCTGGCAGACTCCTGAGCGGGAGTCGTGGCTTCGTCCTGGGAGGCTCCCGCTGAGCCTCTCCGCCGGGGAGATGGTTCTCTTCTCGTAGTACGTGCTGGCCGGCTTTGTCCCGCCGGCATCCGCCTTCTTGGTCATGCTCCTGGAGACCTTCGGCCTCCAGCTCCACCACCTCGCACCGAACTCGATCGCCATGCTGGCGGTCTTCGCTCACTTCTGCGAGATGTTCGTGGGGGTGATGCCGTCGCTAAAGCTCTTCCGGTACTTTTTTGCACTGAGGGCCACCGGCAGGAGTTCAAAGGAGCACCTTGGCGCCTACTACTTCCAGCGCCGGACTAAGGTCCCCACGAGGTACATTGCTTCCTTCAACTCGGCAAGGTGGGAGATGTGGCGCGAAGATTGTATGATCGCCAAGGTCGAGGCCCACGACCGGATGTGCCTCCCCACCGGGATCCCCTACTCCGAGCGATCATTCTGGTAGGAGCGCCCAGAGCTGGAGGAGGCGTTCAACCTGGTGCTAGAGAGGATCCAGATGCTGGCGGACCATGGGCTATCGTCTGCCATGGTGCTGAGGGACTTCCTGTCCCGCCGCATAGCCCGGCTTCAGCACCGTGCCCGCCCCGCGTCGATGTTCACCAGCCTGTCGGACTACACCCTGCTCGAGACCGGCCCCGGCTCCAACCTGGACGAGCAGCAACTGCTCGACATGCTGGCACGGTTCTTCCCCGACGACATCTCCGCCGAGGCACTCCCTCTTCCGTCAGCCTGCCGCCCCTTGTGCTCGGACTCCGAGTTGAGGAGGCAGCTGCTGAAGACGATGCCGTCCCTCGACGAGTTCGGGCTGGCGCAGCGTCGGATCGGGGACCCGTTCCGGGGGGTTAGCATTGCTGACGACGCTGAGGGAGGCGAGGATCCCTTAAGCGACGCTGGTTCTTCAAGCAGCGACTCCTCGAGCGGCCCCCAGCACCATCAATGGGGTGGTGTCGTCGCCTCCGGCGACAAGGGGAAGGGGAAGGTGCCGGTTCCGGTGCTGGACCCGTCCCCCAAGAAGCACGCCCGGTCGCCGCCGCTGGCCCCTTCTGCCCTTCGTCAGGGCTCCGGAGCCCTGCAGCGCTCGTCGCCAGGGGGCGCCGATGGCGCCACTTTGCCGCCCGAGTCTTCCACACGCAACAGGGGGAGGCTCCTCAACGCCGACGGGACCCCAGCGTTCCCTCTCCATTCGGAGGGGCGCCAGACCTCGGGGGTGCCGCCGACACCGCCTCCACAGGGCCCCCAGCACATTCAGTGGCCCCCGCCGCGGGTTCTGGGGGTCCGAACCCCTCCAACCCTTCCGGGAAGTGGTGGAGCTTCAGCGTCCCCCGGTAAGTTTACACAGATTTTACCTTGGGTGCTCTTTGCTGTGTGCTTGCCCTGTCATTTTCTTATGATCCGGGTTTGCTTGATTTCAGCGCTTCCACAGCTACTCCACCACCCGTGGGCACTTCTGCTGGAGGGTCTGCCGCTCCGGCCGGTTCGCAGGGATCGTCTGCTACCTCGGGCCCTGCTTCGGTGCCCCAGGCTGCTGCCGCTGGGGTACCCCGGGCTCCCGTGTCTGAGACCCCCGCAGCGGCTGCCGGAGCCCAACCGCGCGCGCCGATGACCGCCGCCGCGCCTACCAACGACACCGCGTCCACCGGTCACTCCGTGTCGGCCGACGCCGCCGCGCCCTCCGACACTGCTGCGTCGGTTGGCGCCACTGCCCCTGGTGCTGCCGTCAGGGAGGGGGCCCTGGTCCCCGTCTCCCCAGTGGTCCTCCAAATGGAGGACGATATTGAAGAAGTGGGGAGGCAGGGACCCGCTGCTATGGTGGAGCCTCTCCCCCTGTCTGAGGCCATGGCCGTGGCCCACTCTGGCTTCCGGCAGGCCCAGGCGGCCCTTGCCCGGGAGAAAGGACGGCTCGAGGACGAAGACGACTGGCTCCGGGAATGGGCGAGGACCCTAGAGGCCCGGACCCGGCTGGCGAGGAGCCGAGCGGCCCTGCGGGAGGCGGTCGTTCGGGAGGAGATGAAGATCATCGAGCAGGAGCGTGACCTCATCGCCCAGCTGGACGCCGTCACCCAGAAGCTGAAGGCTGACGCCGAGGCCATCCACGCTGAGGCCAGCTCCCGCCTCCAGGCCTGCGAGGACCTTCAGCACCTGCTGTCCCTCTGGGAGGCTGCTCTAGCCGAATGGGAGCAGGAGCTGGCGGCGAAGCAGGCCGAAGTGGAGGCGACCTGCCGCGGGCTCATCCTCCAACAGGAAGGGGCAAGAGTCTGCGCCGCCGAGCTGGATCGCCGGGAAGCCGCCGTGGCCGAGGCGCAGCAGGCCTAGTCCATCGAGCGCCAAGCCCTCCTGGACCGCGAGTTCAACGTTGCCCTCAAGGATGGTGACTTGGACCGCCACGAGGCGGGGGTCGGCGAGCGCGAGAGGGCCCTGGTGGCCAAGGAGAAGCGGTTCCTGGACGGCGGACCCCGTGCGCTGGCGGCGGCCCAGCAGGAGGTGGAGGAGCTCCGGGCGGCGCGCTCCACCGAGGCCCGGAAGGTCTCGGAGTTCCTTGGCGGTGCCGACTCGGCTCTGGTGCCGCTCGGCTTCAGCCCAGCACGCATAGGGGAGCCGGCGCAGGAGGTGAGTCAGGTGTTCCCGGCGCTCGACTCCACTAGCTCGAGGATGCGCTCACTGGGGGCCATCCTTGACAACCAGCTGGAGGCCAAGGGATGGATGCTGGTGAAGGAGGTGGCGACGCACATCCTGTCTTGCTACCGGAGCTGGTACCCCGACGTCTCCCTGCAGCCAGTCCTCGAGGGGCCCATCGCCGAGAGGGAAGAGGCCGCCAAGTCTGAAGTTTCGGATGCGGTGGCACTCATCGCCTCAAGGTTCCAGCAGAGCGGCTGAGGGCTCCCCGGGCGTCTGTTTGAGTTTTTCTCTTTCTATCTTTTGTCTTGTGGTTGGCTGTGATGACAAACTCTTTATTTATGCGATAAAAAATCTGTCTGTGGTTCCCTTTTATACTCAGCTTGCTTTTACTTCCAGCAATGTCTTCCGGCTGCTTGTTGTTCCTTAACTTCTAGGACCTGCCGTCCCCCAAAGTATGGCCCCCTAACAGGCGTGGCCAGTTGTTATGGGCAAACCTGTCATATACTTAGGGCTTAGGGCGGACCGGTGCAGGAGGAGGCTAGGATTCGTAGGTAGCATTGTCGTGGCTGAGTATGCAGGTATGTCAACAGCGGCCCCCCTGGGGGTGTCGCCGGAGCTTCAGTTCTGCATTGGCCACCATCTTTATTGAGAGGTCGACAGCGGGCCCCTTGGGGGTGCCTCCGGAGCTTCAGGCCGGCGGTGCCCGCCATTCTTCAGTGAGAGGTCGACAGCGGGTCCCCTGGGGGTGCCGCCGGAGCTTCAGGCCGGCGGTGCCCGCCATTCTTCAGTGAGAGGTCGACAGCGGGCCCCCTAGGGTGCCGCCGGAGCTCTAGTCCGGTGGTGCCCACTGTCTTCGCGGGTACTTTGACGATGGTTGTTGGAATACCTTCCTCAAAGACCTGTACATAGATCAAAAAAGAGAAGTAATTCTGTCCGCTGGTCACTTCACCCCTGCTTGTTTTGTAGTGTCGCTTGACTTACGATCCTGGGCTGACTCGTGGGGCTTGGGTAATTCAGTGCTTCTGCACCCAGGGCTCGTTGTCCAGAATACCCAAGGGTGGTCCATCTGGCCCCCAGCACTTGGCTGTAGCACTGGGGAGGCAGAACGCACAGGGTTAGGGTATGGGACTAGGCTAAGCAGGCTGTGGCCCTGGACCCCCCGCTCGGCGTAAGACGTTTCCTGGGGGGAACCATCTGGAGACACATGCCCCCGAGTATTGGAACAACCGAGGCCCCAAGCGTATCGCAAGTACCTCAAGCAACCCCACCTGCAGTCCAGATAGCAAGGCTCCCACTACTGTTAAAGCAGGGGAAAAACGACAGCGCTCATGATAGATCACGAGCTATGGCGGGCTTACAGCAACATCATAAAAATTAAAGATAATTTTTGAATTGACAAACCCTATACCAGGCAGGACAACCTTCTTTCATTGTAGTTTCTCATAAGATGAAGCAGACTTTACAAGGGGAATGACCCGGCCTGAGTGTTAGGTGGAGCCGAGTGCACCTACTTAGGGTTCTGGGCCAGGTTAAGCGGAATGTGCACTCGGGGCCCCATCCCCGATACTAAGTGCTATCCTGAGATAATGTGTAACCTTTACAATGAAATAGCATTGCCCCGACCCTGTTCTAGGGGTAGAACTTACGGAGGTGTTCGATGTTCCATGGGTTTGGCAACCGCTGTCCATCCTCCGTAGCTAGGCAGACGCATCCTGGGCGGCAAACCTCTGTTACCCGGAAGGGACCCTCCCAGCTGGGGGAGAGTTTGTTAGACCCTTCCCGGGAGAGTATGCGGCGCAACACCAGGTCGTCTACCTTTAGCTCCCTACTCCGCACGGTCCTCTGATGGTAGCGCCGGAGCGCCTGCCTGTACCGTGCATTTCGGAGAGCTGCTCGCTCTCGTCCCTCATCGACGAGGTCCAGGACTTCACGCCGGAGCTGGTCCTGCGCGGCTTCGTTGTACCCCCGGGCACGGGGAGAGCCCATGGTAATTTCTGGGGGGAGGACGGCCTCTGCCCCATACACCAAGAAGAAAGGTGTTTCCCCCGTGGCCCGACTGGTTGATGTCCGGCTAGCCCACAGCGCACACGGAAGCTCATCCACCCAATTTACACCATGCTTCTCAAGGTGCGAGAACGTGCGAGTCTTGAGGCCCCTGAGGATCTCTGCATTGGCTCTCTCGACCTACCCATTGCTCTCTGGATGAGCAACAGATGCATAGCAGACTTGGATCCCCAGGTCCTCAAAGTATTCTTGGAACGCTGCACTTGTGTACTAGGTCCCGTTATCAGTGATGATTCTGTTCAGGACCCCGAACCGGCAGACGATCGACTTAATGAACTTCACTGCTAACTGCTTGTTGCTGGTGACCACTGGGGCGGCCTCCGACCACTTGGTGAACTTATCTACGGCGACGTAGAGATGCCGGAATCCTCCGACGGCTCTGGGAAAGGGTCCCAGGATGTCCAATCCCCATACAGCGAATGGCCATGAGGGAGGGATCATCTGCAGCGCCTGAGCTAGTGTATGGATCTGCTTGGCATGGAACTGGCACGCCTTGCATCTCCTTACTATCTCGGCGGCATCCTGGAGTGCTGTCGGCCAGTAGAAGCCATGCCGAAAGGCTTTACCGACCAACGTGCGGGAGGACGCATGGTTCCCGCACTCGCCTCCATGGATCTCTGCGAGCAGGTCGCAGCCCTCCTCCCGGGTAATGCAACGCAGTAGGATGTCATTGGCGCCACGCCGGTAGAGATCCCCTTCCACCAGCATGTACCTTTTAGCCGTGCGAACAATCCTTTCTGCCAGGGCATGTTCTTCGGGAAGGATATTGTCCTTCAAGTAGTCCCGGACCTCCGAGATCCATGCATCGGGACTTGCTTGAGCTTCTGGATCTTGGGCGCCCGGTAGCTCGGAGCCCTCGGTGGCGCATACGATCCTTGGCGGACTCCATGGTAGTAGGGGCGTCGGGACTACCAGCTTCGAGGTGCTGTGCTCGCCCCCTTCGCCCGGCTCGGCTACTCAGGCGGTTGGTCGCGGTAACGTCCTTGCAAAGACTCCTTGGGGCACTGGGGCCCCTGTGGAGGCCTTCGTTGACAGGTCGTCTGCGACTGAGTTGTCGGCTCGGGCTACATGGCACAAGTCCAAGACTTCAAAGTCCTTTTCCAGCTTCCGGACGTGTAACAGGTATGCAGCTAACTGAGGGTCGTTGCAGCTGCACTCTCCTCTGGCTTGCTTGATGATCAGTTGAGAATCACCTTTAGCCAGGAGCTGTCGGACATTGAGGGTCAGGGCAGTCTTCAGCCCAAAGATTAGGGCTTCATACTCTGCCATGTTGTTTGTCGCCTTGAAGTCGAGGCGCACCATGTACTTGAACTGCTCCCCAGATGGGGTGAGAAGCAGGACCCCAGCGCCGGCCCCCTGCTTCCACGAGGAACCGTCGAAGTAGAGCGTCCAGGGGGTCTCGGTGAAAACCGGAGCCTTCGGCACCGTTTCGCCGTTGTCCGGCCCCCCCGGGTTGCTTGGTGATGGGGTCCATTCGGCCAAGAAGTCTGCCAGTGCTTGTCTTTTGACTGCATGTCGAGGTAAGAACTCCAACTCGAACTCAGCCAACTCCGCCGCCCACTTGGCGATGTTGCCAGTCGAATTGGGGCTGTGGAGTATGGTTTTCAGTGGGAAGGAGGTGACCACTGAAACCCAGTGAGCCTGGAAGTAATGCCGGAGCTTCCTCGATGCTATGAGCACTGTGTATAGTAGTTTGTGTACCTCCAAGTATCTTGTCTTTGCTTCATGGAGGACCTCACTGACGTAGTAGACTGGCCGTTGGCAGGTCCGAACCCTTCCTGGGGGGTCCGGGGCTCCTAGCAATGCGTTTGTCTCCTGGGGTATGTGGCTCCCAGGGTCTGGCTGGGCCTCTGGGGTCTGGGACCTGTAAGGCACTTGGTCACTGGAACTCACAGCAGGGGGGGGATCTTCTGGTTTCGGCCCTTGAGGCTCGGCCTCCCCCTCTGGGGCTCCTTCTGGTACTTGTTGCGGTAGTAGCTCCGGTCGTTCTGCAACCAAGACCATGCTGACCACTTCCGTTGTTGCAGTGATGTACAACAGGAGCGGCTCGCCGGGTTCTGGCGCCACCATAATTGGTAACGTCATCAGGTGTTTCTTGAGCTCCTGGAAGGATGCTTCAGCTTCCTTAGTCCACTCAAAGGGGCCTGACTTCTGCAAAATCTTGAAGAAGGGCAGGGCTCGCTCAGCCAGTCTTGAGATGAACCGACTGAGGGCTGCCAAACATCCTGCAAGCTTCTGCACGTCTTTGATGCAGGCCGGCAGCCGCATCAGCTCTATCACCTTGATCTTCTCTGGGTTAGCTTCGATCCCTCGGTGCGATACCATGAAGCCAAGGAGCTTCCCTGCGGATACCCCAAAGACACACTTGTCGGGGTTCAGCATCGTGCGTGTCGTGCGCAGCTTGCTGAAGACTCTGGTTAGGTTGTCTAATAGGGATGTGTTGTCCCTGATTTTTACCACGATGTCGTCGACATACACCTCTACCAAGTCTCTAATGAGGTCCTTGAATGTCTTATGCATTGCACCTACAAAAGTGGGGAGGGTATTTTAGAGACCATAAGGCATGGAGACATAACAATACATGCCGTCTACTGTTATGAAAGCAGTGTGCTCCTCATCTTCCCTAGACATAGGTATTTGGTGAAAACCGGAATACGCATCTAGGAAAAACAGAAGGTCGCAACCTGATGTTGAGTCTACTATTTGATCTATCCTAGGAAGAGGGAATGGATCCTTGGGACATGCCTTATTGAGATTGGTGTAGTCGATGCACATCCGAAGCTTCCCGCCAGCCTTAGGAACGACAATAGGGTTGGCCAACCACCGTGGGTGGTGAACCTCCCGGATGAATCCAGCATCGAGCAGCTTCTTGATTTCTTCATGGATGAAGTTCTGCCACTCGATGGACTGTTTCCTGGGCCTCTGCTGTACCGGCCGTGCGTCGGGGTAGATCTTCAGATGGTGCTCAATCACCTCCCTGGGGATCCCGGGCATCTGTGATGGTTGCCATGCAAGCACATCGACGTTGTCCCGGAGGAAGGTGATGAGCGCGCATTCCTATTTGCTGTCCAGGTTCCCCGCAATTCGGGTCGTCTGGGCAGCCTCAGGGCCAATCTTGATGACCTTCACAGGGACGTCGTCGTTGTTGGCGGGTTGCACACGAGGTGCAGCAGTGGAGGCTCGCTACGCCGGGCCTTGGTCTGGCCGACTCTCCCTGAGCCTCCTGGGACCGGAGCGCTCCCTGTTGCAAGTTCTTGGAGCTGCTCCAAGGCTGACACTGCGGCTGAGCGGTCCCCTCTGATCCTGAGGACACCGGAAGGGGTCAGCATCTTAAGGACGAGGTAGATGTAGTGGGCTACAGCCATGAACCTGTAGAGGGCTGGCCTCCCGATGATTGCGTTGAAGGGGAGGTCGACGTCTGCCATGTCGAATAAGACACTCTCTGTACGGTAGTTCTCCGGGGTCCCGAAGGTCACCGGGAGGTGTATGTTACCATACGGGAGGATTTTCCCAGGTCCGACACCCGAGAACGGGCTCAAGGGTGTGAGATGGGACATCAGCAGTTGCAGCTTCCGGAAAGACGCAGTGGAGATGAGGTTGAGGCCCGCCCCTCCATCTATTAATACGTGAAAGACCTTCACGTTGGCTATGGTCGGGGACACCAGCAGCGGGAGCACTCCTGCCCCTGCCATGTTCTTCGGGCAGTCCGAAGCGTCGAAGCTGATCGCCGTGCTCATCCACTTGTGGTGGGGAGCCAGACTTGGGGCGGGGGCCACTGCGGCCACTGCCCGACGCAGGGTTTTCACTGCGTTTCGGGACGTGGGGTCGGTGGCTCCCCCATAGATGACATGGAGAGTCTTGCGGTGCTCCTTATCACTGCTGGAGTCGGAGTCGCCACCCTCAAAGACGGCTTTGACCGCCCTCTGGGGTTCCTGAAACCCCATCTCGCTGTCATCCTGTTTCTCAGGATCAGCCTTCTGCTTGCCCTCCCTCTAGCGGGGGGGGTGCACCCTCCTGGCACCGCTGCCTCTATTTCTATTCGCGGAATCGTTCCGCGAATCTCTTCACTTCCCGGCACTCGCTAGCACTGTGGCTATTTGTACGGTGTACCAGACACTTGAAGTCAGGCTCTTCGGGATCATGCGACTGCCTAGGGCGCTTGTCTCGGTGCGAAGCTCGGACTCCGCCGGGCGCCACAGCTGCCACTGCCTGGGCTCCGGGCTTTAGCCTGTTCTTGCCACTGCCTTTCTTCTTCTTGCCGCTGCTCCTCGCAGAGGCCCCTTCCTCATTCGGGGTGGTTTCCCTTGCTTCTGAGGATGGCTGGGAGTGCCATTTGCGCCCCTCAGCTGCCCTAGCACATCTGTCTGCCAGAGAGAACAGCTCGGAGACATCACGCACCTCGTGCGTGGCTAACTTCTCGAGCATCTTCTTGTCCCTCACACCCTGTCTGAACGCAACGATAACAGATGCGCTAGCAACATGAGGGATGGTGTTCCGTACATGGGAGAACCGCTGGATGAATGATCGCAGCGACTCTCCAGCGCGCTGCCTAACGGCGTGGAGGTCAAGCTCGGTGCCAGGGCACTTGTAGGAACTGCCGAAGTTAGCCACGAACTGTCGGCACAACTCATCCCAGGAGGTTATGGACCCCTGGGACAGGTTCATGAGCCATGACCGAGCTGGGCCGGTCAGGACGACGGGGAAGTAGTTAGCCATAATGGCCTCGTCGCCTCCTGCAGCTAGTATCGCAGTGGTGTAGATCTGTAGGAACTCGCTCGGGTTGACACTCCCGTCATACTTCTTCGGCATGTGTGGCCGCAACTTTCGTGGCCAGACCACGAAACGGAGGTGAGGTGCTAGCGCCGCACACCCTTGGCTAGGGCTGACTGGTGCTGGCGACGGCAGCGCATACCCTGGGTGAGCAGGCGGGCCTACGCACACCTGGGGCTGGAGTGGTGTTGCGTACGCCTATACAGGAGGCGCGACGTACGCCTGGTGCGGTGGAGGCACGACGTACATCTGGTGTGGTGGAGGCGCAGCATGAGCCTGGGGCACGTGGCCCGGCGAGCTGTAATCAGCCTCGAGGTTGCGCCGACGTTCCCTCTGGCGCTCGATGGTGACTCGGCAGTCCTCTCCAGCCCTGCGGCGCTGCAGCCCGGTTCTCAGATCTGTTGTTGAGATCCTGGTTGAGCGCGAGTCTACCGTCCACCGGTCAACTGTCGGCGTTCGCGATAGTGACACATGCACCGGCTCGGCATGTGTTTCCCTCGGCGGAGGCGCATTGAGTGCGGCGGTGACGAGGTGGTCGACGTTGTTGATCCACTGCTGGGCTGCTCCCTGAGGGGCATCCCCAGCCTATAAGACCTATATGTGCTGAATACATTGGCTTGTAGTGAATATTCTTGGCTTTGATGATAAAAGTTTTAAATATCACCAAAACACCTTTTTATCAAGGTCCGAATCTAGCTCCGAGCTTCAGCGAGGTCCGACGGTAGGTCCGGCTTGATTTGGGTAGCTCCGGTTACGTTCGATGCTAGGTCCGACTTCTTGGTAAGGTCCGACCAGCTTTGGTTAGCTCCGGTGAGCTTTATCTTTAGCTCCAGCATGTCTTTGATAGCTCCGGCATGCTTTTGCTAAGCTCCGACGTACTTTGTCTAGCTCCGGTTTTTGGGTTTACTAGTTTCGTCTAGTTCTGGTTAGCTCCGACGCTAGGTCTTGCTAGCTATTGTAAGCTCCGGCGGGAGCTTGGCAGTACTAGTTTTGGTAAGCTCCGGATCTAGGATCTACTAGTTTTGGTAAGCTCCGGATCTAGGATCTACTAGTTTTTGTAAGCTCCGGCTCAAGCTCCGGGTTGCTCTACGAACCTCCGGAACTTGACCAAAGTGCTTCTGTTTTTCATTTGCAATGTTTCGTACTTGCTTTACAAGATTGGAAAGATTGCTTAGTATTCATTTGCTAAGTTTTTGGTGCGTTTTGGATGATACGGCTGATATCGTTTCTACTGTGGTTTTGCAACATGCTTATGTGAGGTTCTCATGTAAGGTGTTGTGTTCGGAACTAACGTGAGTCAAGTCGAGGACTTGGGCTCGTATGGATTGTTTGTTTGTTCATGTGCAGGTGTTGCTTGAGTTCAAGTCATGGCTGGTGACAGGATCCATTGGACTAGTCTCAGGAGGAGATGAGGTTCCAACAACCAAGTTCGGGAGGAACTGTGGTTGAGCGGGTCAGGAGGTCGCGCAAGATGATTGAATCAAGGGCAGTGCATATGAAGGTCGAAGGAAGGTGTTTGCACGTATGCATGCGGTGCATGACGTGGCAATATGCTTCTAGAGACGGATTATGGAAGGAAGATCTGATCGGAAGGATCGGATCATATCGGTTGAAGACTTAGGCTGCTAGCTGAGTCGATTATGGCTCGGTATAGAAATATCGAGTTGGTTATGTTAGGATTTCGTGTGTGTCACGTATTTGAGTTGTTTACTAATGTGGGATACGTTCCTAAGGTGCTTGGAAGTCTTAAGATTGCTTCTATCTGCGTATAGAAGAATCTTGAGCAGTTATGGTAAGTTCCGATTGTGATCAGATTAGGATTGGAGTCCTAGTTGAGATTGGGATGGCCTAAGGGCTTGTTATATAAGAAAGGGAACGTCAAAGCTCGTGGTAGACGACTTTGGAACTGTTCCTCTTGTGTTCTATTGAATAAAATTCATAGTTTGAAGGAACTTTTGTGCCTTGTTCGTCCGACTTGTTCCAGACAAGTTTTATTCGTCGAGTTTCTGGACAACACTACCTTTTGTCGGTGGTTTTATCATAACTCGAGTTTTACTGATCCAATTGACTTGATTCTTTTTCGGTTGTCTTCACAACTTGATCATATATCATCTGTCAAAATTTCACAGTCATTGGATTTGTGGTTTCTGAGCTACACGAGTTTCTTTGCAGCATTCCAGAAACTGTTTTTCTAGGGTAGGTCAGATTGACCTTTGTTTGATCATTAGATCATAACTTGAGTTTCTCTCGACGGATTCGAGTGATTCTTTTTGTGTTGTCTTCGTGACTTGATTCTCTCTGATATCCATCACTTTTGTCATGGTGAAACACATATAGATTAGTCTCATACACGATTTCTTTAACAGATCATTTTTCTGCCGAAAGGGTTTGGGGTTTTAATTGTTTCCGTTGCGTAAGATTTTTAAATCTACCATTCACCCCCCCCTCTGGTAGCTTTTCACGTGCTCTTTGATCCTACACAGCCGGAGGGTTGTGGAGTAGTGCGCGCGCTGCCACGAGCGCGCTCTCCGGGCTTGCAGCCGGTGGCGCCGTGACCGCTGTCACGGCAGGAGTACGCCATGGAGTGGCGTGTCGGCCTACAGCTGGCGAAGTGACTGCGGGGCGGCGCGAAGGTCCTGACCTTCCTGCCCTAGAGCGGTAGCCTGCTCTAGAGTGGGATGACGCCTGGTCCTCTGCCACAGTCTGTTGCCGTGACTGCGCCCTGGATGATCCAGCGTTGGATTGGTCGTTCACCATTGCTGCTGGTGGAGATCTTGACGGGGAAAAAGCCCCCTACCTGGCGCGCCAAATGTCGAAGGTCATAAACGACACTTCCCCCGGACCTGCCTAGAGAGCAGCCTGCGGAGGTTCTTTGGATTCACGAGGGCTAGTCCCAGGAGATCAAACACAACAGAATGATGGACACCGGGGATTTACGTGGTTCGGGCCGCCGGAGCGTAATACCCTACGTCCACGGGAGTGTTGTGTATTGCCTTGCTTTCGCGTGTAAGAGTCTTGGTCTAATTTTCCGATCCCCTTCTATGGACGTCTACATAGCCCTTTTATAGCTTAGGGACTCTGCAGTCACAAGATGGGCTCCAGGACCCGACAGGTGGTCCCGGGGAGAGCCAAATCCTATACAAGATCTATGATTAAATGCTATCTACTCCCATTGTCAGGGGAGTCAATGCGCCGTCCCACCGCGTCATGCGCCTGGGCTACACATAGTCGGTGATGATGGCGGTGCACGTCCCGTCCATCTTGTCCTTGCGGCCCATTCGTTCGTCTTGCGGCGTGGGTCTGTACCGGCTACTTGGACATGATAGGACACTGGGGTCTTGACTTTAGCATGCGCGGCATAGCTTGCCTGGGGAAGGCGCGCGCACTTAATGCCCGTCTGAGCAGCGCACGTCTCCTTTACTGCGGCTTCCTACTGCACTGAGTTGGTCGTCCGCCACGTGGTTGCGCCAGAGCCTGCCTCTGCGGGGAGGCGAGCACTTAGCAGAACAGGCCACGTGGTGCACTCGGAACCCACCCCTATGAAGGATTGGAGGCTCAGCCCTGCAGGCCACGTGGTAGTTCCGGTGCCTTTCCCTACGAGGACGCGGGCCTGGCCCCGAGGTCCCGATTGACCACGTGGCGGCTCCGGATCCCACCTCAGCGGGGAGGCGAGCACTTGACGGAACAGGTCACATGGCGCACCCGGAGCCCACCTCAGCGGGGAGGCAAGCACTTGACGGAATAGGCCACGTGGCGCGCCCGGAGCCCACCTCAGCGGGGAGGCAAGGGTCCAGCTCTGCCAGCCACGTTGCAGCTTGGGAGCCTCCCCCGACGGAGAGGTAGGGTCTGGTCCTTCCCTCCACGACGTGGCAGCCTCGGATTCGGCCTCTTAGTAGGGGCGGAGTCCTTAGCTGTTTTCTTCCTGTGCGCGGGGGTACCCGGTCTGCGGGGTACCGACAGTGAGGACTCGCAACCAGAGGGATGACAATGATGAGGAGGAAAACCATGGAGCACCTCAAAACAACAATGGACAAGGACCTACTCATGGAGCTATCAATATCGAACAGCTTTTGGCTATGCAGAACCAGCTCGTGGAGACCATATTACAAACAATGGGACAGTTGCAGGCTGGCAACATCAACAATCAGCCCCACATTCCTCCACCGCCACCCCCACCTCCTCATAACCGGTTGGGAGAGTTTATGAGGACTAGGCCACCCACCTTTGCTCAAGCCGCTGACCCTATGGACGCAGATGATTGGCTCAAGTACGTGGAGAAGAAACTTGCTATTGTCCAATGCAGTGACCGGGAGAAGGTACTTTTCGCTTCTCATCAACTAGTTGGAGCAGCTGCGGATTGGTGGGATTCACTATGCAATGCTCATGAGAACCAAGAGCGAATTACCTGGGCGGAATTCAAGGAGAGTTTCCGATCTCATTATGTGTCGGAAGGTGTTATGATTTTGAAGAGGCAAGAATTTTAGAACTTAAGGCAAGGAAGATCGAGTGTGAGTGAATATCTCAATAAGTTCACTCAACTCTCAAGATATGCGCCTGAGGATGTTATCCGGGACAGCCGGAAGCAATATATGTTCATGAGAGGCTTGAACAATGAGATCCAAGTGCAACTACTCAACTCTGATTATGCCAATTTTCAAAAGCATGTGGACAAAGCAATTGTGGTTGAGAAAAAGATCTGTGAGATGGGGCAAGACAATAAGAGGAAGGTGCCATATCAAGGACCGCAACAAGGAAGTAATGTGCACCCTCACTTTGCGCCGCCCAATGCGCCTTATTACAGCTCTTCTATTCCTGCTCAACGCCCTGGATTTGCACCGCGCCGTACTCAGTTTGTGCAGCAGCACCCTGTCATACAAGCACCTAGGCCTCCAATGCCTTTTGCACCTCGTTCTAACTTTCCTGGTGCCAATGCTCAAAATCAAGTCCGTCCAAATTCTGGGGGAGTTAAGAAGTGCTATACTTGTGGAGAAGCTGGACACTTTGCGCACCAATGTCCTAAGTCAGGCCTTGGTCAAGGAAGTAATGCACCGAGGCAAAACCCAAGACCCATTGGAGGACAGCCACAAGGGAATCGTGGACAGCAGAATTTTTCTCGCGGCAACGTGAACCATGTCTCCACGGAGGATGCTCAACAAGCAGATAAAGTGGTCATTGGTATGTTTCTCGCCAACTCCAACCCCACGACTATGTTGTTTGATTCTGGAGCATTGCATTCATTCATTGCATCGAAGTATGTTGTCAAGTATAGTTTGCCTATCTCTCATATGAAGTTTACTCTATTGGTTAAGTCTCTTGGAGGAGAGGTGAGGACAAATATAGTATGTCCAAAAGTAAGCCTTAGAATAAGGGGGGTAGACTTCTCCGCATGCCTCATTGTTCTGGATTCTCAAGAATTGGACATTATACTTGGTATGGACTGGTTGAGGAAGTACAATGTATTTTTTGAGTGTGCCACGAAGACGGTGAAGTTGACCAATGAAGAAGGAATCACCGTAGAATTTGAAGCATCTCAAACCACACCGAAGCAATTGGAGCTAAATCATATGGACGGTGCCGCAATTGAGAAGATTCCGGTGGTGTGTGAATTTTTGGATGTTTTTCCGGACGAGTTGCCAGGTACGCCACCTGATCGAGACATTGAGTTTGTTATTGATTTAATACCTGGAATTGCACCTATAGCTAAGAGGCCGTATAGGATGCCTCATATGGAATTAGCGGAGCTCAAGAAACAAATTCATGAGCAACTAGAGGAAGGTTTTATTCGACCCAACTCTTCATCTTGGGGAGCTATTTGTGGACAAGAAGGAAGGATCCCAAAGGATGTGTGTGGATTACCGAGCTCTCAACGAGGTAACAATCAAGAACAAGTACATCTTGCCACGCATAGAAGACTTGTTTGATCAGATGAAGGGTGCTTGTATCTTCTCTAATATTGATTTGAAGTTGGGATATTTCCAAATGAATATTAGACCATCGGACATACCTAAGACAGCTTTTAGGACACGGTATGGATCTTATGAGTACACCGTGATATCTTTTGGATTGACAAATGCGCCTGCCTACTTTATGTACCTCATGAATAAGGTCTTCATGGAGTACTTGGATAAGTTTGTTATGGTATTTATTGATGACATTATGATCTACTCGAAGGATGAGAAGGAACATGAGGAACGCTTGAGGCAACGAAGATGGTTGGAGCTCATCAAAGATTATGATTTGGGGATCAACTATCATCCGGGAAAGGCCAATGTAGTGGCCGATGCTTTGAGTAGAAAGGGAGTAAGTCATCAACTCACAGTTCGAGAGTTACCATCCGAGTTATGTAAGGGGTTTGAAAGGGTTAATCTCGGATTTGTAAATGAAATGGATATTATGGAGTTAAACCCAACCTTGGAGCAAGAAATTCGAGAGGCACAGAACAAGGATGAGGAAATTCAGGAAATCAAGGAAAGCACCCAAGAGGGGAGGGAATTCAGATTTGATGAGGATGAACATGGCACCTTATGGCTTGGAAAGAGAATCGTTGTGCCTAATGTAAAGCATATCCGGGAGACAATATTGAAGGAGGCACATGACTCGCCGTACTCGATTCACCCTGGTTGTACGAAGATGTACAAAGACTTGAAGACTTTCTATTCGTGGGATAGCATGAAAAAGGACATTCCTGAATATGTGGCATTGTGTGATGTGTGTCAACGAGTCAAGGCGGAACATCAAAGGCTAGCTGGATTATTGCAACCATTGAAGATTCCGGAATGGAAGTGGGAAGAAATTGGAATGGACTTCATAGTTGGGTTACCACGTACTCAGTCCGGGTATGACTCAATTTGGGTAATTGTGGATCGCTTAACCAAGTCAGCTCATTTTGTCCCTGTGAAGACCAAATATACAGCTGCACAATTGGCCAACATATACATGGAGCATATTGTGTGTCAATACAGAGTACCGAAGAAGATAGTATCGGATAGAGGTTCTCAATTTTCCTCCATATTTTTGCAGCAATTGCATGAAGCTTTGGGAACGAGGTTAAATTTCAGTTCGGCATAACACCCTCAAACGGATGGACAAACCGAGAGGACCAACCAGATTTTAGAGGACATGTTAAGAGCTTGTGCTTTAAAGCATGGGAAAGGTTGGGACAAAAGCCTGCCATACGCGGAATTTTCATACAACAATAGTTACCAAGCAAGCTTGAAAATGTCACCATATGAAGCGCTTTATGGAAGGAAGTGTAGGACACCTTTGTTCTGGAATGAGGCGGGAGAAACTCAAGTATTTGGTCCGGATGTGTTGCAAGAAGCCGAAAAGCAAGTCCAAATAATTCGTGAAAACTTGAGGGCTGCCCAATCAAGACAAAAAGGCTATGCGAACAATAGGAGAAGTAAATTAGCCTTTGAAATAGGAGATTTTGTTTACCTCAAGGTGTCACCAATGAGAGGTCATAAGAGGTTTAACATAAGAGGCAAGCTAGCACCTTGTTATGTTGGACCATTCAAGATTTTTGACAAAAGAGGAGAAGTAGCATATAAGTTGGAGATGCCAACTCATCTTTCGGATGTCCATGCTGTCTTTCATGTTTCCCAGCTCAAGAAATGCTTGAGAGTACCGGAAGAACAAGTGCCAATGGAAGAATTGGAACTAGAGGAAGATTTGACTTATGCCGAGCAACCGGTTAGGGTCTTGGAAACCAAGGAGAGAGTCACAAGGAACAAGGTGATTCGATGGTGTAAAATTCAACGGAAGCACCACACAGAAAAAGAAGCAACGTGGGAATTGGTGGATGATCTCAAGAAAGAATTTCCCTATCTCTTCTCTTCCGCGTCGAAGCTCGAGGGCAAGATTCATTTTAATGGGGGTAGGTTTGTAACACCCTCATTTTCATGCATGATGCCTTGCATACACTCATATACATGTTTAACATTAACCCACATAAAGAGGAACGAGTTTAAAATTGATTTGGGGCATTTAAAATTGATTTGGAACAAAACTGCACTTAAAATGCAGGAAAGTGCAGACTAGTCCGATTTTACTAAGGACTAGACCGATTTCTCTCTCAATGAAAATGGACTTGTCTGTTTTTGCTGCGGACTAGTCCGATTTTGCCTCTGGAAACATTCAGACTTGTCCGATTTTGTGCGGACTAGTCTGATATTCCATGAATCCTTGATAATTTGCTATGTCCCTATACTTTTTCGGACTAGTCCAGTATCCCAGCGGACTTGTCCGTTTTCCTCTCTGACTAAAGTCGAACTTGTCCAATTTTAGGCCAGACTTGTCCGATTTTCTCTTTGGACAACTTCGGACTAGTCCGATCCTTTTCGGACTTGTCCGATATTTCGCGACTCCGAGTTGATCTTTTGTTTTACGACTTGTTTCTTGGGTTTCACATTAAGTGGGCCTAGGGATGTCGTGCCCAACTCTTTTAGAGGCCATGTGGGACCCTAAACTGGCCTCTGCTCCTCTCAAACTCGAAATCCATCTAACCCTAGCCACTACCACTATATAAACAACCCCACCCCTTGGCTTCAAATCTATTTGCCACTTTTCCACCCCACCCAAACCCTAGTTCGTGGAGAGCCACCATCAAGGAGGGAGGAGGAGATCCCAAGGAAGAAGAAGAAGAGGAGGAAACAAAAGAGGATCAAGATCTCCATCAAGCTTTCGTTCTTCATCACCAATTCATCTCCATGTTCATCACCAACCCTAGATCATCAAGATCCAAGTGCTACCTCCAAGTTCCTCGATTCATTGGAGTCCTAAACACTTGGTGTACCTTCTATTTTCATTTTCTTACGTGAATTCAACCCCTAATCTCCAATTTACGTCAATCTAGAAAACCCTAGTTCTCTAGTTCTGCGAAGTGCGGACTAGTCCGACCTTCTGCAGACTAGTCCGATTTTGCTGACTAAATTGTGTTGAATTAATTCTAAAATGAGATCTAATCACATCCAAACCTGTATAAACTTATTAAAAGCTATTAGAACTAGTTAGTGATCATTAAAAGCAATCTATGAACAAGTTTACCTTGCATTTGCATTAATCATGCATGTCATGTCATATTGAGTAATACTTGTGCACTCTTTTATTGTGTTTCTTGTCTTGTATGTTTATTGTGTGGATTAGACGGATTTGCGCTAGAGAGTGCCGCGGAGGATCTACAGCACCAAGAGTTTCAAGGCTTTGACCCTAATCAACTGCAAGAGCAAGGCAAGTGTCCTTGAAGCATATTGATCCAATTTTGAAATAAATGTTTGTTTTGGAAATTGCATGCTTGTGTCAATTTGATGGGAAATCCTATGGTAGGAAGTTTACTAGAATTGTTAAACCACCCTTGTCACCAGGAATTATGGTAGAGAGTCGGGATTGGCTTTTTACCTTTTTGCTTTGCTTAATCAATTGGGATGGGAAAACAATACTACACATTAATGATGTATTTATGAGACTGATTAACATGAACTGGATAATATGATATGGTAATGGGTGATCTAAGCAAGCCTGGTATGTGGATGGGTTGGATGTTACAGTGGTTTGCTTGCTTTAGATCTAAGGACCAGTTCATGCGAGAATAAGCCAGGACTACAGTGCCACCACGAGCCCAAGTATGGGTGCGGCGTAGTTGATTAATTAGGGCTTTGCCAGTGCTATTTGGACCATTAAGGATGCTCGGGGAAGTGGTAGTCAGATTGGGTTTGTTGATGATTGTTGGGCCTACCCTAGGATCCTAATGGCTCAAGAGGGGGGCCCTTGGTTGAAGATGGGCTCTGTAGGAGACATCGCAACCTGTGAAACCTCAGTGGGGTCTAAATAGGCTAATAATCTCTTTGAATTTTGTGATCTCTTGGCCACACACCAATGGAAGTGTGTAATGTGACCGACGGGTCATGGGAATAAGGGAGGTTCTTAGTCACCAAATGTGATGAAATCACAAACACGTGGGTGAAGTGGTACAAACTCCGCAGAGTTTAATAAACTATCATGATAGCCGTGCTCCTGGTTATGAGCACCTGGACAACTTCCATGATTAGAGGGAAATTGGGATTTGGGATGGTTATGGTTGGTATTATGGTTATGGATGGTTATGAATTGAATTCTGGTATTGAATATGGATATTGGTATATGATGATGGATATGGAATATGTACTGGTATTATGATAACTTTATGGCTTATGATGGGTTTATTTCATGTACATGTAACATATATTGCTTTTCAAATGTTTTAATGTACTTTTCAGCACTTAACCATAATTATATTCGTCATTTGAATCAGCCACATGTCATACCTTCCACACTTGCTGAGTACGACATGTACTCACTCTTGCAACCCCCCCCCCCCCCCAACAGTTGCAGGTCAGGATTGGGAGTTTAATGGTGATAATGAGGAATTCTAGGCCGTGTCTACCGTCAGCTTCGCCTGTGGTGTTGATTGGAGTTGCGCTATACCATATCCCTTATGTTGCCTAGCTGTTTAGTTTGCTTATTTAGTTTATTTCTGCTGCATTAGTTGAACTTTTTATTAATATTCATTAGAGTTTGTACTCGAGGATAATATGGTTTGTGCAATAAAATTTGATAATTAATATTGTTCTGTGGTAATTATCTGTATATCGTTTGTGATGCACTCGTGTATGTGTGTTGAACATCCTAGGCACACATATGCATTCACTTGGTTAATTTTCAGAACTGGGTGCCACATGGTGGGACTACCCTAGGATACGAATGGCTCAAGAGAGGGCTCTTTGTTCAAGATGTGCTCTGTAGGAGACATCGCCACTGGTGAAACGTTAGTCGGGTCTAAATAGGCTAGTAATCCCTTTGTAAGCTATTTTGTGATCTCTTGGCCACACACCGATGGAAGTGTGAGACGGTATAATAGAGGTTCTAGTCACTAAAAAGTGATAAAATCACAAACACGTGAGTAAAGCGGTACAAACTCTGCAGAGTGTGTCTAATAAAACTATCATGATAGCCGTGCTCCCAGTTATGAGCACCTTTATGACCTACATAATTAGAGGGAACTTGGTACTGGGATGGTTTTTGGTTAAAGTATGGCAATATGGTTATTGATTTAATGTTGGTATTGGATATAATTATTGGTATTGAGAAATCTGGAATTATTGATAATGGTAATGAATATGGATTGGTATTATAATGATTATATGATTTATGATGGGAGTACTTCACATTCATATAATATATTGCCTTTCAAATGTTTTAATGTACTTTTCAGCACTTAGCCTTTATTACATTCGTCATTTGAATCAGCTACATGTCATACTTTTCACACTTGCTGAGTACCACATGTATACACTCCTGCAATCCCCCCCCAACAGTTGCAGATCAGGATTGGGAGTATAACGATGATAATGCGGAGTTCTAGGCCGTGTCTACTGTCAACTTTGCCTGTGGTGTTGATTGGAACTGCGCTATACCATTTTGCTTATGCTGCTTAGTTGCTTAATTAGTTTATTCCATTGCATTAGTTGAACTTGTCATTATTATTCATTAGAGCTTGTATTCGAGGATATTATGAATTGTGTAATAAAATCTATTAATTAATATGTTCCGTGGTAATTTTCTGTATACTCTTTTGTGATGCACTTGTGTATGTGTGTTGAACATCCTGCGCACACATATACTGCACTTGGTTCATTTTCTGAACCGGGTGTCACAAATTGGTATCATAGCCACAAGTTGACCGTAGGGCGCAGCCTAGATAGAATGGACACTCTAGAGCACATAGGAACACTCAGGGAGCGATGTGTTCTTGCTTGGTGTGCTGTTTGCTATATATTGTTTGCTTGTGTGCTTAATAGAGGATTTTGGGATGCTTTAGCATTACCATGTCCACCTAGGCTAGCTAGTTGTTTAGTTTCATATCCCTTGATGCATATAGTCGGGGACGTTTCTAAATTCTTATCTCTTGTTTTTCTTCAGATGGTGAGGACTCGCAATCAGAGGGATGCTAATGATGAGGAGGAGAACCATGGGGCACCTCAGAACAATAATGGACAAGGACCTGCTCATGGAGCTATCAACATTGAGCAGATTTTGGCTATGCAAAACCAACTCATGCAGACCATGATACAGACTATGGGACAGCTGCAGGCTGGCAACATCAACAACCAGCCCCACATGCCTCCACCGCCACCCCCACCTATTCATAACAGGTTGGGAGAGTTTATGAGGACTAGGCCGTCGACCTTTGCTAAAGCTGCTGACCTTATGGATGCCGATGATTGGCTCAAGTCCGTGGAGAAGAAACTCGCAATAGTCCAATGTAGTGACCGGGAGAAGGTGCTATTTTCTTCTCATCAACTAGTTGGAGCAGCTGCGGATTGGTGGGATTCCTTATGCAATGCTCATGAGAACCAGGAGAGGATTACTTGGGTTGAGTTCAAAAAGAATTTCCGTTCTCATTATGTGCCAGAAGGAGTTATGATCTTGAAGAGGCAAGAATTTGAGAACTTGAGGCAAGGAAGATCGAGTGTGGGTGAATATCTCAATAAATTCACTCAATTTTCATGGTATGCCCCTGAGGATGTGAGTCGGGACAGCCGGAAACAATACTTGTTCATGCGATGCTTGAACAATGAGATTCAATTATAATTGCTCAATTGCGATTATGCAAACTTCCAGAAGCTTGTGGACAAAGCAATTGTTATGGAGAACAAGGTCCGTGAGATAGAGCAAGATAACAAGAGGAAGGCGCCATATCAAGGACAGCAACAAGGCAGTAATGTGCACCCTCGCTTTGCACTGCCAAATGCGCCTTATTTTATCTCCTCTGCGCCTACTCATCGCCCTGGATATGCGCCGCGCTCAACACAGTTTGTGCAGCAGCGCCCTGTCATGCAAGCACCTAGGACTCCAATGCCTTATGCACCTCGTGTTAATTTTCCTGGTGCAAATGTTCAGAACCAAGCTCGTCCTAATAATTCTGGTGGAGTAAATAAGTGCTATACTTGTGGAGAAGCTGGACACTTTGCACATGAATGTCCCAAGTCAGGCCTTGGTCAAGGAAGCAATGCGTCGAGGCAAAACCCAAGACCCAATGGAGGACAACAGCAAGGAAACCGGGGACAGCAGAATTTTGCTCGTGGCAACGTGAACCATGTCTCTATAGAGGATGCTCAACAAGCGGATGATGTGGTCATTGGTATGTTTCTCGCGAACTCCAACCCCGCGACTATGTTATTCGATTCTGGAGCATCACATTCATTCATTGCGTCGAAGTATGTTGCCAAGTATATTTTGCCTATCTCTCATATAAAGTTTACTCTATTGGTTCAGTCTCCCGGAGGAGAGATGAGGACAAATTTAGTATGTCCAAAAGTAAGCCTTAGAATAAGGGGGGGTAGATTTCTCCGCCAACCTCATTGTCTTGGATTCTCAAGGATTGGACATTATACTTGGTATGGACTGATTGAGGAAGCACAATGGAGTCATTGAATGTGCCACAAAGATGGTGAAGTTGACAAATGAGGAAGGGATCACCGTAGAGTTTGAAGCATCACAACACGCACCGAAGCAACTGGAGCTGAATCATATGGACGGTGCCGCAATTGAGGAGATTCTGGTGGTGTGTGAATTTTTAGACGTGTTTCCGGATGAGTTGCCAGGTATGCCACCTGATCGAGATATTGAGTTTGTTATTTAATACCCAGAACTGCACCTATAGCTAAGAGGCCTACAGGATGCCTCCTAAGGAATTAGCGGAGCTCTAGAAGCAGATTCAAGAGCAACTAGAGAAGGGTTTTATTCGCCCAAACTTTTCACCTTGGGGAGCACCCGTTCTATTTGTGGACAAGAAGGATGGGTCGCAAAGGATGTTTGTGGATTACCGAGCTCTCAACAAGGTAACAATCAAGAACAAGTACACCTTGCCCCGTATAGAGGACTTGTTTGACCAGATGAAGGGCGCTTGTGTCTTCTCTAAGATCGATTTGAGGTCGGGATACTTTCAAATAAAGATAAGACCGTCGGACATACCTAAGACAGCTTTTAGGACACAGTATGGATCTTATGAGTATACTGTGATGTCCTTTTGATTGACAAACGTGCCTGCCTACTTTATGTACCTCATGAATAAGGTATTCATGGAGTACTTGGATAAGTTTGTTGTGGTGTCCATTGATGACATTATGATCTACTCAAAGGATGAGAAGGATCATGAGGAACACTTAAGGCTTACGTTGCAGAAAATGAGGGAGCATCAATTGTACGCAAAGTTCAACAAATGTCAGTTTTGGTTGAGAGAAGTGTTGTTTTTGGGTTATATCATTTCAGGAGGAGGAGTTTCGGTTGACCCCGGAAAAGTGAGGGACGTGTTGAAATGGGAACACCCGCAAAACGTAAAGGAAATAAGGAGTTTTCTTGGGATGGCTGGGTACTACCGTCGATTCATCAAGGGATTTTCCATGATAGCCAAGCCAATGACGGAGTTGCTAATGAAGGGGAAAGCTTTCCAATTGACTCCAGCTTGTCAAGAGAGTTTTGAGGAGTTAAAGAAGAGGTTGACAACAGCCCCAGTTTTGACCTTTCTTGACGCGAGTAAAAGTTTTGACATATACTTTGATGCATCAAGACAAGGACTTGGATGTGTGCTTATGCAAGAAGGTCAAGTAGTTGCATATGCATCGAGGCAATTGAAGAAACACGAGTAGAATTATCCAACACATGATTTGGATCTTGCAACTGTGGTACACACATTAAAAATTTGGAGACACTACATCCTTGGACATAGGTGTGAAATTTACATGAATAACAAGTCTTAAGTATATTTTCACAGAAACGGGTCTGAATTTGAGGCAACGAAGATGGTTGGATCTTATCAAGGATTATGATTTGGGAATCAATTATCACCCAGGAAAGGCCAATGTAGTGGCCGATGCTTTAAGTCGGAAAGGAGTAAGTCACCAACTCACGGTTCGAGAATTACCATCCGAGTTATGTAAGGAGTTTGAACGGTTGAACCTCGGATTTGTAAATGAGATGGCAATGATGGAGTTAAACCCAGCTTTAGAGCAAGGAATTCGGGAAGGTCAAACTAAGGATGAGGAAATTCAAGAAATCAAGGAAAGGACCCAAGAGGGAAGATAATTCAGATTTGATGAGGATGAACATGGTACTCTATGGCTTGGTAAGAGGATTGTCGTGCCCAATGTGAAGCATATTCGGGAGACGATATTAAAGGAGGCACATGACTCTCCTTTTTCAATTCATCCCGGTTGTACGAAGATGTACAAAGACTTGAAGACTTGCTATTGGTGGGCTAGCATGAAGAAGGACGTAGCTGAATATGTCGCCTTATGTGATGTGTGTCAACGAGTCAAGGCGGAATATCAAAGGCCAGCTGGATTATTGCAGCCATTGAAGATTCCGGAATGGAAGTGGGAAGAAATTGGTATAGATTTTATAGTTCGTTTACCGCGTACCCAATCCGGGCATGACTCAATTTGGGTAATTGTGGATCAACTGACTAAGTAAGCTCACTTTATTCCTGTCAAGACCACCTATACCACTGCAAAGCTAGCAGAGATATACACGGAGCATATTATGTGCCGACACGAAATACCAAAGAAGATAGTATCGGATAGAGGTTTCTCAATTTACCTCCAGGTTTTGGCAAAAATTGCATGAAGCTTTGGGAACAAGGTTGAATTTCAGCTCAGCATATCATCCTCAAACGGATAGACAAACTGAGAGGACCAATAAGAATTTAGAGGATATGTTAAGATCTTGTGCTTTGAAGCATGGGAAAAGTTGGGACAAAAGATTGCCATATGCAGAATTTTCATACAACAATAGTTACCAAGCAAGTTTGAAGATGTCACCTTATGAAGCACTATATGGAAGAAAGTGTAGGACACCCTTGTTTTGGAATGAGACAGGAGAAACTCAAGTATTTGGTCCGGATGTGTTGCAAGAAGCTGAAAAGCAAGTCCAAATAGTTCGTGAAAATTTGAGGGCTGCTCAATCAAGGAAAAAAGGATATGCGGACAATAGAAGAAGGAAACTAGCCTTTGATGTGGAAGACTTCGTTTATCTCAGGGTGTCACCCATGCGAGGTCATAAGAGGTTTAACATAAGAGGCGAGCTAGCACCTCGCTATATTGGACCATTCAAGATTTTGGACAAAAGGGGAGAGGTAGCATATAAGTTGGAGATGCCAACTCATCTTTCAGATGTTCATGATGTCTTTTGTGTTTCCCAGCTCAAGAAGTGCTTGAGAGTACATGAAGAACAAGTGCCGATGGAAGAATTGGAACTACAGGAAGATTCAACTTATGTCGAGCAACCGATCAAAATCTTAGAAACCAAGGAGAGGGTCACAAGGAACAAGGTCATCAGATGGTGTAAAGTTCAATGGAAGCATCATACAAAAAAAGAAGCAACATGGGAGCTAGAAGATGATCTCAAGAAGGAATTTCCCTATCTCTTCTCTTCTGCGTAGAATCTCGAGGGCGAGATACATTGTAAGGGGGTAGGTTTGTAACACCCTCATTTTCATGCATCATGCATTGCATACATCCTAATATATGTTTAACATTAATCCACATAGGAAGGAACAAGTTTAAAATGAATTAGAAACAAAACCGCACTTAAGAATTTTGAAAAGTGTGGACTAGTCCAATTTTGGTGCGGACTAGTGTGATTTCTCTCTAACCTCGTTCGGACTTGTCCTTTTCACTGCGGACTAGTCTTTTTTTCCTCCAGACACTTTCGGACTTGTCTGGCTTAGTGCGGACTAGTCCGGTGTTTCAAGAATCCTTGAAAATTTGCTAAGTCCCTGGACTTGTCCGTTTTTTCCCTTTGAGTGAAGTCGGACTTGTCTGATTTTTGGCCAGACTTGTCTGTTTTTCACCTCTGGATAAGTTCGTACTTGTCCGATATCCAGTCCGGACTTGTCCAATTTATCTCTGGACAACTTCGGACTAGTCCGGCCCTTTTCGGACTGTCCGATAAATTGCGACTCTGAATTGATCTTTTGTTTTATGAATTTTTTCTTGGGTTTCACGTTAAGTGAGGGACGTCATGCCTAACTCTTTTAGAGCCCATGTGCGACTCTAAACTGGGCCCTACTCATCTCAAACTCGAAATCTATTTAACCCTAGCCCTCCACCTCTATATAAACAACCCCACCCCTTGACTTGACATCTATTTGCCACTTTTCCACCCCACCCCAACCCTAGTTCGTGAATAGCTGCCCTCGAGGAGGGAGGAGGAGATCCCAAGCAAGAATAAGAAGAGGAGGAAACAAAAGAGGATCAAGATCTCCATCAACTTCGCGTTCTTCGTCATCAAATCACCATCAAGTTCTTCATCAACCCTAGATAGTTCAAGATCCAAGGGTTGCCTCCAAGATCTTTGATTCATTAGAGTCCTAAACACATGGTATACCTTCTATTCTCTTTTCCTTATGTGAATTCGACCCCAAATCTCCAAATTCACGTCGATCTAGAAAACCCTAGTTCGCCAATTCTGCGAAGTGCGGACTTGTCCGGTCTCTAGCGGACTAGTCTGATCTTCTTGGTTAAATTGTGTCGAATTGATTCCAAATTAGATCTAATCAACTCCAAACCTTCATAAACTTGTTAAAAGCTATTAGAACTAGTTAGTAATCATTAAAAGCAATTTATTAAATAGTTTTACCTTGCATTTGCATTAATCATGCATGTCATGTCATATTGAGTAATATTTGTGCACTCTTTTACTGTGTCTCTTGTCTTGTATGTTTCTTGTGCGGATTAGACGGATATGCGCTAGAGAGTGCCGCGAAGGATCTCCAGCACCAAGAGTTTGAAGGCTTTGACCCGAACCAATCCCAAGAGCAAGGCAAGTTTCCTTGAAGCATATTGATCCTCTTTTTAAAGTAAATGTTTTGTTTGCAAAACTGCATGCTTTTGTCAATTTGATGGGAAAGCCTATGATAGGAAGTTTACTAGATTTGTTTAACCACCCTTGCCACCTGGAATTATGGTAGAGAGTCAAAACGGGCTTTTTACCTTTTTGTTTTGCTTAATTAATTGGGATGGGAAAACAACACTACACAATTAATTATGAATTAATGATATTATGGTTAATGTGAAATGGTTAATATGATATGGTAATGGGTGATATAAGCAAGCCTGGTATGTGGATGGGTTGGATGTTATGGTGGTAGCTTGCTTTAGATCTAAGGACCGGTTCATGCGCGAATAAGCCAGGACTATAGTGCCACCACGAGGCCAAGTATGGGTGCGGCGTAGCTGATTAATTAGGGCTTTGCCATTGCTATTTGGACCATTAAGGATGCTCGGGGAAGGGGTAGTAGGATTGGGTTTGTTGATGATTGGTGGGACTACCCTGGGATCCGAATGGCTCAAGAGGGGGCCCTTGATTGAAGATGTGCTCTGTAGGAGATATCGCCACCGGTGAAACCTCTAAATAGGCTAGTAATCCCTTTGTAAAAGTTATTTTGTGATATCTTGGCCACACACTGATGGAAGTGTGAGATGACATAATAGAGGTTCTAGTCACTGAAAGGTGATGAAACCACAAACACGTGGGTAAAGCGATACAAACTCTGCAGAGTGTGTCTAATAAAAATATCATGATATCCGTGCTCCCGGTTATTAGCGCCTTGATGACCTACATGATTAGAGGGCACTTGGTATTGGGATGGTTTTTAGTTAAGGTTTGGCAACATGGTTATAGATTTAATGCTGGTATTGGATATGGTTATTGGTATTGAGAAATCTAGAATTATTGATGATGGTAATGAATATGGACTGGTATTATGATGATTATATGGTTTATGATGGGAGTACTTCACATTTATATCATATATTGCTTTTCAAATGTTTTAATGTACTTTTTAGCACTTAGCCTTTATTACATTCATCATTTGAGTGAGCTACATGTCATACTTTCCACACTTGCTGAGTACGACATGTACTCACTATTGCAATCCCCCTAACAGTTGCAGGTCAGGATTGGGAGTATAACGATGATAATGCGGAGTTCTAGGCTGTGTATGCTGTTAGCTTTGCCTGTGGTGTTGATTGGAGCTGCGCTATACCCTTTTGCTTATGCTGCTTAGTTGCTTAATTAGTTTATTTCACTGCATTAGTTGAACTTGTCATTATTATTCATTAGAGCTTGTATTCGAGGATATTATGAATTGTGTAATAAAATCTGTTAATTAATTTATCCCATGGTAATTTTCTGTATACTCTTTTGTGATGCACTTGTGCATGTGTGTTGAACGTCCTGGGCACACATATACTGCACTTGGTTCATTTTAGGAACCCATTAAGGATGTTCAGGGAAGGGGTAGTCGGATTGGGTTTGTTGTTGATTGGTGGGACTACTCTCGGATCCGAATGGCTCAAGAGGGGGCCCTTGGTTGAAGATGTGCTCTGTAGGAGACATCACCACCGGTGAAACCTCAATGGGGTATAAATAGGCTAGTAATCCCTTTGTATAAGCTATTTTGTGATCTCTTGGCTACACACCGATGGAAGTGTGAGACGGCATAATAGAGGTTCTAGTCACTAAAAGGTGATGAAATCACAAACACGTGGGCAAAGCATTACAAACTCTATAGAGTGTGTCCAATAAAACTATCATGATAGTCATGCTCCCGGTTATGAGCGCTTGGATGACCTACATTATTAGAGGGAACTTTGTATTGAAATGGTTTTTGGTTAAGGTTTGGCTATATGGTTATGGATTTAATGCTGGTATTGGATATGGTTATTGGTATTGAAAAAACTGGAATTATTGAAGATGGTAATGGTATTATGATGATTGTATGGTTTATGATGGGAGTACTTCACACTCATATAATATATTGTTTTTCAAATGTTTTAATGCACTTTTTAGCACTTAGCCTTTATTACATTTGTCATTTGAATCAGCTACATGTCATACTTTCCACACTTGTTGAGTACGACATGTACTCACTCTTGCAATCCCCTTGACGGTTGCAAGTCAGGATTGGGAGTATAACAATGATAATGCAGAGTTCTAGGCTGTGTCTGCCATCAACATTGCCTGTGGTGTTTATTGGAGTTGCGCTATACCCTTTTGCTTATGCTGCTTAATTGCTTAATTAGTTTACTCCGCTGCATTAGTTGAACTTGTCATTATTATTTATTAGAGCTTGTATTCGAGGATATTATGAATTGTGTAATAAAAATCTATTAATTAAATTGTTCTGTGGTAATTTTCTATATACTCTTTTGTGAATGCACTCGTGTATGTGTCTTGAACATTCTGGGCACACATATGCATTCACTTGGTTCATTTTCGGAACCGGGTGTCACAGATACCCTTGGAATACTCTTGTAAGGGGAAGTGCTACATGACAGTTTCCGTGCGCTTTCGGATTTTTACCTGTGACGTAAAGAACATCAACAATAGTCCACAAACATTCTTCTCGCTCCGGTCATCTGATTTCTACAACCACTATCTAGCACCCATTTTGAACCACCGGAGGAGTAATCCTACAAGACAAGTTTAGGCTGTGGTTTTAGGTACCCAAGCTTGGTTGGGTCCTTTGAGGTTAGTCACAAGGCATTTAGGCACCCACACACAAGGCTTTGGGCTCTTGCGGTGTGGCCCAACATATTTAGCATAAGTATAACCAAATTTGTTTCTCATTAGTACATAGGATGCATCAAAGTCTTGAAACATGGTTAACTTGACATTTTTAGCACTTTGGGCATTTTTGTCAAGTTTCACAATTTCATTAGAGCTAGATGCATGATGTTCGTTCTTGACATGAAATGAACCCTCCTTGACAAATTCATTTTGCATCTTGTTATTCTTGAGAATTCTAGCATTTTGCTTTCCTCCTCTTGAATAACCAAGATCATCATTGATCAAGGGAGATCTTGTGATCATGTATGCACTACGTGCATACTTGATCTTCTCCTTATCAAAGATTCCACCATTAGGTGTGCTCTTGCTCATTGCCAAGTTGATCTCATTCTTTAGGTCAAGCACAAGATTAGCACATTTGCAAGCTTTAGTGTCCGATTCCATTTTAGGCAAGTTTGAGCTTGTTGAGGGAGAAGAAGGGATACTTGACTTGAGAGTTGCGAATTGTGCCTCAAGACTCTTGTGAACTTTGTTCAATTTCACAAGTTCATCTTGGAGCATAACATTCGAGCTCTTGAGGCTTGAAGAAGCCTTCTTACATTTCGCATATTCAAGTTCAAGTTCCAAGTGCCTTGTTCTTTTGCTTCTCAAGCTCAAGAAGCTTCTCAAGGTTAAGATTCATTTGCCTTTCATTGATAAGCAATTCATCTTGTTCCTCGAGAATTTCCTCCTTGCCTAAAATTTAATTGGAAAGCTTTTTCATTTTAATAATAGCACTTTTTTTCAAACCTTCAAACATATAATCATTCTCAATATCACTATCAAAATTTTCATCTTTAATAAAACGCAAGGAAAGTTTAGATTTAACCTTTCGTTTTCCTTCCTTGGCCATGAGGCAAGTGTGGCTTGAGCTTTTCAACTCTCCCTTGTTTGGTAGGAGAGTTTTCTTCCTTGTTGGCTTCTTGATGGCAACAGTTGCCACTCCTGCTTCATCATCGGAGGAGGACTCATTGTTGGAGTCCCACTCCTTGCCAACATGAGCATTCCCATGTGCTTTCTTCTTCTTGAACATCTTCCACTCTTGAGGCTTCTCATCCTTGATCTTCTACTTCTTGTCTTCTTCCTTTCGTATGGGCAATTCACAAAGAAGTGCCCATACTCACCACAGTTGTAGCATGCTCTCCTTGGTCTTGACTTGCTCTTGTCCTTGCCCTTGCTCTCATAGTTTGACCCTATTCTCTTCCTTATCACCCTCTTGAATCTTTTGATGAAGAAGGCCATTTCCTCTTCATCCATGTCGGTGTTTTCCTCTTCTTCACTTTCTTCATCATTGCTTGAAGCTTGCACCTCTTTGCTTTTAGACTTGGGTGAGGCTTTGAGAGCAATGCCTCTCTTCTTGGAGGATGTGATCTTGGCAAGGTCGTTGACATGGCGTGCTTCCATCTCCATCATCTCGTGGTTTATGATCTTGCCAAGCACCTCATCCAGAGTCATCTTGTGAAAGTTGGGACTCTCGTGGATGAGAGTGCAAAGCGTCACATTGCGAGGCATGACGGCTCTTATTATCCTATTGACCACTTCATGTTCGGTCCACTTCTTGCAACCGTACACTCGACTCCTATTGAAAAGAGTCTTGAGTTGGTTGTACATCTCTTGAGGGGTATCGCCTTCTTCCATGGTCAATCTTCCAAGCTTCCCCTCGATCATCTTAATCTTAGCTCCTCTCACGGACCGATTGCTTCATGTGCAATCTTGAGAGTGTCCCAAATTTCATTGCCTTGATCCAACCAATCTACTTTGTTGTTCTTGCTCTCGGGTCAGCTCTTCATCGTCCACAGGGATATCTACACATGTGCAAACAACATGCCAAAGTGTGGGATTGAGAGAAATAAGATGCAACTTCATATTGTACTTCAACATAATGTAGTTAGGCCCATCAAAATGTAATCTTTGGAATAGAGGGGTAGTTTGAATGTGAATTAAAGCGCTCATAGTCAAAAGGATATCGCGTGTAATCCTCCTTGGGCTTCTTGAGCTTCTTCCCCTTTTCAAGCCTTCTCCTCCTCTTGGCCTCATCTCTTGCTTTTTGAAGAAGGTTCGCAAGGCGCTTCACTTCTTCATCTTCGACTTCAGTTTCGCCATCGAAGGGAGGAGGCTTTGTCTTTTCTTTAGAGGTGTTGCTAGTCTTGTCACGTGAGGGATTGGATCCTTGTGCTACGGTGTGGCAGTTCTCGCCGGTGCTGGTGGTGTCGACGATCAGCATCTCCTTCTCATCGTTTTCCCCCATCTCCTCTCCAAGCAGTTAAGCTTTTAAGAGAGTTAGGTTCCGATACCAATTGAAAGTTGCCTAGAGGGGGGCTGAACAGGCGGATAACATGAAATTTAACTCAATAAAAGCTAATCAAATTACAGAGTGCGGATTAGTCCGTCCTGGGGGCGGACTGGTTCGGTCAGGATGACAAACATGACCAAAGGTGAGATTTTTATGCAATCTAATGGACCTAACTTGATAAAACATAATGTGTATCAACCTAGCAATCTAGTAGATGGAGTGCACGAATTAAAAGCAACTAGATCGAGGCGGATCACAAGATTGAAACAAAGAATGTAAGTAGCCCTAACTTGATCTAGCGAAGAACGAGGAAGTCAAATCAAAGACACAAGATGCAGGATTTATCCTGTGGTTCAAACCCACAAAGGAGCCTACATCCACGTTGAGGATGCCCACGACAGGCAGGGTTTCACTCAACTCTTTCCTCACTTAGCCACCATGAAGGCTGGCTATTCTTCCACTAAATCACAAGGGCAATCACCAAATCCGTGTGGCAAGGCGCTTCAAATCAAGGCTCCCACAAGTTTACAACTCGAAAATATCGAAGATAAACACCCACACAAACTCAAATCAGTCAGTCAAATCGAGAGAATCAACCAAGAGTTCAAGATCAAGCAAACCCTCCTCTCTCCTCTTCCACACCTCACAAATCCTTAAGAATCGCTCTTAGGACTCCAAGAATGGTTGAGAGAGGGCTAGGATGGCTCTAGGAAGGCTATGATGGCACTAGGGTTCGAGAAGGTGACTTCGGAGGGTGGGGGATCCCTTTTTATAGGGGTCCCGATATGTAGCCATTGCCACTAGGAAAAGTGCGGACTAGTCCGGCAATTGACCCTGAACTAGTCCAACTTGTGGGGACCAATGACGTCATCCTTGACCAACCACAGAGCCATGTCTTGAACTTAAGCAACACCTGCACATGAATAAACAACCAATCCATACGAGCCCAAGTCCTTGACTTGACTCAAGTTAGTTCCGAACACAACACCTTATGTGAGCACCTCACATAAGCATGTTGCAAAACCACAGTAACACGATATCATCCATATCAACCAAAACGCACCAAAAACTTAGCAAATGAATACTAAGCAATCTTTCCAATCATGCAAAGCAAGTATGAAACATTGCAAATGAAAGGCAGAAGCACTACGGTCAAGTTCCGAACCTTGCCAGAGCAACCCGGACCTTGAGCCGGAGCTAACAAAAGATAGTAGAACCTAGCGCCGGAGCTTACCAAAACTAGTACAACCAAGCTCCCGCCGGAGCTTACCAATACTAGTAGATCCTAGCACCGGAGCTTAACATAAACTAGTCAAAACTAGTCAACCCAAAACCGGAGCTAGACAAATCAACTCGGAGCTTAGCAAAAAACATTCCGGAGCTATCAAATATATGCCGGAGCTATCAAAGACATGCCAGAGCTAAAGATAAAGCTCACCGGAGCTGACCAAAGCTAGTCGGACCTAGCATCGAACGTAACCGGAGCTACCCGAACCAAGCCAGACCTACCGTCTGACCTTGTTGTAGCTCAGAGCTAGAGTCGACCTTGATAAAAAGATGTTTCGGTGATATTCAAAACTTTTATCATCAAAGCCAAGTTTATTCACTACAAGCCAATGTATTCAGCACACATAGGTCTTACAATCTCCCCCTTGATGAATGCATTGGCAACACCATTTAAAATCCGAACATTGGCTTATTCACATAAAAGTTTTGAAGAAAATTTCTCCCCCTTTGTAAATCAAAAGTAAAATGAGAAGAAAAAAATTATCCCATATTATCTCTCCCCCTTTATTATCTCTCCTTATGCACATATTCTCTTTCTCTTCATGCTTATCTCTCCCCCTTTGACAATGTATTCAGCAAGTCATGAGCATGTAAACAAATTATGTCTCCCTCTTTAGTTGTTATGAGCATATTATAACATATACATATAAACAAACCTCATCCAAGTCATACTATCAAGTACCTTACATTATCACATCAATGAAATACATAAAGTAGTGTAAGCCATGCTAGAGATCAAATGTAATTTTCAATTTAAGCAAGTCATGATCTCACAAACTTAACTACTTCAATACCTGAAAGCATGACACTTGTTGCTGCATTTTATTATTTTTCAAAGCATACATTTAGATCATATGATATTTGCAAGAGGTTATATGCGCATCTGCCTTATTCTAACCAACCAAGGCAAGCCTATGTCATTTGACAATCAGGAGCTTAAGGACATGGTTTTAGTCATACACAACTTCTTCCAAGTTCATATCTAAGTGCAATGATAAGCTATCTCAAAAGAAGAAGTGCGATGCATGCATATTCTCTTGATCTTTTCTCAATTTATATTTGTTCATAAAAACTCAACATGTGAGTTGATTACTTGATTAATTCTTAATGATTAAAAGCACTTGTGAACATGTAACAAGTTCAAAACAGCAAGAAAGTTCGACCATGACCAGTTTTAGTGTAAGTAATTATTCCAATTACTAGACATGGCAAAAACTACAAAATGTATAACACGAGTAATATAGTAAGAACTTTCAGCATGTAAAAGGAATCACAAAGTCATATATGTATGAAATACTATGCTCATATTATTTTTATTTCAGATCCACACATAGACTTCCCAAGTTTCAAAAACTCCCCCTCAATTTAATCCATGAGGATGCATAACCCCTATTTCACTACGAATGAAACAAAAACGAGTGAAATCCAAAGGTTTTGTAAAAATGTCAGCCAATTGATGTTCGGTATCTACATGGTGAAGCACAATGTTTCCTTTTTCAACGTTATCTCGGAGAAAGTGATACCTAATATCAATGTGCTTAGTTCTAGAATGTTGCACGGGGTTTTTGGCAATGCAAATAGCACTAGTGTTATCACAAAACAGTGGAACACTATCTAGATCAACCCCATAGTCCTTAAGTGTTTGAACAATCCAAAGAGTTTGTGAGCAAGCACTAGCAGCAGCTACATATTCAGATTCGACTGTGGATTGTGCAACTGAATTTTGTTTTCTAGAGGACCAAGCAACAAGAGAATTACCAAGAAAATGACAAGCACCAGAAGTACTTTTCCTATCAATCCTACAACCCCCAAAATCAGCATCCTAAAAAGCTTTCAAAGTAACGGTTGAGGAAGAAGGAAGAAAAATGCCAAATTCTTGGGTTCCATGTAAGTACCTGAGAATCCTTTTGACGGCTTGACGATGTGAAACACGTGGGGAAGCTTGAAACCGTGCACAAAGACATACGCTGAATTGTATGTCCAGTCTTGATGCCGTGAGGTACAAAAGTGATCCGATCATGCTTCTATATTCTTTTTGATTCATAGATTCACCCTCTTCATCAAGTTCAAGTGTTGTTGTTGTTCCCATTGGTGTCCGAAGAGGCTTGCTTTTGTCCATGTTGAAGCGCCTTAGGAGGTCTTTGGTATACTTCGTTTGATGCACAAAGGTACCCTCCTTGGTTTGCTTGATTTGTAGCCCCAAAAAGTAAGTGAGTTCACCCATCACACTCATTTCAAATTCGGAACTCATCATTGCTGAAAACTTGGACACAAGATCATGAGAAGCACAACCAAAGATAATATCATCCACATACACTTGAACGAATAATGAGTCATTGCCATGCTTAAGCACAAAAAGAGTTTTATCAACCTTGCCCATGGTAAACCCCTTTTCAAGTAAGAATGTTTTTAACCTATCATACCATGCTCTAGAGGCTTGCTTGAGACCGTATAAGGCTTTGGACAGTTTGTAAACATGATTAGGAAAATTTGGATTTTCAAAACCTGGTGGTTTTTTGACATAAACTTCCTCATCTATGTATCCATTAAGAAAAGCACTTTTAACATCCATTTGAAATAGCTTAAAACCTTTAGATGCTGCAAAAAGCTAACAAAATTCTTATGGCTTCTAATCTAGCGACAAGAGCAAAAGTTTCATCAAAATCTAGACCTTCAACTTGAGTGAAACCTTGAGCGACCAACCTAGCCTTATTCCTAACCACAACCCCATCCTCACTTTGTTTATTTTTATATACCCATTTAGTTCCAATTAAAGTGTGACCTTGAGGTGGAGGTACAAGTTTCCAAACATTATTTCTTTCAAAATTTTCTAACTCTTCTTGCATGGCAATAATCCAAGATTCATTAGTAAGTGCGTGTGATATATCTTTGGGTTCAAAAGAAGCAACAAAAGCAGAATGAGCATAAGAGTTTGGATCGCAAAACCTGGACCGTGTGACTCGTTCGTGCAAGCTTCTAATCATCTGTTGTGGGATGATCTTTGTAAAACCGTAGGGGAACAGATGTCTCACAAGCTTCTTCTTCATTAGGTTCATCATAGATTGATGAGCTTGTGACTTGTGGACGATCAGGACCAGCATAAGTGATAGCCGGAGCTTGTTCAATGTCCGGAGCTGGACACGTGTCAACTTCAGAACTACTAGGCAGTATCACCGGCTCTTCTTCATCTTCGAAAATACCCTCCCCCTGAGGATACGGATCTGGTCCTGCAACACCGGAGCTAGTATCTGGGCTAGCTTCATCAAAAGACACTTCACAAGTCTCCACAATTTTGTTAGTGTCAAGTAAAAGCACACAGTAGCCTCTAGTATGAGATGGATAACCAAGAAACATGCCATCAATGGATCGAGGTTCAAATTTATCAAGATTACCATGTTTCTTAACAAAGCATTTGCAACCAAAGACCCGAAAGTGTGTAACACTAGGCCTATGTCCAAACCGAAGCTCATATGGTGTTTTACCTAGCTTAGCACACAAGAAAACACGATTTGAGACATAACAAGCGGTTGCTAATGCATCAGCCCAAAATTTCCTAGGAGTTTGATATTCATCAAGCATAGTCCTAGCCATCTCAACTAAGGTTCTGTTCTTTCTTTCTACAACACCGTTTTATTGAGGTACATATGGTGAAGAGAATTGATGATCTATTCTATTTTCAGCACAAAAGTGATCAAAAGATTGATTTTTAAATTCAGTTCCGTTATCACTTCTAATTGCTTTTAATGATCCTGGGTGATCAATTGATAATCTAAGAAATAAAGTTCTAAAGTGACTAAAAGATTCATTCTTAGACGCCATAAAGTAAACCCAAGAGTATCTAGAATAATCATCAACAATAACAAGAACATACCATTTACCACCGAAGGATTGAACACGTGAAGGTCCTACGGTGTCAAGATGCAAAAGTTGACATGGTTCAGTTGTCATGATCATTGTGAGAGGTGTATGTTAACCTGCAACCATCTTAGCATGTCTACAAGAAGAGCACACAATTTCTTTGTCCCCTTTAAGCTTAGGCAGCCCACGTATGTGATCAAGAGCACTAACACGCGTTAGGTGATCAAAGCCTACGTGACCAAGTCTACGATGCCAAAAATATAAGTCCTTTGAATCATTATCAACTAGACACCTATGCTTAGAGGAAGACATATCAAAATCAGCTTTAAAAATTCTTCCAAACCGAGACATGTTAAAAATAAGCTCACTATTTGAACCTACAACTTTGCAGCAGTTTTTATTGAAAATAATTTCTAGATTTTCATCTAGCAATTGTGCAACAGAAAGCAAGATGTATTTCAAATTTTTGACAAGTGCCACATCCTTTAAAGTGTAGTGATCATTTACACTAACCGAACCCTTAGCAATTATAGGAGTTGAAGAATTATCGGCAAAAGTAACATTCTCTATACGTGACACAAAGGAGAGGGAGGAGAACCAATCTTTGTTACCGGTCATGTGGCGTGAGCAACCTGAATCCACAATCCAAATGTTCTCCTTCCTCAAACGTGTAACCTACATAGAAGCACAATACGTCGATGACTCAATACTGGGGTTAGTCAAAAGGCATTTAGGTATCCAGTACTGAGTCACACGACGTGCAGCAGGAAAAACACGTGAAAGCTGAGATAAAACAGCAGGTTTATGAGTTGAAGTTTGAGGTTTTCTATTCTTAACTCTTTTAGCACAAAAACCAGTAGCTCCGGAGGTAAAAGCAGCAGTTCCAAAAGACAAGGTTGAAGCTCTGGAAACAAAAGCTGAAGTTCCGAAGGAAACAACAGAAGGTCCGGGAGCTCTCGGAGCTATCGGAACTATCAGAGCTGCTTTTGCGGATTTCTTACCAGAAGGTCCGGAAGCTACCTTTTCAAATTTTTGACTCACTAAAGTAGATTGTGTTTTTCTAATTGCATGAAAGTTATAAGATCTAGCAACTTTTCTTTCCTTTTTCTGTTGTTTAGCTAGTCTATAACAAAAATCTATGACATGACCATCTCTACCATAGAAGGTACAATGAAATTTAACTTTGTGTTCATGTCTAGATGAGCAAGCAATATTTTTATTTGAAACCGAATGAGACAACACTCCTGCAGATTTGAAAACCACTCCTTTTTGTTTAGGAACTGTTTGAATCAAACCACTTCCTAATGACTTTACAATTTTAGGTGGATGTGCCTTAGCATGAGCATGAGAGTCAAAACCTAAACCAGTTTTTCATTGCAAGACTTGGAAGAATTCAGCAGTAAGTTTAGGTTCTTATTCCCATTACAAAACCGATCTAATGTCCTATGCATGTCATCAAGTTTATTGGACAGATCAAGACAATTTTCACATGAAGTTTTTCCTTTTAGTTTGCAATTAGAAAAAAATTTAACTTCACGAGAACGTAAAGCACTGTTCAATATAGAAATTTCATTCATAGCATCTTGCAGTTTCAAGATCATCACAACTAGAACAATCCAAATCAATTGTAGAACAAGAAGCATCTTTTAAGTTTCCAATATTAAGTGCAGCAAGCTCTTTGTTCTTTTCAATTTCTTCATCAAGTCTATCTAGAGTGGAGGAGTGTGCACTTCTTAATGTGGACAATTGTTCATAGATTAAGTCACATGAGGGACATGCATCATCACTAGGAATCAAAGTTTTTAAACGGTTAATTTCATATCCTAATGATTCAATTTTAGCAGCATTATCCCTAAGCTTTTTGTCCTTTTTCTTGACAATAATAGTTGCACGAGAAATAGCATCACACATTTCATTGCAGGTAGAACATACCTCATCGTCATCACTGTTGTGTTCTGCATCCTCCTGACTTGATCTTGATCTTGTTTTGCCCACCATGAAGCATAAGTTGGCCAGATCATCATCATCTTCATCACTTTCAAAGTCTACATCACTTGAACTAAGTTCTTGAAGTGCGGTGATGAAGCTGTTAATCATCTTGCGTCCTATGGTACCCTTCTTTTTCTTTTTTGGAATTTCCAGAGGAGGTCCGGACCTTGCTTTGTTTTTCTTCCCGGGTGGTCGGACCTGAAAGGTTAGGGCATTCTGTATGAAAGTGTCCTGTTTTACCACATTCAAAAAAATGTTGAGGTCCAGAGCTTCCTCTCCTTGTAGTTCTCACATTTTGCAATGCTTTTGAGAATCTAGTAGAGATGAGTGCCAACTCCTTTTCTAGAAATTCTTCGATCCGCTCCACGGTTGTCAGGACAACAAAGCAAGAGTATTGCAAGATGATGATTGGCCGGAGCTAGACATATCACGTTGTGAAACAAATGCAATAGACTTATTGGGGTTCTTACGTGAGATTATGTCAATTTCATGAGTTTTTAACTTGGAATATAGCACATCTAAAGTAAGTGAACTCATGACAGTAGATTCACGAATAGATGTGACTTTCATCTCCCAAATTGATATATCTAATGCACTTAGCAATTGCCTAGCATTTTCAGCATCTGAAAAATTAACATTGACACTACGCAAGTTGCTGAGAATCTTATTAAAGCGAGCGAAAAGGTCATCAATAGACTCACCGGGTGGCATCTCGAAGCGTATGTATTCTTTCTTGAACATGTCTTGCCTTACCTCTTTGATCGTGTTGGATCCTTCGTGGTAGTCACAAAGTGCTTTCCACACATCGTATGCAGATCGGAGGTGTGCAACACGGTCGAAGTCACTTTGTGTTAATCCTTGTATGATCAAGTTCCGAGTCTTGTTGTTGTTGTCGACATCTCTCAAATTTCTAGCTGTAACTTGATTGTTTGATGGCACTTTGTAAGGCTTGTATACCTTCTCCCATATTGCAAAGCCTTGTGCCTTGATGAAATCCTCCACACGTGCCTTCCAAAACTGAAAATCAATACCAGCAAACACACAAGGTTTGGCGGAGTACTTCTCCATGATGATTAGTCAAAACACGTGAAAATCACAAAGATTAGAGCACCGTGGCTCTGATACCAATTGTAGGATCAAAGAGCACGTGAAAAGCTACCAGAGGGGGGGTGAATGGTAGATTTAAAAATCTTACGCAGCAGAATCAATAAAACCCCAAACCCTTTCGGCAGAAAAACGATCTATTAAAGAAATCGTGTGTGAGACTAATATAAACGTGTTTCACCATGACAAAAGTTATAGATATCAGAGAGAATCAAGTCACAAAGACAACACAAAAAGAATCACTCAAATCCGTCGAGAAAAACTCAAGTTATGATCGAAAGATCAACCAATGGTCAATCTGCCCTACCCGAGAAAAACAGTTTTTGGAAAGCTGCAAAGAAACTCGTGTAGATCAAAAAACACAAATCCAATGACCGTGAAATTTTGACAGATGATAGATAATACAGTTGTGAAGACAACCCAAAAAGAATCACGTCAATTGGATCTGTAAAACTCAAGTTATGATAAAATCACCAACGAAAGGTAGTGCTGTCCAGAAACTCGACGATTAAAACTTGTCTGGAACAAGTCGGACGAACAAGGCACAAAAGTTCCTTCAAACTACGAATTTTATTCAATAGAACACAAGAGGAACAGCCCCAAAGTTGTGCCCCACGAGCTCTGGGATCCCTTGCTTATATAACCAGCCCTTAGGCCAACCCAATATCAACTAGGACTCCAATCCTACTCAGATCAGGAATCGTAACTTTCCATAACTGCTCAAGATTCTTCTATACGCAGATAGAAGCAATCTTAAGACTTCCAAACACCTTAGGAACGTATACCACATTCCTAAACAACTCAAATTCGTGACCCACACGAAATCCTATCATAACCAACTCAAATCTTTCCATATTTGAGTCAAACCCGACTCAGCCGCAACCTGAGTGCATAACCTAGTCGGTTGGACCTTTCTGACCAACTCTTTACATCCACATCTCTTCATCACGTCTCGGAACCATGTATCCACGTCCATGCACTCCTTGCATACGTGCGAACACCTTCCTTCGACGTTCAGTAACCTTCATATGCACTGCCCTTGATTCAATCATCATGCGCGACCTCCTGATCAGCTCAACCACAGTTCCTCCCGAACTTGGTTGTTGGAACCTCATCTCCTCTCTGAGACTAGTCCACTGGATTCCATCACCAGCCATGTCTTGAACTCAAGCAACACCTGAACATGAATAAACAACCAATCCATACGAGCCCAAGTCCTTGACTTGACTCAAGTTAGTTCCGAACACAACACCTTATGTTAGCACCTCACATAAGCATGTTGTAAAAACTATGTGTGCTGAATACATTGGCTTGTAGTGAATACACATGGTTGTGATGATAAAAGTTTTAAATATCACCAAAACACCTTTTTATCAAGGTCCGACTCTAGCTCTGAGCTACAGCAAGGTCCGACGGTAGGTCCGGCTTGCTTTGGCTAGCTCCGGCTACATTAGATGCTAGGTCCGACTTCTTGGTAAGGTCTGACTAGCTTTGGTTAGCTCCGGTGAGCTTTATCTTTAGCTCCAGCATGTATTTGTTAGCTCCGGCACGTCTTTGATAGCTCCGGCATATATTTGATAGCTCCAAAATGCTTTTCCTAAGCTCCAACGTACTTTGTCTAGCTCCGATTTTGGGTTGAATAGTTTTGACTAGTTTTTGGTAAGCTCCAGTGCTAGTATCTACTAGTTTTGGTAAGCTCCGGCAGGTGCTTTATTGTACTAGTAAGCTCCGGGTCAAGCTTCGCTTGCTGTGGGATGGTCCGGAACTTGACTGCAATACTTCTGCTTTTCATTTGCAATGTTTCGTACTTTCTTTACATTATTGGAAAGTTTGCTTAGTATTCTTTTACTAAGTTTTTGGTGCATTTTGGATGATATGGATGATATCGTTTTACTGTGGTTCTGCAACATGCTTATGTGAGGTTCTCACATAAGGTGTTGTGTTTGAAACTAACTTGAGTCAAGTTGAGGACTTGGGCTCGTATGGATTGGTTGTTTATTCATATGCAGGTGTTCCTTGAGTTCAAGTCATGGCTGGTGACGGGATCCATCGGACTAGTCTCAGGGAGGAGATGAGGTTCCAACAACCAAGTTCGGGAGGAACTGTGGTTGAGCTGATCAGGAGGTCGCGCAGGATGATTGAATCAAGGGCAGTGCATATGAAGGTTACTGAACATCGAAGGAAGGTGTTCGCACATATGCATGCGGTGCATGCCGTGGCAACATGATTCTGAAGATGGGATATGGATGGGAAGATCTGGTTGGAAGGATCAGATTGTACCGGTTGATGACTTTGGCTGCGGCGGAGTCGGTTATGGCTCGTATGGAAGTATCGAGTTGGTTATGTTAGGATTTCATGTGTGTCATGAATTTGAGTTGTTTAGGAATGTGGGATATGTTCCTAAGGTGTTTGGAAGTCTTAAGATTGCTTCTATCTGCGTATAGAAGAATCTTGAGCAGTTATGGAAAGTTAGGATTCGTGATCTGGGTAGGATTGGAGTCCTAGTTGATATTGGGTTGGCCTAAGGGCTGGTTATATAAGCAAGGGAGCCCAGAGCTCATGGTAGACGACTTTGGGGGCTGTTCCTCTTGTGTTCTATTGAATAAAATTCGTAGTTTGAAGGAACTTTTGTGCCCTGTTCGTCCGACTTGTTCCAGACAAGTTTTACTCATCGAGTTTCTGGACAGCACTACCTTTCATCGGTGGTTTTATCATAACTCTAGTTTTACAGATGCAATTGACGTGATTCCTTTTGGGTTGTCTTCCAAACTTGATTATCTATCATCTGTCAAAATTTCACGGTCATTGGATTTGTGGTCTATGATCTACACGAGTCTCTTTACAGTGTTCCAGAACTGTTCTTTCTCGGGTAGAGCAGATTGACTATTGTTTGATCTATCAATCATAACTTGAGTTTTTCTCGACGGATTTGAGTGATTCTTTTTGTGTTGTCTTCGTGAATTGATTCTCTCTGATATCCATCACTTTTGTCACGGTGAAACACATTTAGATTAGTCTCACACACGATTTCTTTAAGAGATCATTTTTCTGCCGAAAGGGTTTGCGGTTTAATTGTTTCTGCTGCGTAAGATTTTTAAATCTACCATTCACCCCCCTCTGGTAGCTTTGCACGTGCTCTTTGATCCTACAATTAGTATCAGAGCCACGGTGCTCTAATATTTGTGATTTGCACATGTTTTTTGACTAATCATCATGGAGAAGTACTCCGCCAAACCTTGTGTATTTGCTGGTATTGATTTTCAGTTTTGGAAGGCACGCATGGAGGCTTTCATCCAGGCACAAGGCTTTGCAATATGGGAGAAGGTATACAATCCTTACGAAGTGCCATCAAACGATCAAGTTACAGCTACAAATCTGAGAGATGTCGACAACAACAACAAGGCTCGAAACTTGATCATACAAGGATTGACACAAAGCGACTTCGACCGTGTTGCACACCTGCGATCTGCATACGATGTGTGGAAAGCACTTTGCGACTACCACGAAGGATCCAATACGATCAAGGAGGTAAGGCAAGACATGTTCAAGAAAGAATAAATGCGCTTCGAGATGCAACCCGGTGAGTCAATTGATGATCACTTTGCTCGCTTTAATAAAATTCTCAGCAACTTGCGTAGCGTCAAAGTTAATTTTTCAGATGCTGAAAATGCTAGGCAATTATTAAGTGCATTAGACATGTCAATTTGGGAGATGAAAGTTACATCTATTCGTGAGACTACTGTCATGAGTACACTTACTTTAGATGTGCTACATTCCAAGCTAAAAACTCATTAAATTGATATAATATCACGTAAGAACCCCAACAAGTCTATTGCTTTTGTTTCTCAACGTGATATGCCTAGCTCTGGCCAATCTTCATCTTGTAGTACACTTGCTTTGTTGTCCTCTCTAACCCTTGAACAGATTGAGGAGTTTCCAGAGGAAGAGCTAGCACTTCTCTCTACGAGGTTCTCAAAAGCATTGCAAAATGTGAGAACTAGAAGGAGAGGAAGCTCCGAACCTCAACGGTGCTTCGAATGTGGTAAGACAGGACATTTTCGTTCAGATTGCCCTAACCTTTCAGGTCCTACTTTCCGGGATGAAAAGAAAACAAGAACGAAGCACTCCTCTGCACAAGATACGAAGAAAAAGAAGGGTACCATAGGACGCAAGATGATTAACAGCTTCATCACCGCACTTCAAGAACTTAGTTCAAGTGATGTAGACTTTGAAAGTGATGAAGATGATGACGATCTGGCCAACTTATGCTTCATGGCGGGCAAAACAAGATCAAGATCAAGTCAGGAGGATGCAGAACACAACAGTGAAGACGATGAGGTATGTTCTACCTGTAATGAAATGTGTGATGCTATTTCTCGTGCCACTGTTATTGTTAAGAAAAAGGACAAAAAGCTTAGGGATAATGCTGCTAAAATTGAATCACTAGAATCTGAAATTAACCGTTTAAAAACTTTGATTCCTAGTGATGATGCAAGTCCCTCATGTGACTTAATCTATGAACAATTGTCCACATTAAGAAGTGCACACTCCTCCACTCTAGATAGACTTGATGAAGAAATTGAAAAGAACAAAGAGCTTGCTGCACTTAATGATAAAAACTTGAAAGATGCTAGCTGTTCTACAATTGATTTGCATTGTTCTTCTTGTGATGATCTTGATAAGAAACTACAGGATGCTATGAATGAAATTTCTATATTGAACAATGCTTTACGTTCTCATGAAGTTAAATTTTGTTCCAATTGCAAACTAAAAGGAAAAACTTCATGTGAAAATTGCCTTGATCTGTCCAACAAACTTAATGACATGCATCGGACATTAGATCGGTTTTGTAATGGGAATAAGAATCTAAACATGCTACTCAATTGATAAAACTGGTTTAGGTTTTGATTCTCATGCTCATGCTAAGGCACATCCACCTAAAATTGTAAAGTCATTAGGAAGTGGTTTGATTCAAACAGTTCCTAAACAAAAAGGAGTGGTTTTCAAATCTGCAGGAGTGTTGTCTCATTCGGTTTCAACTAAAAATATTGCTTGCTCATCTATACATGAACACAAAGTTAAATTTCATTGTACCTTCTGTGGTAGAGATGGTCATGTCATAGATTTTTGTTATAGACTAGCTAAACAACAGAAAAAGGAAAGAGAAATTGCTAGATCTTATAACTTTCATGCAATTAGAAAAACACAACCTTCTTTAGTGAGTCAAAAATTTGAAAAGGTAGCTTCCGAACCTTCTGGTAAGAAATCCACAAAAGCAGCTCCGATAGTTCCGATAGCTCTGAGAGCTCCCGGACCTTCTGTTGTTTCCTTCGGAACTTCAGCTTTTCTTCCGGAGCTTCAGCCTTGTCTTTTGGAACTGCTGCTTTTACCTCTGGAGCTACTGGTTTTTGTGCTAAAAGAGTTAAGAATAGAAAACCTCAAACTTCGACTCATAAACCTGCTGTTTTATCTCAGCTTTCGCGTGTTTTTCCTACTGCACGTCGTGTGACTCAGTACTGGATACCTAAATGCCTTTTGACTAATCCCAGTATTGAGTCATCGACGTATTGTGCTTCTATGTAGGTTACACGTTTGAGGAAGGAGAACATTTGGATTGTGGATTCAGGTTGCTAACGCCACATGACCGGTAAAAAAGATTGGTTCTCCCCCCTCTCCTTTGTGTCACGTTTAGAGAATGTTACTTTTGCCGATAATTCTTCAACTCCTATAATTGCTAAGGGTTCGGTTAGAGTAAATGATCACTACACTTTGAAGGATGTGGCACTTGTCAAAAATTTGAAATACAACTTGCTTTCTGTTTCACAATTGCTAGATGAAAATCTAGAAATTATTTTCAATAAAAACTGCTGCAAAGTTGTAGGTTCAAATAGTGAGCTTATTTTTAACATGTCTTAGTTTGGAAGAGTTTTTAAAGCTGATTTTGATATGTCTTCCTCTAAGCATAGGTGTCTAGTTGCTAATGATTCAAAGGACTTATATTTTTGGCATCGTAGACTTGGTCACGTAGGCTTTGATCACCTAACACGTGTTAGTACTCTTGATCGCATACGTGGGTTGCCTAAGCTTAAAGGGAACAAAGAAATTGTGTGCTCTTCTTGTAGACATGCTAAGATGGTTGCAGGTTCACATACCCCTCTCACAATGATCATGACAACTGAACCATGTCAACTTTTACATCTTGACACCGTAGGACCTTCACGTGTTCAATCCTTTGGAGGTAAATGGTATGTTCTTGTTATCGTTGATGATTATTCTAGATACTCTTGGGTTTACTTTATGGCGTCTAAGAATGAAGTTTTTAGTCACTTTAGAACTTTATTTCTTAGATTATCAATTGATCACCCAGGATCATTAAAAGCAATTAGAAGTGATAATGGAACTGAATTTAAAAATCAATCTTTTAATCACTTTTGTGCTGAAAATAGAATAGATCATCAATTCTCTTCACCATATGTACCTCAACAAAACGGTGTTGTAGAAAGAAAGAACAGAACCTTAGTTGAGATGATTAGGACTATGCTTGATGAATATCAAACTCCTAGGAAATTTTGGGCTGATGCGTTAGCAACAGCTTGTTATGTCTCAAATCGTGTTTTCTTGCGTGCTAAGCTAGGTAAAACACCATATGAGCTCCGGTCTGGACATAGGCCTAGTGTTACACACTTTCGGGTCTTTGGTTGCAAATGCTTTGTTAAGAAACATGGTAACCTTGATAAATTTGAACCTAGATCCATGGATGGCATGTTTCTTGGTTATCCATCTCATACTAGAGGCTACCGTGTGCTTTTATTTGACACTAACAAAATTGTGGAGACTTGTGAAGTGTCTTTTGATGAAGCTAGCCCAGGTACTAGCTCTGGTGTTGCAGGACCAGATCCGTATCCTCAGGGGGAAGGTATTTTTGAAGATGAAGAAGAGCCGGTGATACTGCCTGGTAGTTCCGAAGCTGACACGTGTCCAACTCCGGACATTGAATAAGCTCCGGCTATCACCTCTGCTGGTCCTGATCGTTCACAAGTCAAAAGCTCATCAATCTATGATGAACCTAATGAAGAAGAAGCTTGTGAGATATCTGTTCCCCTACATTTTTACAAAGATCATCTCCCACAACATATGATTGGAAGCTTGCACGAACGAGTCACACGGTCCATAAATGATGAGTTCCAAATTTGAAATGAGTATGATGGGTGAACTCACTTACTTTTTGGGGCTGCAAATCAAGCAAACCAAGGAGGGTACCTTTGTGCATCAAACGAAGTATACCAAAGACCTCCTAAGGCGCTTCAACATGGACAAAAGCAAGCCTCTTCAGACACCAATGGGAACAGCAACAACACTTGAACTTGATGAAGATGGTGAATCCGTGGATCAAAAAGAATATAGAAGCATGATCGGATCACTTTTGTACCTCACGACAACAAGACCGGACATACAATTCAGCGTATGTCTTTTTGGACGGTTTCAAGCTTCCCCACGTGTTTCACATCGTTAAGCCATCAAAAGGATTCTCAGGTACTTACATGGAACACAAGAATTTGTCATTTTTCTTCCTTCTTCCTCAACTGTTACTTTGAAAGCTTTTTAGGATGCTGATTTTGGGGGTTGTAGGATTGATAGGAAAAGTACTTCCAGTGCTTGTCATTTTCTTGGTAATTCTCTTGTTGCTTGGTCCTCTAGAAAACAAAATTCAGTTGCGCAATCCACAGCCGAATCTGAATACGTAGCTGCTGCTAGTGCTTGCTCACAAATTCTTTGGATTGTTCAAACACTTAAGGACTATGGGGTTGATCTAGATAGTGTTCCACTGTTTTGTGATAACACTAGTGCTATTTGCATTGCCAAAAACCTTGTGCAACATTCTAGAACTAAGCACATTGACATTAGGTATCACTTTCTCCGAGATAATGTTGAAAAAGGAAACATTGTGCTTCACCATGTAGATACCGAACAACAATTGGCTGACATTTTTACAAAACCTTTGGATTTCACTCGTTTTTGTTACATTCGTAGTGAAATAGGGGTTATGCATCCCATGGCTTAAATTCAGGGGTAGTTTTTGAAACTTGGGAAGTCTATGTGTGGATCTGAAATAAAATAATATGAGCATTGTATTTCATACATATATGACTTTGTGATTCCTTTTACATGCTGAAAGTTCTTACTACATTACTCGTGTTATACATTTTGTAGTTTTTGCCATGTCTAGTAATTGGAATAATTACTTACACTAAAACTGGTCATGGTCGAACTTTCTTGCGGTTTTGAACTTGTTACATGTTCACAAGTGCTTTTAATCATAAAGAATTAATCAAGTAATCAACTCACATGTTGAGTTTTTATGGACAAATATAAATTGAGAAAAGATCAAGAGAATATGCATGCATAGCACTTCTTCTTTTGAGATGGCTTGTCATTGCACTTAGATATGAACTTGGAAGAAGTTGTGTACGACTAAAACCATGTCCTTAAACTTCTGATTGTCAAATGACATAGGCTTGACTTGGTTGGTTAGAATAAGGCAGATGCGCATATAATCTCTTGCAAATATCATATGATTTAAATTTATGCTTTGAAAAATAATAAAATGCAGCAACTAGTGTCATGCTTTCAAGTTATGAAATAGTTAAGTTTGTGAGATCATGACTTGCTTAAATTGAAAATTACATTTGATCTCTAGCATGGCTTACACTACTGTATGTATTGCATTGATGTGATAATGTAAGGTACTTGATAGTATGACTTGGATGAGCTTTGTTTATATGTATATGTTATAATATGCTCATAACAACTAAAGAGGGAGAGATAATTTGTTTACATACTCATGACTTGCTGAATACATTGTCAAAGGGGGAGAGATAAGCATAAAGAGAAAGAGAATATGTGCATAAGGAGAGATAATGAAGGGGGAGAGATTTTCTTCTCATTTTACTTTTGATTTACAAAAGGGGAGAAATTGTTTTAAAAACTTTTATGTGAATAAGCCAATGTTCGGATTTTAAATGGTGTTGCCAATGCATTCATCAAGGGGGAGATTGTAAGAACTATGTGTGCTGAATACATTGGCTTGTAGTGAATACACTTGGCTGTGATGATAAAAGTTTTAAATATCACCAAAACACCTTTTTATCAAGGTCCGACTCTAGCTCTGAGCTACAGCAAGGTCCGACGGTAGGTCCGGCTTGCTTTGGGTAGCTCCGGCTACGTTAGATGCTAGGTCCGACTTCTTGGTAAGGTCCGACTAGCTTTGGTTAGCTCCGGTGAGCTTTATCTTTAGCTCCGACATGTCTTTGTTAGCTCCGGCACGTCTTTGATAGCTCCGACATATATTTGATAGCTCCGGAATGCTTTTGCTAAGCTCTGACGTACTTTGTCTAGCTCCGGTTTTGGGTTGACTAGTTTTGACTAGTTTTTGGTAAGCTCCGGTGCTAGTATCTACTAGTTTTGGTAAGCTCCGGCAGGTGCTTCATTGTACTAGTAAGCTCCGGGTCAAGCTCCGGCTTGTTGTGGGATAGTCCGGAACTTGACCGCAATACTTCTGCTTTTCATTTGCAATGTTTCATACTTGCTTTACATTGTTGTAAAGTTTGCTTAGTATTCTTTTGCTAAGTTTTTGGTGCGTTTTGGATGATATGGATGATATCATTTCACTGTGGTTTTGCAACATGCTTATGTGAGGTTCTCACGTAAGGTGTTGTGTTCGGAACTAACTTGAGTCAAGTCGAGGACTTGGGCTCGTATGGATTGGTTGTTTATTCATATGCAGGTGTTGCTTGAGTTCAAGTCATGGCTGGTGACGGGATCCATCGGACTAGTCTCAGGGAGGAGATGAGGTTCCAACAACCATGTTCGGGAGGAACTGTGGTTGAGCTGATCAGGAGGTCGCGCAGGATGATTGAATCAAGGACAGTGCATATGAAGGTCACTGAACGTCGAAGGAAGGTGTTCGCACGTATGCATGCGGTGCATGACGTGGCAACATGATTCCAAAGATGGGATATGGATGGGAAGATCTGGTTGGAAGGATCAGACCGTACCGGTTGATGACTTTGGTTGCGGCAGAGTCGGTTATGGCTCGATATGGAAACTATCGAGTTGGTTATGTTAGGATTTCGTGTGTGTCACGAATTTGAGTTGTTTAGGAATGTGGGATATGTTCCTAAGGTGTTTGGAAGTCTTAAAATTGCTTCTATCTGCGTATAGAAGAATCTTGAGCAGTTATGGAAAGTTAGGATTCGTGATCTGGGTAGGATTGGAGTCCTAGTTGATATTGGGTTGGCCTAAGGGCTGGTTATATAAGCAAGGGAGCCCAGAGCTCATGGTAGACGACTTTGGGGGCTGTTCCTCTTGTGTTCTATTGAATAAAATTCGTAGTTTGAAGGAACTTTTGTGCCCTGTTCGTCCGACTTGTTCCAGACAAGTTTTACTCATCGAGTTTCTGGACAGCACTACCTTTCATCGGTGGTTTTATCATAACTCTAGTTTTACAGATGCAATTGACGTGATTCCTTTTGGGTTGTCTTCCAAACTTGATTATCTATCATCTGTCAAAATTTCACGGTCATTGGATTTGTGTTCTATGATCTACACGAGTCTCTTTACAGTGTTCCAGAACTGTTCTTTCTCGGGTAGAGCAGATTGACTATTGTTTGATCTATCAATCATAACTTGAGTTTTTCTCGACGGATTTGAGTGATTCTTTTTGTGTTGTCTTCGTGAATTGATTCTCTCTGATATCCATCACTTTTGTCACGGTGAAACACATTTAGATTAGTCTCACACACGATTTCTTTAAGAGATCATTTTTCTGCCGAAAGGGTTTGCGGTTTAATTGTTTCTGCTGCGTAAGATTTTTAAATCTACCATTCACCCCCCTCTGGTAGCTTTGCACGTGCTCTTTGATCCTACACATGTTGCAAAACCACAGTAACACGATATCATCCATATCAACCAAAACGCAACAAAAACTTAGCAAATGAATACTAAGCAATCTTTCCAATCATGTAAAGCAAGTACGAAACATTGCAAATGAAAGGCAAAAGCACTACGGTCAAGTTCTGGACCTTGCCAGAGCAACCCGGACCTTCAGCCGGAGCTAACAAAAGCTAGTAGAACCTAGCGCCAGAGCTTACCAAAACTAGTACAACCAAGCTCCCGCCGGAGCTTACCAAAACTAGTAGATCGTAGCACCGGAGCTTAACATAAACTAGTCAACCCAAAACCAGAGCTAGACAAATCAACTCGGAGCTTAGAAAAAACATTCCGGAGCTATCAAATATGTGCCGGAGCTATCAAAGACATGCCAGAGCTAAAGATAAAGCTCACCGGAGCTGACCAAAGCTAGTCGGGCCTAGCATCGAACGTAACCGGAGCTACCCAAACCAAGCCGGACCTACCGTCGGACCTTGCTGTAGCTCAGAGCTAGAGTAGGACCTTGACAAAAAGATGTTTCGGTGATATTCAAAACTTTTATCATCAAAGCCAAGTGTATTCACTACAAGCCAATGTATTCAGCACACATAGGTCCTACACTCTCAATCTAGTCTAGCTTTCACTATGAGCTCTTAGGAGATTCTCAACATTTGACTCATTGAACACCCTCAAGCTCAGTAGCTGAGCTCAACACAAAGAATTTGGAAGCCTAAATTCTATCCTTTGAGTTCTTCGCCTTTTTTCTACTCTTTTTCCTTTTTGAGTGCATTCAACGCCATCCAAATTTCAATCACCTGTGCTTACACTTGCAAAACTCATTAGTCCCTTAAGTGTCGTCATTAACCATCAAAACCCACAGGGATTAGCCTAGATGCACTTTCAGGAGGAAGTAGGAGGATCAGCCAAGTTCGTCGTCGTCATTGCGATCTCCATCATCAATCCTTCATCGTCGACATCCTCCTTTGCCGATTCTTTGTCTCCTTCGATCTTGATGTCAAATTCTCGAATCTTCGACCTTTGAACCCTTGAATTCGTGGAAAATATCTTAGATGCATCTTTTCTACGTAATGTATGGTTCCTTATTAACTTTAACTATGCTCTAGTAGAAATTTTGCCAAAACACTAGCCGGAACGGACTTGTCCGGTCCTAGTGCGGACTAGTCCGATTCCCTTTCTGTACCAGAACGAACATGTCCGACCTCACCGTGAACTAGTGTAACACCCTCATTTTCATGCATAATGCATTGCATACATTCTTATACAAGTTTAACATTAAGCTATCAGAGTTTGTTTCCGGCAATTCTACCAGTACTACCTTTGGCAGCCCGTAGAGTTTGTAGTTCGGTTGTGGGTGCGCAGAGACTCAGAACAAGATGATGAGTTGACACGGGGATTTACGTGGTTCGGGCCGCCTGAGCGTAATACCCTACTCCACGGTTGCTATTGTACTGAGCGTCTGAGCGCTAGAGTGTCAGAGACTAGAGTGTCTTGAGCGCCTGTTTGGCCTCGTCCCTATGTGTATTGTTCGACCAGTCCTTTTATAGTACAAGGACTGGTCGTTACTTCGTTAGCCTGGCCCAACCTGTGGCCCTAGTGGTTACTGATGCTTAATACACAATTAATGTACTCAATTACCCTTAACAGCATGGTAACGCGCCTTGATGGTGGTGTTACTGGTATTAAGGGTCCTCCGATCGTGTGTCATTAAGACAGCATTAATGAAACATAATCGGATCTTGAAGCTTTAATGTCCCTTGAAGGTCCGAGCCGTTGGAGGTCCACCAACCAGCCTGTTGAAGTTGAAGGTCCGGCGGTTGGACGCGTGGCAGCTTCGGAGCTTACCGTCTAGGACAGGTAGGTCTGGTGCTGTTGTACAGTGTTGGTACCGGAGCTTCCCTCTGTTGGGGGTTAGGTTCGAGGGTTCCACATAGGTATCTAGCCGGAGCATTCCCATGTAGGGATTGTAGCTCCGGGTTTATGATACATGTGGCGGCACTAGGACTAACCATAGAAGGGAGGCAGGTTCGGTTCCGTGTGACACGTGCAGCCTTCTGAGGTCTTCAACTTAGATAGGTGGAGTTCCTTTGCACTCCTTGCAGTCCCAAGGGGTATCCGGTACGCAGGGTACCGACAGTGGCCCCCTGGGCCCACCTCTGGGAGAGACCTTTTGGATTAAGTCATTTTCCTGGAGGTGGGTTCATCTTTTGATTTATGCGCCGTGTCTTCAAGGGTTTTTGGATGTGCCATTGTGGTGGTGGTTCGCAGTTAATCCATTGTCGCGTGGCATATCCGGGATGTGGCAGGTGAGATCTGCGCGTGCGGATCTCATGCAATTGAAGGTCACCGGTTCCCAATACGAAAATCATATCGGTTCCGCGCGCCCTGTCAAGTCGTCGCCCTTGGGTTTCTCGCCTTTCATCATGACAAATGTTCGCCTGGGGTAAGGACCTCGACTTGATCGTCGGGGTGGCCTCGAGCCCCCTTGTCATTGGCAGGGTGAAGTTTTTGAACTGTATCTTTGGCCCTCCTGCGGTTTCCATCCAAGCGTTGCAGGGTCTTACTTAAGAAGGAAAGCACGCACTGTTTGGGGATTCCTTACACCTTCATTTGAACTTGCGCTCGAATCCTCCAAACTTTCACTTGCTTTTCCTCTCTCGCCACGCCGTGCTGCGATGGCATTGGGTCTCTGCAAGAGTCATCTCACGACCGACGGCGATTTGAAAAAGGTCCGGACCTACATGGGGTGGTCCACTGACTCCTTCAACCACTTGGTCCGCACTGGCAATCTCCCGTTCAAGAAGAAGCACGCCGGGGACATGGTGTACTTTTCTACGTATGCCATGGTGGGACTGATCCCACCTTTCTCCACTTTTCTCTTGATGCTTTTAGACTTCTATGGTCTGCAGCTGTGCCACCTTGGCCCCAACTCCATTCTTCTGGTGTCAACCTTCGTCCACTTCTGCGAGATGTGGGTGGGTATTCCCCCCTGCGTTGAGCTCTTCCGCACCTTCTTCCCCATCCACACCACTGGCAAGAGTGACGAGTACCTTGGCTTCTACTATTTTGTGAAGCGCAAGAAGTGCCCATACAAGTACTTGAGGTCGTCCCCGTCTGGCAAGTGGGATGACTGGAAGAAGGATTGGATTATCGTCATGGCAGAGGAGCATGAGAAGCAGGAGCTGCCCGAAGGCCTTCCCAATGTTGACACTGAAGCCTGGAGCGAAGTTCTGGTGCTATCGGAGGCCTTCAGCTCTACCTTGACCAGGATCCGCCAGTGTGTGGAAGGGGGGGTGACTCCCCAGGCGGTCTTCTACAACTTCCTGGTCAACAGGTGAGCTCCACTGAAGAAGAGGGAGAAGCTCGCCTGGGCCCTCAACAGCGTGATGTACGATGACCAGATTGAGACCAATTTGAAGTCCAACCTAGAAGGCGCAGCTTTGGAGCTTCATCTCAAGAAGTTTCATCATGGCATCGACGTCGAGGGCGACGACTTGACTCCATCGGTGGCTTTCCTCCCTCTAAACATGGAGGCGGAGTTCAGCAGGGAGCTCCGGTGGAAGATGCCGGTGATTGACGACCTCGGTGAAGTTGAGAGGCGTTCAACCACTAAATTGGTGGCGTTTCTCCTGCTCCGAGACAGAGAGTTGAAGTCGTAGGAAAGGGCAAGGAGTTGGCCGAGCCCTCCAGCCGCAAGAGGAAGCTGAAGCACTCTGACGGGAGGCCCATCAGACCTGCTCCTTCTGCAGTAGCTCCTTCTACCGGGCGGAGGAGGTATTCAACGGCGACACCTACTCCAGCATCAGCGTCTCCCTAGGATGCCAGATCTGGCCATGTTACTCCAGTAGCAGAGCCTGCTAAGGGCTCTAGGTTCGAGGATCCTTCTCAGTCAAGGGGGGCCTCAACCAAGACATCGCTGATGGCGGCAGCAAGCTCTGAGGAACCTTCTCGAGCTACTATGCCAGTGGTGATAGGGTCCGGTCCTGAGCGTCCGGTGAAGAGGTTCTGCGCTAGCTAGAGTGGAAGCCTTCCAAGGTAAGTTTGATTTTTACCTCAGTTGATTGTCTTGTTGTAATCATATTTTGAGTTTCTTCGTCGTTCATCCACAAGGTACCCAAAAAAGGGTCTGAAGCTTCGGTGCCTGCAACAGCGGCTAAGGCTGTGCAGGCGGAGGCTCCGACTCCAATTCCAACGCCGCCCCAAGTGATGGTTTTGGTCACGGCAGCCCCGACGCTGGATGTCGTGGTTCTTGACCACGACTCATCTCCCGATGCATCCGTGGTAGTGCCGGACCACAGGAATGAAGATGTACCAGCGGCACCAGCACCGGAGGTTGAAGCTCCAGTTTTGGATGTTGTGATGACAGATGCCCTGGCCCCAGAGCTGGAGGAAGGTGCAGTTCCGGCCTTAGAGCCGGATGTTACTGAAGCCCCAGTAGCGGAGTCAGGTGTTGATGAAGTTCTGGCACCTGAACCAGTTGTCGCGAAACTGCTGACACCCAAGCCGGTGGAGGTCGAAGCGTCGGCACCTGAACCGGCGGTGGAGGAGGCACCAACATCAGAGCCGAATGTGGCCTCAGCTCCGGCCGAAACTTCAACGCCTGCCTCGGAGGTGGTGGTTCCGGAGGTACAAGCACCTGAGCTAGGGTGCCAAGACGAAGTGACCGTTCCTCTGCCTGAGGGATCGGTTGCTGATGATCTGGCGGCGGGACCTTCGGAGCCGACTCCGGAGGTAGAAACTTTCATTGCAAGACCTTCCTCGGTGGCGACTGAGGCTATCCCGTGGGGCGGCCCTAGTGCCATGGAAGCTCAGGGGACCGCTCTTGTAGAGTGGGACCCGATTTTTGTATGGAGAACCCACTGGAGCCATCCGAGAGGGCTCCGGCAGGTCCAGAGCCAATCCCCCTGTCGTTATCGATCGACAACGCTTGCTCTAGCCTTCGTCAGGTTAACCCGACCTTTTACCACAACAGCAAGGCCCTCGAGGAGGAGCACCAAACCCTTAGGAGGTGGCGCAACCAATTCGAAACCAAGCTAGCGTAGACGAGGCTGGCCGACGACAAGGAGTGGGTGAAAAGGGAGAAGGTCCGGTTGGTGTACTGAGGTCAACTGTTGGATGAGAGGGAAAGTATGGTGCGATCCCTCGACAACCAGTCCCGGGCCATCCATGAACAGGCTGTGGCTGCTAATGAAGCAGCGAATGATCGCCAAGAGAAGATCAGCGGCATCCACGACAGCTTCGTCAAGCGCCGAGAGGCTCTTGAGGAGCGGGAGAAAAAGCTCGAAGATGAAGAGCAAAAACTCCTGGAGCTACGGGGTGACCTCGTGAAGAGGGAGGAGGAGCTTACTTAGAGGTTGGCTCTGAGTGACAAGAGCCTCGCAGAGCGCACCAAGAAGTTGGAGGAGCGGTGCGAGAGCAAGGAGAAGAAGGCCTGGCAGCGGGGACAGGACCTCACCAAGAGTGAGAATGAAGTTGGTGCCAGGGAGAAGAAAGTGCGGGGCCAGGAGAGAGACCTAGTCGACCGCCAGAACAAGATCCATGTCCGGGAAGAGGAGCTTGCTAAACTCGAAAGGCAGGTTACTGAAAAGATCCAGCAGCACGCCAAAGAGGTCGAGCGCCTTGCCCGAGAAGGTTCGGAGCTTGCGACGACCAATAGGTCCTTGGAAGAGATGCGAGGCTCAAGGGCTGCGGAGACCCAACAAGTATGTTACTTCTTGGGTAAAGCCAATGACGCGCTGACGCTGCTAGGTTTTAGTCCCATGCGTCCGGACGATCCGGAGCCAGAGCTGGACCAGGCGTTGCAGGCGTTGAGCTCAGCGGGCAACAAGCTCAGCAAGATGGGCGATGTCATCGTGGACCAGTTGGAAACCAACAGACAATCCCTAGTAAAGAACATCGCAGAGTACATGCTAACGTGCTACACAAGCCGGGATCCTCATTTCCCACTAGATCCGGTGCTTGAAGACCCCATCGACGGAGAGGGACATGCCGCCAAATCCAGCGTGTCGGAGGTTGTCCAGAAGGTCGCCTCATTCTTCCATAGGACTTAGGACATTCTCTTTGTATCTCCCACTTGTATCTTCTCTTCTTTTCCTCATTTTTGTAATCTCTTTTCCTCAGATGAATGAAATCCAAGAATTTTATGAATTTCATTTTTTGTCTTCAACCTTTGTCTCACTTGGCCCCCTGGTAGATGTACACAATTTGATTGCGAACATGTACCAAAAGGATGTAGCATTTTATTGAAGACTTGAGTGTGTCGAACTTGTAGAGTGTAGGTCTGAAGTCGTCGACGGCAGAGGCCCCCTAAGATTGTTGGAGCTTAGTAGCTCCGGTAGTGACCTTTGTCAACACATAGAGCGTCGACCTATGGTCCTCTGGGGTTGTCGGAGCTTAGTAGATTTGGCAGTTACCACCGTCAACACGCGGAGCGTTGACAGCAGACCCCATTGTGGTGTCTTCCCACCATCTTTTCTTCACGTTGACAGCTGACAACCTAGATTTGCCGGAACTTGATAGCTTCGGCGATGCCTACTATCAATGTTTAAAACATCAACAGTGGGCCACCTTAGGGAATGTCGAAGCTCTGATAGCTCCGGCATCATCCACCATCATCATGAGATTTTTATTTTTCGTGCACATTGAAGTCAAGAAAAACAGTAAAATTCATTTGTCATCTATAACTCGTTTGCGGCTTATTATCCCCGAAAGAAATTTTTAGGTCCACAGCAATTCTATAGACAATTAAGTGCATTTGTTTCTCCAGGTTCGATTGTTTCATGGGCTCACCTTACTCAGGTCTGTCGGGGTGTAGGTAGAGTGACATACTTAGGGTGCAGGAACAGGCTAAGTCGATAGCACACTCCGGACCTAGATTGGCTTGGCGACGTTCAGGCGAGTAGGCCATTCAACAATGTTAAGACCTGAAAGATTTTAACAATGAAACTTAAATTATATATGAATTGTTTGATCTAAAGTTTCTTGAGAATTGCACAACTTTGTTATAGACAAGAAAGATAAAAATAAAAAATATTGAGCCTGTACAAAATAAATGCACGTGGAGTCTGTTTTCACATAATGATGTCTTTCATTATAGGTCCGAGGTACAGGGGAAACAAGTACACTCTTAAGGTACGGAACCAGGCTAAGTGTGTTGCGTTTCTCGTTTAACCCAAGGTAGCTAGCTACACTTTTAGTTCTGAGACTGTGTCAAGTGTTGCCTGAACTTTGCAGACCTTCCGTGAAAGGTCCGACTGTCCTCCTAGAGGAGCTACCTGACTCTGTACAATGACGCTATAACATACATCACATGTAATTACAGACTCACCTCCGTGATATTAAGCATAGAACTTATGGAGGTGCTCAATTTTCCAAGGATTAGGGAGCGGTGTCCCATCCTCGGTTGCCAAGTGAACGCATCCGGGACATGATACTTTGATCACTCGGAAAGGTCCTTCCCAGCTAGGGGAAAGTTTGTTTAACCCTTCTCGAGTTTGTATTCCCCATAGCACCAGATCGCCTTCCTCGAGCTGTCGGTTATACACATGCATTTGGTGATAACGCCGGAGCACTTGGCGATATCGTGCGTTTCGAACAGCTGCTCGGCACCTTCCCTATTTGATGAGTTCAAGGTCTTCACGCTGGAGCTGGTCCTGCATGGCTTCGTCGAAGGTCCGGACCCAGAGTGACCCCAAGGTGATCTACGGAGGAAGGACTGCTTCAGCCCCATACACTTGGAAGAAGGGTGTCTCTCCAGTTGACCGGTTTGGAGTTGTCCTGTTGGCCCACAGGGTGGGCGGAAGCTCTTCAATCCAGTTGGCTCCATGTTTTTTCATGCACTCATATGGGCGCGTCTTGAGTCCTTTTAGGATTTCTGCATTTGCTCTCTCGACTTGGCCATTGCTTGCCAGGTGAGCTACGGAAGCGTAGCTGATTTGAATGCCAAGGTCTTCGCAATATCCTTGGAATGCACAGCTTGTGAATTGGGTCCCATTGTCAATTATGATCTTGTTTGGGACTCCAAATTTGCACACTATGGATTGCAAGAAATTGATAGTTGATTGCTTGTTTATTGTCACAACTAAAGTTGCTTCCGGCCACTTGGTGAACTTGTCGATGGCGACATACAGAAACTTGTAACCTCCGAAGGCTCTTGGGAAAGGTCCCGAGATATCCATCCCCCACACAGCGAATGGGCATGTAAGAGGTATCATTTGTAGAGGTTGAGCTGGTGTGTGAATTTGCTTCGCATGGAACTGGCATGCTTTGCATTTCTTCACTAGCTCGGTTGCATCCTGGAGTGTTGTAGGCCAGTGAAAACCATGTTGGAAGGCTTTACCGACCAATGTTCGGGAAGACGCGTGGTTCCCACACTCGCCTCCATGGATTTCCGCGAGGAGCTCGCGACCTTCTTCCCTTGTAATGCACCGCATTAGGACGCCGTTGGCACCGCACCAGTAGAGATCCCCTTCTACCAGCGTGTATCTTTTAGCCAATCTGGCTATCCGGTCAGCAGATACATTGTCTTCAGGAAGGACATTGTCTTTCAAGTAGCTCCGGATCTCCGAGATCCATGCATCAGAGCTAACTTGAGCATTTGAGTCTTGCGTGTTGGGTTGCTCGGAGCTTCCTGCAGCACCTATGACCCTTGATGGACGCCATGGTAACAAAGCCATCGGGACCGCCAGCTTCGAGGTGCTGGTCTCGCCCCCTTCGCTCAGTTTGGCAGGTTGATCTATAGGTTTAGACAACCTTCGGACGAAGGTTCCGTCAGGAGCCAGAGCTCCGGTCGAAGCTTTCGTCGAGAGTTCGTCAGCTTCAGCATTGTTGAGACGTTGGACATGGCAAAGATCCAGGACTTCAAAGTCCTTCTGAAGCTTCTGGACTTCAAGTAGGTATGCAACTAGTTGAGGGTTGTTGCAGCAGCATTCACCTTTCACTTGTTTTATAACGAGCTGCGAATAACCCTTTACCAACAGTTGCTTGACACCATACGATAGTGCCACCTTGAGCCCATAGATTAATGCTTCATACTCCACCATGTTGTTGGTTGCCTTGAAGTCAAGGTGAACCATGTATTTGACCTTCTCCCCAGTCGGAGCGAGGAGAAGGATTCCAGCTCCGGCCCCCTACTTATGCACGAAGCCGTCGAAGTATAAAGTCCAGTGAGGCTTGGTGAAGACCGGAGCCTTAGGTTCCGGCTTCTGCTCACTAGGGCCACCAAGGTTTGATGGAGAGGGAGTCCATTCCACCACGAAGTCCGCCAATGCTTGACTATTGATCGCTTGCCTTGGGACGAATTCAAGATCGAACTCGGCCAATTCTGCAGCCCACTTTGCAATGTTCCCAGTAGAGTTTGGGTTATGCAAGATTGCACGCAGTGGATAAGATGTTACCACTGAAATCTTGTGAGCTTGGAAGTAGTGACGAAGCTTCCTAGAGGCAATAAGAACTGCGTAGAGCAGCTTATGTACTTCTAGGTACCGAGTCTTGGCGTCATGGAGTACTTCGCTGATGAAGTACACTTGGCACTGGACTGTTCGGACCCTCCCGGAGGGGCTCGGAGCTTCCTCCTCATCAACCCAGACTCTCCCAGAGGGGTCCGGACCTTCTTCGGGGACTTCCAGGTTCTTGCTGGAGGAACCCGAAGCTTCTTCTGAAGTGACCCGGACCTTCCTGGAGGGGTCCGAATCTCCTTGTTCAGCAACAGTAACTCCTTCATTTGAAGGAGGTTGATCCTCTGGCGTCTCACCTCGAGGATCCGGGTCTGGGGGCTGGGACCCAGACTCGCCTTCAGTTAGTTCCGGACCCTCGCGGAGGGGTCTGGATTCCTGAACTAGGGATGGTTCTAGTCTTTCCGCAACCAGGACCATGCTCACAACTTCGTCAGTTCCTGAAATGTAAAGCAGAAGTGGCTCACCAGGGTTTGGAGCTACCAGAGTTGGTAGGGTGGTGAGGAGTTGCTTCAGCTCTTGGAATGCCTTTTTTGCTTCTTACGACCATTGTAATGGTCCGGACTTCCTCAGTAATTTGAAGAAGGGTAGCGCCCATTCCGCCAGTCTGGAGATGAATCGGCTGAGTGCAGCTAGGCATTTAGTTAGCTTTTGTACATCTTTGATGGGGGCTGGTGGCCACATGTCTTCAATAGCTTTAATCTTCACCGGATTTGCCTCTATTCCTCGGTGGTTCACCAAGAATCCAAGAAGCTTTCCGGAGCTAACGCCAAAGACACACTTGTCTGGGTTCAGCTTTGTGCGTGTGATTCACAACTTGTCGAAGACAGCTTGCCAGGTGTCAAGAAATGACTCCTTCTTCTTAATCTTGACAATGATGTCATTGACGTACACTTCCACTACATCTCTAATGAGCTCTCCAAAAGTTTTGTACATGGCTCGTACAAACGTTGAAGCAGCATTTTTGAGACCGAATGGCATGGCAGTGTAACAATATAATCCATCTACTGTGATGAAGGATATATGTTTTTCATCTTCCCTAGACATTCTAATTTGATGATACCCAAAATATGCATCTAGGAAACACAGTAATTCACACCCGGAGGTGGAATCCACTATCTGATCTATTCTAGGTAGTGGGAATGGACCCTTTGGACATGCCTTATTCAGTGTAGTGTAGTCGATTCACATCCGAAGCTTCCCGTTGGCCTTAGGTACAACGACTGGGTCTGCTAGCCATTTTGGATGGAAGACTTCCCAGATGAATCCAGCATCGAGCAACTTCTTCACTTCTTGTCGTATGAAGTTTTGTTGTTCTACTGATTGCTTCCGAGGCTTCTGATGTACATGCTGAGCGTCGGGATAAATCTTCAGATTGTGCTCAATCACCTCCATAGGGATCCTAGGCATTTGTGATGGTTGCCAGTCAAACACGTCGACATTAGCCCGTAGAAAAGTGATGAGCGCGAGTTCCTATTTGTCGTTCAGACCTCCCAATATACGGGTGGTATGAGCAGCGTCCGAACCAATTGGGATGACTTTGACGGAAATGTCGGTGTCGCCACTTGGTTGCACACGAGGTGCGGAGGTTGAGCCTCGATGATGAATGCTCAGAGGCATCGGAGCTTGCTCCTTTCTGGATTCTTCCTCTTGCGCTATAGCAAGCGCGTGGAGTTCTTCCATAGCAGTAACTCTGGCGGCAAGACCTCCGCGGATCCAGAGAACTCCTGAGGGTGTTGGGATCTTCAACACCAGGTAGCCATAATGAGCAGTAGCCATGAATTTGTACAAAGCAGGTCTGCCCAGGATGGCGTTGAAGGGTAAGTTGATCTAAGCCACGTCGAAGACCAACTTCTCGGTCCTATAATTCTCCCGGGTTCCAAAGGTCACCGGGAGAGTAATGGCTCCGAGTGGAGTTATGGCCCCCGGACCTACTCCGGAGAATGGTCGACAGGGGCGAAGGTCCGAAGGTCGTAGCTAAAGCTTGACGAAGGCTTCAAAGCTTATGAGGTTCAACCTCGAATCACCGTCCACCATTACATGGTGAAGTTGAATGTTATTGATGGTCGGAGATACCATCAGTGGGAGTTGGCCAGCTCCATCATGTTCCAAGGGCAGTCCAAAGCATAGAAAGTGATGGAAGTGTCCATCTACTTCCGGTGAGGCTCTGCCCTGGCGGTGGGAGCTACCGAGGCCATGTCCCGCCGCATCGTTTTAAGGACACAACGGGAGGTGATGCCCCACGAACCACCAAAGATAGTGTTTGTGGTCTTCCGGCGCTCGTTGTCGGAGACGTCGGAGTCGTCGTCAACGGAGGCGTAAATAGCCTTCAGGACCTTTTTCGGGTCCTAAAAGCCTAACTCCTCTTCAGCCGGAGCTTCGTCGACTTTTTGTTTTCCTTCCCATTGGTGGAAAGGAGCTTCTTCCCAGCACTTGTTGTAGCGCTTGGCGAGGTTCTAGACCTCTCGACAGTTTTCCAAGTTGTGCCTATCCGTCTTGTGTATGGGACACCACATCTTGGAGTTGCCACCATCTTCAGATGACGGTCGAGGTTGTTTCTCGGGGCATGGCCCCCGACCACCCGGAGCTGCAGCAGCAGCGGCAGTGGGTGCGTCGGCCAACGGCTTCTTCTGGCCATTGGAATTTTTCTTCTTCTTGCCACTCCTAGAGGTAGCGGCTTCACCCTTGGAGGACTTTTCGTTGTCCTCTAGAGGTGGTTGGGAGTGCATTTCACGGCCCTCCGTAGCCTTTGCACACTTGTCTGCCAAGCTGAAGAGTTCCGTGACGCTAGTGACTTCCTTGGTCGCTAGCTTCTCCAACATCTTCTTGTCTCGAGCGCCCTGTCTGAATGCCACAATAACAGAAGCGCTTGAGGTAGAAGGAATGGTATTTCGTACCTGGGAGAACCTATGGATGAAAGATCGTAGGGACTCTCCCCCTTTTTGCTTGACAGCAAAAAGGTCTAGTTCCGTGCCTGGTCGGGTGTATGAGCTCTCGAAATTGGTGGTGAACTGTTGGCACAACTCCGCCCAACTGTTGATGGAGTCAGGCAGAACACTCATGAACTAAGACCTGGCGGTCCCAATAAAAGCCACGGGGAAATAATTGGCCATCACGGCCTCATTGCCTCCAGCCGCAAGGATAGCGGTGGAGTAGATTTGGAGAAATTTGGCGGGATTGACAGTCCCGTCAAATTTCTCCAGCAGGTAAGGCCAGAACTTCTACGGCCATCTGACCATGCGTAGGTGCATGCCCAAGGCAGAACAGCCTCTTCCTACTCCCTCGGGAGCAGGACTATCCCGAGCCTCTCGCCTCCCGCGAGCACAGTCGATGTGGACACGGCCATCCTGTTGATGATAACGGCGATCGAGCTCCGCCCGGAGGTCATGATTCGAAAGCCTTGTTATCGTGTGAGTGTGTCGCGGCAGCGACGTCGCTTGTTGAGACGCAACACGCCTCCTGTGTTGCAAAGCGTGCGGACCAAGTCTACCCGACAAGGTCCGATGCTGTGATGGGGCCCGCCCCGAGGGGGGGGGACCTTGATTGCTGAGGCCATCGGCTGCTGCAGCAACCAGATGTTCCACATCAGCTCTCCACTACTCCATTGCACCCTAGGGTGTTCCTGGAGGCGGTGGGCGTTGGAGAAGAGCACGCACAACATTAATCGCGTGGTCAGGGTTGTTGTTTGCCGATGCAGTGAATGACGCAGATGCCCCATCTCGACGTCCAGCTTGATTCGTCGGAGCGGATGGTGGCGGCGGTGGCATGACTCCTGCTGGAGCCACGGCTCCTGTTGGATGCTGCATGTTGGAGGGATTGCCTTCAGCAGGTTGCACAACATGGTTACCGTTGGATGATTCAGCAGCAGAGTTCACCATGTTTGAATCTCGGTCATCCCCTACCTGGCGCGCCAACTGTCGGAGTTTGGTTCCGGCAATTCTCCTGGTACTACCTTTGGAAGCCCGCAAAGTTTGTAGTTCGGTTGCGGGTGCACAGAGACTCAGAACAAGATGATGAGTTGACATGGGGATTTACATGCTTCAGGCCGCCTGAGCGTAATACCCTACTGCACGGGTTTGTTGCTATTGTATTGAGCGTCTGAGCGCTAGAGTGTCGGAGACTAGAGTGTCTTGAGCGCGTGTGTGGCCTCGTCCCTATGTGTATCGTTCGACCAATCCTTTTAAAGTACAAGGACTGGTCGTTACATCGTTAGCCTGGCCCGACATGTGGCCCTGGCGGTTACTGATGCTTAATACACAATTAATATACCCAATTACCCTTAACAGCGTGGTAACGCGCCTTGATGTTGGCGTTACTGGTATTAAGGGTCCTCCGATCGTGTGTCATTAAGACAACATTAATGACACATAATCGGGTCTTGAAGCTTTAATGTCCCTTGAAGGTCCGAGCCTTTGGAGGTCCACCAGCCAGCCTGTTGAAGTTGAAGGTCCGACGGTTGGACGCGTGGCAGCTCTGGAGCTTACCGTCTAGGACGGGTAGGTCCGGTGCTGTTGTACACGTGTCAGTACCGGAGCTTCCCTCTGTGGGGGGGTTAGGTCCAGGGGTGCCCCACAGGTATCTAGCCGGAGCATTCCCATGTAGGGATTGTAGCTCCAGGTTTATGATACACATGGCGGCACTAGGACTAACCATAGAAGGGCTGTTTGACACATGGGGCCTTCGAAGGTCTTCAACTTAGATAGGTGGAGTTCCATTGCACTCCTTGCAGTCCCAAGGGGTATCCGGTACGCAGGATACCGACATAAGCCATGTAAAAAATAACAAGATTAAAACAAATTTAGGATTAATCAAGAAATTTCAGTCTCTCAGGGTGCGGACTTGTTCGGTCTGAACCCCAGAATATTTCGCTATTCCCTTTCTGTTTCAGAAAAAATCAGTTTCTTCAAAAGTGCAGACTTGTCCAACACTAACCCCAGACTAGTCCGGCGTTCCCATCTTCATTCAGAAAAATTCAAATTCTTCAGAGTCTATACTTGTTCGCATAATGTGTGGACTAGTCCGGTTGAGTCTCTGACGATGTTCGGACTTGTCTGATTTCGACCGGACTAGTCCGATTGTATCCAGAATTTTAGTCCAGAAGTGTTTTATTCTGCAACCCCGGACTTGTCCGGCCTTATACACCGGACTAGTAAGATGTAGCCTCTGTCCCAAACGGACTTGTTCGGTCCCTATGGCAAACTAGTCCGACCTTCGAAAACCAACTCAGATTCCGTTATTTCTCCACGATTGGTTTTTGGGTAATTGCCTTCATTGGGCCCAAGAACTTCGTGCCCAACCTCATAGGAGCCCAAGTGGACCCCACCCCAGCCTCCACCCACCTTAGACTAGAAATCCATCAAACCATACCTTTCCACCTCTATATAAACACCCCACCACCCTAACTTTTCATCTCTTTGCCACAAATTGAGAAACCCCAAACCCTAGTTTGTGTGCCACCATCAAGAAGGAGTCCAAGAGCAAGGAGGAAGAGAGGAACACGAAGAAGGTCCAATCAAGATCAATTTTCATCGATTCTTCGACAATTGACGTTCTTCATAAACTAATCTCCACCAACCCTAGATTGCCAAGATTCAAGTATCGCGTCCAATTCTTGATCTTTGGATCTCTAAACATGTGGTACACCCTCTACATCAAAGTTTCTACATAAATTCAACCCCAACTCTCATTGATCAGAAAAACCCTAAATTCTAGTTCTGATCAGGGCGGACTAGTCTGACCCCTAAAGATGGACTAGTCCGGTATCTGAATCTGTTTAGTGCTGAATTAATTCCAAATTGACTCAAATAAATTCCAAACCTGTCAAAACTTGTTAAAAAGTATTCTAACTAGTTAATAGACATTAATAGCAACTCATTAACAAGTTTTATCTCACATTTGCATTAATCATGCATATCATGGCATTTTGAGTACTATATGAGCATTATTTAATTGTAATGTGTGTTTTGAATGTTTGTCACGCGGAATAGAAGATTTTGCTCTAGACGGTGGTGTCGAGGACCCCTCCAGCACCAGAACTTTGAATATTTTGACCCAAACCAGGCTCAGGAGCAATGCAAGTGTCCTTGATCATTTTGATACTGTTTTTAAATGTTTTGTTTGCAAAACTGCATGCTTGTGTTTAATTTATGGGAAACATAAGATAGGTGTTTACTAGACTTGTTTGACCATACTTATCGCATGGGACATGTTGTAGAGTGTCAGGAAGGGCTTTTACCTTTTTGCTTCCTGTAATTCATTGGGATGGGAAAACAACAAAATGGCTTAATCATGATTTAATGAACCTATGGATGATGTAAATTGATGGATATGGATAAATGGTAATGTGGGACTTGGGAGATCTAAGAAAGCATGGTTCGTGTATTGGGTTGGATGTTATGGTTGTTTTCTTGCCTTGGATCTAAGGACCGGTTCATGCGAAAGTAAGTCGGGACAACAGTTCCACCACAAGGTCAAGTATGGGTGCAGCTTAGCCAATTAATTAGGAGTATTACCATCACCGATTCGGATCATTTGGAGGAGCAGGGAATGAAAGTCAGTTGGGTTTGCAATAGTGGCGGGACTGCCTTGGGATTCGAATGGCACAAGAGGGGTCCCTTGGTTGGATGTGCTCAATTGAAGGCATCACCACTGGTGAAACCTTAGTGGGTCTGAATATGCTGGTAGTCTCTTTGTAAAGGCTATTTTGTGATCTCTTGGACATACACCTAAGGAAGTGTAATTGGCATAAGGCGGGTTTCTTTAGTCACCGACGGGTAATGAAATTACGAACTTGTGGGTAAAGTGGTACAACCTCTACAAAGTATGTTTAAAAACTACCATAATAGCTGTGCTCCTGGTTATGAGCACCTGGACAACTTCCATGATTATAGGAAACATGGGATTTGGGATGGTTTGGTCATGGTTATGGTCTGAGTTGTGATAATTGAATATGGTCGATGATAATGGTATGAACTTTGTATGGATGGATATTCATTGTTGGATGTGATATAATGGTAATTGATGGTAGTGGACTCATAATTGGTAATTATTGGGTTATGGTGGAATTAATTCACATAGAAATCTTATTATGCTTTTTACATGTTTTAATTATACTTTTTAGCAAATAGCCATTTATTATCATTTCCTTGTTTAAGATACATGTCATTACTTTCCTACACTTGTTGAGTACGACATGTGCTCACCCTTGCCATTCCCCCACCAATAGTTTCAGATGATGTTTGAGAGTATCCTGAGGATAATGCATAATTATAGGATGTGTGCCGTTGTCGACTTGCTCGTGGTGTCGCTTGGAGCCGCGCTATCCCATTTGCTTAGTTTATCTCAATTTGCTTAGTTTAGATTATTGCCGCTGCAGAACTATTAATAATGATCATTAGAGCTGTAATTTGAGGATTTCTTGAATATTGTAATAAAAGTACCTTCTTTATTAATCTGTGTCGTGGTAATTTTTTGTATATCATTTGCGATGCACTCGTGCATGTATGTTGAACATCCTGGGCACACATATGTGTCGCACTTGGTTCATTTTCAGAACCGGGTGTCATAAATTGGTATCAGAGCCACAAGTTGACCGTGGAATGCAGCCTAGATAGAATGGACACTTTAGAGCACATAGAAGCACTCATGAAGCATTGTTGTTTGTTTGGTGTGTTGATTACTATGTAATGTTGCTTGTTTGCTTGTGTGCTTAGTACAGGATTGTGGGATGCTTAAGCGTTTGCCACATCCATGTAGGCTAGTACAGGTAGTTGTTTAGTTCATATCCCTTGATGCATATAGTCGGGAATTCGTTCTATCTCTCTTTTCTATCTCGTTCAACCTCTACTTCAATGGAGGATGGACCCGATTGGAAGATTCACTGTCTCAGACAAAGTTGTATGGAAGATGAGGACAAAAGTAGCATGTCCAAGAGTAAGTCTTAAAATAAGGGGGGGGGGGGTAGATTTCCTTGTGAACCTAGAACAATAAGGTATTCATAAGGATCAGACATAATACTTGGAATGGAGTGGCTACAAAAGCATAATCGAATGATTCAATGGGAGACAAGGGTAATGCAATAGAATATTAATGAGGGAGTCCGTACAGAATTCACAGCAACTCAATCAACAACTGGAAAGACAATGCTAAACTATGTAGAAGGCGCAAAAATTGAGAAAACTCCTGATTTCCGCATCAAATTTGAGACATCACAATACACATCGAAGAAGTGTTTAAGTGGAACCCACAGCAAAAGGTGTAGGATATTCGAGTTTTCATGGAATGAATTTTTCCAAGATAGCCAAGCCCATGACTGAGTTAATAATGAAGGGGGAGACTTTTCAATGGACCCAAGCTTGTCAGGACATCTTTGAGGTGCTCAAGAAGAGATTGACAACAGCATCAGTTTTGGTCTTGCTGGACATGAGCAAAAGTTTTGATATTTATTGTGATGCATTAAGATAATGACTTGGATGTGTGCTTATGCAAGAAGGTCAAGTTGTAGCCTATGCATTGAGGCAATTAAAGAAGCATTAACAGAATTATCCTACGCATGATCTCGAACTTGTAGCCGTATTGCATGCTTTGAAGATTTGGAGACATTACATTTTTGAGCATAGGTGTGAGATTTACACGGACCACAAGAGTCTCATGTCATATTCACGCAAACGGACCTGAATTTGAGGCAACGAATATGGATGGAACTCGTCGAGGATTATGACGCGGCAATCAACTATGATCCAGGGAAGGCTAATGTAGTGGACGATGCTTTGAGTCGGGAAAAAGTAAGTCACCAACTCACGGTTCGAGGGCTGCCATCGAGCTATGCAAGGAGTTTGAATAGTTGAATCTTGGATTTGTTAATGAGATGGGAATAGTGGATTTAAATCCAACCTTGGAGCAAGAAATTAGAGAAGGTCAGACCAAGGACGAGGAAATTAAGGAAATCAAGGAAAGAACCCAAGAAGGGAGAGAATTCATATTTGATGAAGATGAGCATGGTACTTTATTACTTGGAAAGAGGATTGTTGTGACCAATGTTAAGCATATTCAGGAAACAATATGGAAAGAGGCACATGACTTACCTTACTCAATCCATCCCAGCTGTACAAAGATGTACAAAGACTTGAAGACTTGTTATTGGTGGGCTGGCATGAAGAAGGACACAGTAGAGTACGTTGCACTATGTGATGTATGCCAATGATCAAAGCTGGACATCAAAGGCCGGCTGGATTATTGCAGCCATTAAAGATTCCAGAGTGAAAGTGGGAAGAAATCGGTATGGACTTCATAGTTGGATTACCGCAAACCCAGTCTGGTTATGACTCAATATGTGTTATTGTGGATCGGTTGACCAAATCAGCTCATTTCATTTCTGTCAAGACTAAGTATACTTCTGCACAGTTAGCTGAGTTGTATATGGAGAAAATTGTATGCAAACATGGAGTTCCAAAGAAAATAGTGTCCGACCGAGGTTCTCAATTCACCTCTAGGTTCTGGCAGAAACTGCATGAGGTTATGGGTACAAGGTTAAATTTCATCTTTGCATATCACCCTCAAACGGATGGACAAACTGAGAGCACAAATAAAATATTGGAAGATATGTTGAGAGCTTGCACCTTGAAGCATGGACGCAGCTGGGACAACAGCTTGCCGTATGTTGAGTTTACTTACAATAACAAATACCAAGTAAGTTTGAACATGTCACCATATGAAGCATTATATGGAAGGAAGTGTAGGACACCCTTGTTTTGGAATGAGACAAGAGAAACCCAAGTGTTTGGACCTGATGTGTTGCAAGAAGCTGAGAAGCAAGTTCAGATAATCTGTGAGAATTTGAGGTCCGCTCAATCAAGACAAAGAGCTATGCAGATAATAGGCGGATAAACTTAGCCTTTGAAGTGGGAGACTTCCTATATTGCAAGGTATCACCTATTCGAGGCTATAAAAGGTTTAATGTCAGAGGCAAATTGGCACCTCGCTATATTGGACCATTCAAGATTTTGGGCAAATGTGGAGAAGTGGCATATAAGTTGGAGATGGCAACACATCTTTCTGATGTTCATGATGTGTTTCATGTTTCTCAGCTTAAAAAAGTGCTTAAGGGTATCTGAAGTGAATGTGGCCTAGAGGGGGGGGGGGGGAGGGTGAATAGGCTTTGAAAATTTTCGGCACACTTAATCAAATGGTCAAAAGCTTTATGGACCGGACTTGTCCGGTTGGTGGTGCGGACTAGTTCGGTGTGCTAAATGTGTGTCGAGTTGATTAAGTGTTGATTGAGGAATTAAACTATATAGCAGCGGAAATTTGAACAACTGATGAGATCACTTGAATTCTCAGTCAATATTGTGAAGTTACACGTGAAAAGCAACTGCAATTAAAGTTACAATCTTGATCAATTATGTGCCATAATTAATGAAGATGCAAGAACAAAGAAGCACGCGGGACAATGATTTTTACCAAGGTTTGATCTCACCAAAGAGATCTACTCCTCGTTGAGGAAGCCCACACAGAGCCGAGTCTCTTCAAACCCTTTTCCCTCTTCAAGTCACCACACAAGGCTAACTTGATTCCACTATCACAGGTAATCACTGAGTTTATGGGGCAACCTCACACGTTGAGGGCTCCCACAAGAATTACAAGGAAAAGATGAGCAAATACACTCGAAAAGATTACAAAGAAAAACATGAGTGTGGAGAGATCAAACCCCAAGATCCCAATGAAGTGTAGACAACAATCTCCCAACCCCAAATTTGAATACTCAATTGATTTTCTCCTTTGAGGACTTTAGATGCGTGGGGAGACGTGTTTTTGGGCTCTTGGGACAAGTGGCGGTGCTAGGGTTTGAGTTGTGAATAGTAGAATGCGTGGAATCTGTTTGTGGGGTCGTGGATCTCCTATTTATAGTGTTTCCTAAATTGTTACCATTAGGGATCCTGACGACCGGACTAGTCCGTACTTGCGGTCGGACTTGTCCGCTGTGCTGTGTAAAAGTCAGCGTGAAATGTGCAACACACTAGAAACCCTAGATTGTGTGAGGTCTACTGGACTACTCTGGTAGGTGTCCGGACTTGTCCGGTGCATAGTGTTATGAGACTCCAAAGAGTTTCTCGGTCAAGTCTGATACATGAACGGACTTGTCTGGAGCACAGAGTTACGAGTTTACAGATAGTCTAACGGACTAGTCCGGTTCACTGTGTTGTGAAACTCCAGAGAGTTGATCGGACTAGTCTAGTACATGATCGGACTAGACCGGTGCATTGTGAATCTGGACAATAGAGAGTTCAATGGACTAGTCCGGTCCGTGCACGGACTAGTCTGGTGCTCAATAAATTTGTAAGTTGATTTTAAGCCCTTACCCACACGCAAAGACTTGAGCTCTTGGGATGTGTCTCTCACACACATCTTATACACTTAAATCTACTTTGCACTTCATTTATCACATGGGCTCTTCTTGTAACACCCTCATTTTCATGCCACATGCCTTGCATTCATCATTAAATATGTTTAACATTAATCCACCTAAAAAGAACAAGTTTAAAATGAATTAATAGTGAAACTGCACTTAAGACTTCTGTGAAGTGTGGACTAGTCCGATCTTGGTGCTTACTAGTCTGATTCTCTCTGACTTCTATCGGACTTGTCTGTTTTACTGCGGATAATTCTGTTTTTCTGTCTGGACACTTTTGGATTTGTCCGGTTTGGAGCGGACTAGTTCAGTTTTCCAATTTCTTGGAATTTTTGCTAAGTCTCTGGACTTGTCCGGTGTTCGAGCGGACTTGTCCAATTTTGGCCAGACTTGTCTGTTTTTCCCCTCTGGATAAGTTTGTACTTGTCCGATGTCCATTACAGACTTGTCCGACTTCTCTCTGTCCAACTTCGGACTAGTCCAGCCCTTTTCAAACTTGTCTGACAAATCGCGACTCTGAATTGATCTTTCGTTTCACGACTTGTTTCTTGGGTTTTACGTTATGTGGGCCTGGGGACGTCGTGCCTAACTCTTTTAGATCCCATGTGGGACTCCAAACTGACCCCTACTCATATCAAAACTCAAAATCCACCCAACCCTAGCCTACACCTCTATATAAACAACCCCACCCATTGGCTTGACATTTGCCACTTTTGAACCACACCCAAACCCTAGCTCGTGAATAGCCGCCACCAAGGAGGGAGGAGGAGATCTAGAGCAAGATGAAGAAGAGGAGGAAATGAAAGAGGGTCAAGATCTCCATCAAGTTTGGTTCTCCATCGCCAATTCATCACCAAGTTCTTCATCAACCCTAGATCATCAAGAATCGAGTGTTGCCTCCAAAACCCTTGATTCTTCAGAGTTATAGACACTTGGTATACCTTCTACTTCGTCTTCCTTACGTGAATTCAACCCCAAATCTCCAAATTCACGTCGATCTAGAAAACCCTAGTTTGCTAGTTCCACGGAGTGCGGACTAGTCCGGTCCCTAGCAGACTAGTCTTATTTTCCTGGTTACTCTGTGTTAAATTAATTCTAAAATTGAATTGAATCAATTCCAAACGTGTACAAACGTCTTAAAAACAATTAGAACTAGTTGGTAGACATTATTAACAACTTATTAACTAGTTTTACCTTGCATTTGCATTAATCATGCATGTCATGTCATATTGAGTAATATTTGTGCACTCTTTGATTGTAATTCTTGTCTTGTATGTTTATTGCAGGGATTAGACAGATTTGCGCTAGAGAGTGCTGCGGAGGATCTCCAACACCAAGAGTTTGAAGCCTTTGATCCTAACCAAGTCCAAGAGCAAGGCATGTGTCCTTGAACATATTGATCCTGTTTTGATAATTAAATGTTTTGTTTGCAAAACTGCATGCTTGTGTCAAATTGATGGGAATCCTAAGATAGGAAGTTTACTAGTCTAGTTTAACCACCCTTGTCACCTGGAATTTGTGATAGAGAGTCAGGATGGGTTGTTTACCTTTTTGCTTCGCTTAATTGGGATGGGAAAACAACTATACCACTTAACTTAGTTATGTAGTTATGAGATTATGATTAACATGAACATGGTTAATATGATGTTGTAATGGGTGATCTAAGCAAGCCTGGTATTGTGGATGGGTTGGATGTTATGGTGGTTTGCTTGCTTTAGATCTAAGGACTGGTTCGTGGAGCGACCATCCAGGATTTACGGTGCCACCACGAGGCCAAGTATGGGTGCGGCATAGCTGATTAATTAGGGCTTTGCCAATGCTGTTTGGACCATTAAGGATGCTCGGGGAAGGGGTAGTCGGATTAGGTTTGTTGATGATTGGTGGGACAACCCTGGGATCCGAATGGCTTAAGGGGGAGGCCCTTGGTTGAAGATGTGCTCAGTTGGAGACATCGCCACTGGTGAAACCTCAGTGGGGTCTAAATAGGCTAGTAAACCCATTGTAAAGTCTATTTTGTGATCTATTGACAACACACCGACGGAAGTGTGAGATTGCATAATAGAGGTTCTAGTCACTGAAAGGTCATGAAATCACAAACACGTGGGCTAAGTGGTACAACCTCTGCAGAGTGTGTCTAAAAACTATCATGATAGTTGTGCTCCCAGTTATGAGCAACCTGGACCCTCACATGATTAGGGGAAAACTTGGGATTTGGTCATGGTTTGGTAATGGTCATGGTTTGGTACTGGTTATGAATGGTAACATGGTTATGGCTGGTTATGAATTGAATTATGATACTGGTAATGGTGAATCTGGTATATGGATAATGGTATTGGAATATGGATTTGTACTATGTTAATAATTATGGTTATGATGGGTTTACTTCACATACATATAATATATTGCTTTTCAAATGTTTTACTGTACTTTTCAACACTTAGGCATTATTATCATCGTCATTTGAACCAGATGCATGTCATACTTTCCACACTTGTTGAATAAGACATGTACTCACTCTTGCAATTCCCACGCCAACAGTTACAGGTCAAGATTGGGAGTGTAATGATGATAATACAGAGTTCTAGGCCGTGTCTGCCGTCAGCTTTGCCAGTGGTGTTACTTGGAGCGCTACCCTTATGCTTAGTTTGCTTAGCTGTTTAGTTTGCTTAAGTAGTTTATTTCCGCTGCATTAGTTGAAACTTGTCATTAATATTCATTAGAGCTTGTATTCGAGGATATTATGAATTTTGTAATAAAATTACTTCTTTAATAATTTGAGCTGTGGTAATTGTCTGTATATCATTTGTGATGCACTTGTGTATGAGTGTTGAACATCCTGGGCACACATATACTTCACTTGGTTCATTTTTTGGAATCAGGTGTCACAAATTGGTATCAGAGCCACATGTTGACCGTAGGATGCAGCCTAGATAGAATGGACACTTTAGAGCACATAAGAGCACCTAGGAATCGATGTGTTTTGCTTGGTCTGCTATTTGCTATATATTGGTTGCTTGTGTGCTTAATAGAGGATTTTGGGATGCTTTAGCATTGCTATGTCCACCTAGGCTAGTATAATTAGTTGTTTAGTTTCATACCCCTTGATGCATATAGTTGGGGACGGTCTTTAAATTCTTATCTCTTGCTTTTATTCAGATGGTGAGGACTCGCAACCAGAGGGTTGGCAATGACGAGGAGGAGAACAATGGAGCACCTCAGAACAAAAATGTACAGGGATCTGCTTAGGGAGCTATCAACATTGAGCAGCTATTGGCCATGCAAAACCATCTCATGCAGACCATGATACAGACTATGGGACACCTGCAGGCTGGTAACATCAACAATCAGCTCCACATGCCTCCACCTCCACCCCCGCCACCTCATAACCGGTTCGGAGAATCCATGAGGACTAGGCCACCAACTTTTGCTCAAGCTGCTGACCCTATGGATGTTTATGATTGTCTCAAGTCCATGGAGAAGAAGCTTGATATCGTCCAATGAAGTGATCGAGAGAAGGTTCTATTTGCTTCTCATCAACTAGTTGGAGCAGCTGCGGATTGGTGGGATGCTTATTGCAATGCTCATGAGAATCAAGAGAGGATCACTTGGGCGGAATTCAAGGAGAGTTTCCATTCTCACTTCGTGCCGTAAGGTATTATGATATTGAAGAGGCAAGAATTTGAGAACTTGAGGCAAGGAAGGTCAAGTGTGAGTGAATATCTCAATAAGTTCACTCAACTCTCAGGGTATGCACCTGAAGATGTCAACCGGGACAGCTGGAAGCAATACCTGTTCATGAGAGGCTTGAACAATGAAATCCAAGTGCAATTGCTCAATTGTGATTATGCCAACTTTCAGAAGCTTGTGGACAAAGCAATTGTTTTTGAGAATAAGGTCCGTGAGATGGAGCAAGACACTAAAAGGAAGGCACCATTTCAAAGACATCAACAAGGAATCAATGTGCGTCCTCACTTTGCGACACCTAATGTGCCTTACTACAGCTCTTCTGCTCCTGTACAACACATTGGATATGCACCGCGCCCAGCTCAGTTTGTGCAGCAGCGCCCTGTCATGCAAGCACCTAGGCCTCCAATGCCTTTTGCACCTCGTGCCAATTTTCCTGGTGCAAACATTCAGAATCAAGTCCGTCCAAATTCTGGTGCACCAAAGAATTGCTATACTTGTGGAGAAGTTGGACACTTTGCACGTCAATGTCCTAAGTCAAACCTTGGTCAAGGAAGCAATGCCCCAAGACATAACCCAAGACCCAATGGAGGAGGGTCGCAAGGAAACTGTGGACAGCAGAATTTTGCTCGCGACAATGTGAACCATGTCTCTACAGAGGAATCTCAACAAGCATATGACGTGGTAATTGGTATGTTCCTCAAAAACTCCAACCCGGCGACTATGTTATTTATTCTGGAGCATTGCATTCATTCATTGCATGAAAATATGTTGCCAAGTATGGTTTGCCTATCTCTCATATGAAGTTTACTCTATTGGTTAAGTCTCCTGGAGGAGAGATGAGGACAAATATAGTATGTCCAAAAGTAAGCCTTAGAAAAAGGTGGTAGATTTCCTCGCCAACCTCATTGTTTTGGATTCTCAAGGATTGGACATTATACTTGGTATGGACTGGTTAAGGAAGCACAATGGAGTCATTGATTGTGCCACGAAGACGGTGAAGTTAACTAATGAGGAAGGGATCACCATAGAATTTGAATCATCTCAACATGCACCGAAGCAATTGGAGCTGAATCATATGGATGGTGCCGCAATTGAGGAGATTCTGGTGGTATGTGAAATTTTAGACGTGTTCCCGGATGAGTTGGCAGGTATGCCACCTGATCGAGACATTGAGTTTGTTATTGATTTAATACCTAGAACTTCACCTATAGCTAAAATGCCGTCTAGGATGCCTCCTAAGGAGCTAGTGGAGCTCAAGAAGCAGATTCAAGAGCAACTAGAGAAATATTTTATTCACCCAAGCTCTTCACCTTTGGGAGCGCCTGTTCTCTTTGAGGACAAGAATGATGGATCGCAAAGGATGTGTGTGGATTACCGAGCTCTCAACGAGGTGACCATCAAGGACAAGTACACCTTTCCCCGCATGGAAGATTTGTTTGATCATATGAATGGTGCTTGTGTTTTCTACAAGATTGATTTGAGGTCAGGATATTATCAAATGAAGAATAGACCGTTGGATATACCCAAGACAGCTTTCAGGACACAATATGGATCTTATGAGTACACCGTGATGTCCTTTTGATTGACCAATGCACCTTCCTATTTTATGTACCTCATGAATAAGGTATTCATGGAGTACTTGGATAAGTTCGTTGTGGTGTTCATTGATGACATTATGATCTACTCAAAGGATGAGAAGAAACATGAGGAACACTTGAGGCTTACGTTGCAGAAATTGAGGGAGCATCAATTGTATGCCAAGTTCAGCAAGTGCCAGTTTTGGTTGAAAGAGGTGTCATTTTTGGGTCATATTATTTCGGGAGGAGTTTTGGTTGACTCCGGAAAGGTGAGAGATGTGTTGAAATGGGAACCGCCGCAAAACGTAAAGAAAATAAGGAGTTTTCTTGGGATGGCTGGGTACTATCGTCGGTTCATCAAGGACTTTTTGAAGATAGCCAAGCCCATGACGGAGTTGCTAATAAAAGGGAAAGCATTCCAATGGACTCGAGCTTGTCAAGAAATTTTTGAGGAGTTGAAGAAAAGGTTGACTACAACCCCAGTTTTGGTATTGCCGGACGTGATCAAGAGTTTTGATATATATTGTGACGCGTCAAGACAAGGACTTGGATGTGTGCTCATGCAAGAAGGTCAAGTGGTCGCCTATGCATCGAGGCAATTGAAGAAACATAAGCAGAATTATCCAACACATGATTTGGAACTTGCAGCTGTGGTACACACATTGAAGATTTGGAGACACTACATCCTTTGACATAGGTGTGAAATTTATACGGATCATAAGAGTTTAAGTATATTTTCACACAAACGGATTTAAATTTGATGCAATGAAGATGGTTTGAACTCATCAAGAATTATGATGTGGGAATCAACTATAATCCAGGGAAGGCTAATGTAGTGGCCGATGCCTTGAGTAGGAAAGGAGTAAGTCACAAACTCACAGTTCGAGAGTTGCCATCCGAGTTATGTAAGGAGTTTGAACAGCTGAATCTTGTATTTGTAAATGAGATGGGAGCAATGGAGTTAAATCCGATCTTGGAGCAAGAAATTAGGAAAGGTCAGACAAAGGATGAGGAGATTCAGGAAATCAAGGAAAGGACTAGACAGGGAAGAGAATTCAGATTTGATGAGGATGAACATGGTACCCTATGTCTTGGAAAGAGGATTGCCGTGCCTAATGTGAAGCATGTTCAGGAGACAATATTAAAGGAGGCATATAATTCACCATACTCAATTCACCCCGGTTGTACGGAGATGTACAAAGACTTGAAGACTTGTAACTAGTGGGCTAGCATGAAAAATGACATAGACGAGTACGTAGCCTTATGTGATGTGTATCAATGAGTCAAGGCGGAACATCAAAGACCAGTTGGATTACTGCAACCATTGAATATTTCGAAGTGGAAGTGGGAAGAAATTGGTACGGACTTCATAGTTTGATTGCCACGTACACAGTCCAACTATGACTCAATATGGGTAACTGTGGATCGGTTAACTAAGTCAGCTCATTTTATTCCCGTCAACACCACCTTTGATGGAGAGAAATTGGCGGAACTATATATGGCAAGAATAGTATGTTTGCATGGAGTTCCGAAGAAGATAGTCTCAGATAGAGGTTCTCAATATACCTCCAGGTTCTGGCAAAAATTGCATGAAGCATTAGGAACAAGGTTGAACTTCAGCTCAGCGTATCACCCTCAAACGAATGGACAAACTGAGAGGAGCAATCAGATTTTAGAGGATATGTTAAGAGCATGTGCCTTGAAGCATGGGAAAGGTTGGGACAAGAGTTTGTCGTATGCGGAATTCTCATATAACAATAGTTACCAGGCAAGTTTGAAAATGTCACCCTATGAAGCACTATAAGGGAGGAAGTGTAGGACACCATTGTTCTGGAATGAGACAGGAGAAACTCAAGTATTTGGTCCGGAAGTGTTGTTAGAAGCTGAAAAGCAAGTTCAGGTTATTCGTGAAAACTTGAGGGCCGCTCAATCAAGGCAAAAAGGCTATGCTGATAATAGGTGAAGGAAACTAACCTTTTAAGTGGGAGACTTCGTTTACCTCAAGGTGTCATCAATGAGAGGTCATAAGAGGTTTAACATAAGAGGAAAGCTAGCACCTTGATATATTGGACAATTCAAGATTCTGGACAAAAGAGGAGAAGTAGCATATAAGTTGGAGATGCTAGCTCATTTATCCGATGTTCATGATGTGTTTCATGTCTCTCAGCTCAAGAAGTGCTTGAGAGTACCGGAAGAACAAGTTCCAATGGAAGAATTGGAATTAGAGGCAGATTTGACTTATACCGAACAAGTGGTCAAAATCTTGGAAACCAAGGAGAGGGTCACAATAAACAAGGTTATTAGATGGTGTAAAATTCAATAGAAACATCATACAAAATCAGAAGTGACATGGGAGCTAGAAGATGATCTCAAGAAGCAATTCCCCTATATTTTAAGGGGGATGGGTTTGTAACACCCTCATTTTCATGCATCATGCCCTGCATCCATCATTAAATATGTTTAACATTAATCCACATAAAAAGGAACAAGTTTAAAATAAAATAATAGCGAAACCACACTTAAGAATTCTGTGAAGTGCGGACTAGTATGTGACACCCGGTTTTGAAAATGAACCAAGTGAACGCATATGTGTGCCCAGGATGTTCAACATACATACACGAGTGCATCACAAAAGGATATACAGACAATTACCACGGGACAAGATTAATTAACCAAATTTTAATTACACAAACCATATCATTCTCAAATACAAGTTCTAATGAATATTAATGACAAGTTCAACAATTGCAGCAGAAATACTCTAATAAGCAACTAAGCAAAAGGGATAGCACAGCTCCAACACTCCACAGGCAAGCTGACGGCTGACACGGTCTAGAACTCTGACTTATTGTCATTAAACTCCCAATCCTGTCCTGCAACTATTTGGGGGGGGGGGGTGATTGCAAGAGTGAGTACATGTTGTACTCAGCAAGTGTGGAAAGTATGACATGTGACTGATTCAAATGACGAATATAATAATGGCTAAGTGTTGAAAAGTACATAAAAACATTTGGAAAGCAATATGTATAATGTATGTGAAGTAATCCCATCATAAACCATAGTTAAATACATAGCACCAGTCCATATTCCATATCTGTCATCCATAATTCCAGATTTCACAGTTGCCAACAATCATATTCAATAGCAGAAATTAATCCATAATGAGCCATAACCATTACCAAACCATCACAATAACATAACCATCTCAAAATCCAAGTTCCATCTAATCATGTGAGGGTCCAGGTTGCTCAAAACCGGGAGCACAACTATCATGATAGTTTTAAACACACTCTGCAGAGATTGTACCACTTTACCCACGTGTTTGTGATTTCATCACCTTTCGATGACTATGGAATCTCAATTATGCCGTCTCACATTTCCTTAAATGTGTAGCCAAGATATAACAAAATAGCCTTTACAAAGGGATTACTAGCCTATTTATACCCCACTGAGGTTTCACTGGTGGTGATGCCTCCAACTGAGCACATCTTCAACCAAAGGCCCCCTCTTGAGCCATTCGGATCCCTGGGTAGTCCCACCAATCATCAGCAAACCCAATCCGACTACCCCTTTCCCGAGCATCCTTAATGGTCCAAATAGCACTGGCAAAGTCCTAATTAATCAGCTACGCCGCAACCATACTTGGCCTCGTGGTGGCACTGTAAATCCTGGATGGTCGCTCCACGAACCGGTCCTTAGATCTAAAGCATGCAAAACCACCATAACATCCAACCCATCCACATACCAGGCTTGCTTAGATCACCCATTACCATATCAGATTTAACCAGTTGATGTCAACCACAATCTCATTAATGCATAATTAAATTAAGTATTGTAGTTGTTCTTCCATTCCAAGTAATTAAGCGAAGCAAAAAGGTAAAAATCCCATCCCAACTCTCTACCATATATTCCAGGTGACAAGGATGGTTAAACAAAGCTACTAAACTTCCTACCATAGGATTTCCCATCAAATTGACACAGCATGCAATTTTGCAAACAAAACATTTATTTTCAAAACAGGATCAATATGCTTCAAGGATACTTGCCTTGCTCTTGCGGTTGATTAGGGTCAAAGCCTTCAAACTCTTGGTGCTATAGATCCTCCACGGGACTCTCTAGCGCAAATTCGTCTAATCTGCACAATAACCATGCAAGACAGGAAACACAATCAAAGAGTGCACAAATATTACTCAATATGACATGATATGCATGATTAATGCAAATGCAAGGCGAAACTTGTTAATAGATTTCTTTTAATGATCACTAACTAGTCCTAATAGATTTTAACAAGTTTATACAGGTTTGGATTTGATTAGATCAAATATTAGAATTAATTCAACACAATTCAACCAGGAAAATCAGACTAGTCCGCTAGGGACAGGACAAGTCCGCACTTCGCAGAACGGGCAAATTAGGGTTTTCTAGATCGACGTAAATTTGGGAAAACGGGGTTGGATTTACATAAGAAAAAGAGAATAGAAGGTATACCAGGTGTTTAGGACTCCAATGGATCGAGAAACTTGGAGGTAGCACTTGGATCTTGATGATCTAGGGTTGGGGATGAACTTGGAGATGAATTGGTGATGAAGAACAAAACTTGATGGAGATCTTGATCCTCTTTCATTTCCTCCTCTTCTTCTTCTTGCTTGGTATCTCCTACTCCCTCCTTGGTGGCGGCTCTCCACGAACTAGGGTTTGGGTGGGGTGGAAAAGTGGCAAATAGATGTCAAGCCAAGGGGTGGGGTTGTTTATATAGAGGTGGAGGCTAGGGTTAGATGGATTTTGAGATTGAGAGGAGTAGAGGTCGGTTTAGAGTCCCACATGGGATCTAAAAGAGTTATGCACGAGTCCCTAGGACCACTTAACACGAAACCCAAGAAACAAGTCGTAAAACAAAAGATTAATTCTGAGTCACAAAATATCAAAGAAGTCCAAAAAGGACCGGACTAGTCCGAAGTTAGTCAGAGAGAAATCAGATAACTCTGGCAAAAAATCGGACAAGTCCGAATTTAGTCAGAGAGGAAAATGGACAAGTTCGCTGGAACACCGGACTAGTCTGGACAAGTCCAGGGACTTAGCAAATTTTCAAGGATTCTTTGAACACCGGACTAGTCCGCACAAAATCGGACAAGTCCAAAAGTGTCCAGAGGCAAAAACAGACTAGTCTGCAGCAAAAACGGACAAGTCTATTTGACTTCAAAGAGAAATCGGACAAGTCCTCACCAAAATTTGACTAGTCCGCACTTTCCAGAATTTTAAGTGCGGTTTTGTTTCAAATCAATTTTAAACTCATCCCTCTTTATGTGGATTAACGTTAAACATGTATATGAATGTATGTAGGACATGATGCATGAAAATGAGAGTGTTACAAACCTACCCCCCCCCCCCCCCCCCCCCCTTAAAATGAATCTCGCCCTCGAGATTCGACGCGAAAGAGAAGAGATAGGGAAATTCCTTCTTGAGATCATCCTCCAATTCCCATGTTGCTTCTTTTTCTGTGTGGAGCTTCCATTGAACTTTACAACATCTAATAACCTTGTTCCTTGTGACCCTCTCCTTGGTTTCAATGATTTTGATCGGTTGCTTGGCATAAGTCAAATCTGCCTCTATTTCCAATCCTTCCATTGGCACTTGTTCTTCCGGTACTCCCAAGCACTTCTTGAGCTGGGAAACATGAAAGACATCATGGACATCTGATAGATGAGCTGGCATCTCCAACTTATACGCTACTTCTCTTTTGTCCAAAATCTTTAATGGTCCAATGTAACGAGGTGCTAGCTTGCCTCTTATGTTAAACCTCTTATGACCCCTCATCGGTGACACCTTGAGGTAAACAAAATCTCCCACTTCAAAGGCTAATTTCCTTCTCCTATTGTCCGCATAGCCTTTTTGCCATGATTGAGCAGCTCTCAAATTTTCACGAATTATTTTGACTTGCCTTTCGGCTTCTTGCAACACATCCGGACCAAATACTTGAGTTTATCCTGCCTCATTCCAGAATAAAGGTGTCCTACACTTCCTTCCATAAAAGCTCTTCATATGGTGACATTTTCAAGCTTGCTTGGTAACTATTGTTGTATGAAAATTCTGCATATGGCAAGCTCTTGTCCCAACTTTTCCCATGCTTTAAAACACAAGCTCTTAACATGTCCTCTAAAATCTGATTGGTCCTCTCGATTTGTCCATCCGTTTGAGGGTGATATACTAATCTAAAATTCAACCTCGTTCCCAAAGCTTCATGCAATTTTTTCCAAAACCTGTAAGTGAATTGTGAACCTCTATCCGAGACTATCTTCTTCGGAACTCCAAGCAAACATACTATTCTTCCTATATACAGTTCCGCCAATTTCTCTTCATTATAGGTGGTCTTGACAGGAATAAAGTGGGCTGACTTAGTTAACCGATCCACAATTACCCAAATTGAGTCATATACGGATTGAGTACGCGGTAAACCAACTATGAAGTCCATACCGATCTCTTCTCACTTCCGTTTTGGGATCTTCAATGGTTGCAATAATCCAGCTGGCATTTGATGTTCCGCCTTGACCCGTTGACACACATCACACAATGCTGTGTATTCAGCTATGTCTTTTTCATGCTATCCCACCAATAGCAAGTCTTTAAGTCTTTGTACATCTTTGTACAACTAGAACGAATTGAATATGGCGAGTCATGTGCCTCTTTTAATATTTTCTCCCGAATATGCTTCACATTAGGAACGATAAATCCTTTTTCCATGCCATAAGGTACCATGTTCATCCTCATCAAATCTGAATTCTCTCCCTTCTTGGGTCTTTTCCTTGATTTCCTGAATTTCTTCATTCTTAGTTTGGCCCTCTCAAATTTCTTGCTCCAAAGTTGGGCCTAACTCCATCGTTCCCATCTCATTCGCAAATCTGAGGTTCAACTGTTCAAACTCCTTACATAACTCGGATGGTAATTCTCGAACTATGAGTTGATTACTTACTCCTTTTCTACTTAAAGCATCGGCCACTACATTAGCCTTCCCTGGATGATATTTGATTCCCAAATCATAATCTTTGAAAAGCTCCAAACATCATCGTTGCCTCAAATTCAGATCCGTTTGTGTGAAAATATACTTGAGACTCTTGTGATCCGTATAAATTTCACACCTATGTCCACGGATATAGTGTCTCCAGATTTTCAATGTGTGTACCACGGCTGCGAGTTCCAAATCATGCTTTGGGTAATTCTGCTCATGTTTCTTCAATTGTCTCGACGCATAGGCTACTACTTGACCTTCTTGCATAAGCACACATCGAAGTCCTTGTCTCGATGCGTCACAATAAATATCAAAACTCTTGGTTACATCCGGGAGTACCAAAACTGGGCCTGTTGTCAACCTCTTCTTCAACTCCTCAAATCTATTTTGACAAGCTTGAGTCCTTTGGAAAGCCTTCTCCTTCATTAGCAATTCCATCATTGGATTGGCTATCTTGGAAAAGTCCTTTAAGAACCGACGGTAATTTCCAGCAATTCAAAGAAAACTCCAGATTTCCTTTACATTCTGCGGGGGTTCCCACTTCAACACGTCTCTCACTTTTCTAGGGTCAACCGATACTCCTCCTCATGAGATGATATGACCCAAAAACGACACCTCTCTCAACCAAAACTGACACTTGTTGAACTTGGCATACAATTGATGCTCCCTCAATTTCTGCAACGTAAGACTCAAGTGTTCCTCATGTTCCTTCTCATCCTTCGAGTAGATCATAATGTCATCAATAAAAACCACAACGAACCTATCCAAGTACTCCATGAAGACCTTATTAATGAGGTACATAAAGTACGCAGGTGCATTGGTCGGTCCAAAGGACATCACAGTGTACTCATAAGATCCATATGGCGTCCTAAAAGCTATCTTGGGTATGTCCGATGGTCTAATCTTCATTTGAAAGTATACTGACCTCAAATCAATCTTAGAGAAGACACAAGCACCCTTCATATGATCAAACAGATCTTCTATGCGTGGCAAGGTGTATTTGTTCTTGATGGTCACCTCGTTGAGAGCTCGGTAATCCACGCACATCCTTTGGGATCCATCATTCTTGTCCACAAATAGAACGGGCGCTCCCCAAGGTGAAGAACTAGGGCGAATAAAACCTTTCTCTAGTTGCTCTTGAATTTGCTTCTTGAGCTCCGCTAATTCCATAGGAGGCAACCTATATAGCCTCTTAGCTATAGGTGCGGTTCCAGGTATTAAATCAATAACAAACTCAATGTCTCGATCAGGTGGAATACCTGGCAACTCGTCTGGGAAAACATCCAAAAATTCACACACCACCGGAATCTCCTCAATTGTGGCACCGTCCATATGATTCAGCTCCAATTGCTTCGGTGTGGTTTGAGATGCTTCAAATTCTACGGTGATCCCTTCCTCATTGGTCAACTTTACTATTTTTGTGGCACACTCAATAACTCCATTGTGCTTCCCAACCATTCCATACCTAGTATAATGTCCAATCCTCGAGAGTCCAAAACAATGAGGCTGGCGGAGAAGTCTACCCCCCTTATTCTAAGGCTTACATTTGGACATACTATATTTGTCCTCATCTCTCCTCCAGGAGACTTAACCAATAGAGTAAACTTCATATGAGAAATAGGCAAACTATACTTGGCGACATACTTCGATGCAATGAATGAATGCGATGCTCTAGAATCAAAGAACATAGTCAAGGGGTTGGAGTTGGCTTGAAACATACCAATGACCACGTCATCCGCTTGTTGAGAATCCTCTGTAGAGACATGGTTCACGTTGCCACGAGCAAAATTCTGCTGTCCATGGTTCCCTTGTGGCTGTCCTCCATTGGGTCTGGGTTTTGCCTCGGTGCATTGCTTCCTTGACCAAAGCCTAACTTAGGACATTGATGTGCAAAGTGTCCGGCTTCTACACATGTATAGCACTTCTTAACTCCACCAGAATTATTGGGACGAGCTTGATTCTGAGCATTTGCACCAGGGAAATTAGCATGAGGTGCATAAGGCATTGGAGGCCTAGGTGCTTGCATAACAGGGCGCTGCTGCATAAACTGAGTTGGGCGCGGTGCAAATCCAGTGTGATGGGTAGGCGCAAAAGAGCTGAAGTAAGGCGCATTGGGCGGTGCAAAGCGAGGGCGCACATTACTTCCTTGCGGCTGTCCTTGATATGGCGCCTTCCTCTTGTTATCCTGTACCATCTCATGAATCTTTTTCTCAACCACAATTGCTTTGTCCGTAAGCTTCTGAAAATTGGCAAAATCACAATTGAGCAATTGCACTTGGATTTCATTGTTGAGGCCCCTCATAAACATGTATTGCTTCTGGCTGTCTCGACTAACATCTTCAGAGGCATATCTTGAAAGTTGAGTGAATTTATTGAGATATTCACTTACACTCTATCTTCCTTGCCTCAATTTCTCGAACTCTTGCCTCTTCAAGATCATAACTCCCTCCAGCACATAATGAGAACGGAAGCTCTCCTTGAATTCGGCCCAAGTGATCCTCTCCTGATACTCATGAGCATTGCAATAAGAATCCCACCAATCCGTAGCTACTCCAACTAGTTGATGAGAAGCAAATAAGACCTTCTCCCGGTCACTGCATTGGACAATAGCAAGCTTCTTCTCCACGGACTTGAACCAATCATCCACATCCATAGGGTCAGCGGCTTGAGCAAAGGTTGGCGGCCTAGTCCTCATAAACTCTCCCAACCGGTTATGAGGAGGTCGAGGTGGCGGTGGAGGCATGTGGGGATGATGGTTGATGTTGCCAGCCTGCAGCTGTCCCATAGTTTGTATCATGATCTGCATGAGCTGGTTCTGCATAGCCAATAGCTGCTCAATGTTGATAGCTCCTTGGGCAGGTCCTTGTCCATTGTTGTTCTGGGGTACTCCATTGTTCTCCTCCTCATCTTTACCATCCCTCTGGTTGCGAGTCCTCACCATCTGAAGAAAAGCAATAGGTAAGAATTGGAAAACATCCCCAACTATATGCATCAAGTGATATGAAACTAGACAACTAACTAGCCTACGTGGACATGGCAATGCTATAACATCCCAAAATCCTCTATTAAGCACACAAGCAAGCAATATATTGCAAACAGCACACCAACCAAAAACACATCGCTTCCTGAGTGCTCCTATGTGCTCTAAAGTGTCCATTCTATCTAGGCTGCACCCTATGGTCAACCTGTGGCTCTCATACCAATCTGCGACACCCGGTTCCGAAAATAAACCAAGTGAACACATATGTGTGCCCAGGATGTTCAACACACATACACAAGTGCATCACAAAAGCATATACAGACAATTACCACAGGACAAGATTGATTAACAAAATTTTAATTACAAAAATCATATCATCCTTGAATACAAGTTCTAATGAATATTAATAACAAGTTCAACTATTGCAGCGGAAATACTCTAATAAGCAACTAAGCAAAATGGATAGCGCAACTCCAACACTCCACAGGCAAGCTGACGGCAGACACGGCCTAGAACTCCGTATTATCGTCATTAAACTCCCAATCCTGACCTGCAACTGTTGGGAGGGGGGGATTGCAAGAGTGAGTACATGTCGTACTCAACGAGTGTGGAAAGTATGACATGTGGTTGATTCAAATGATCAATATAATAATGGCTAAGTGTTCACAAGTACATCAAAACATTTGGAAAACAATATGTATTATGTATGTGAAGTAATCCCATCATAAACCATAATTAAATACATAGCACCAGTCCATATTCCATATTTGTCATCCATAATTCCACATTTCACCATTGCCAACAATCATATTCAATAGCAGAAATTAATCCATAATGAGCCATAACCATTACCAAACCATAACCATACCATAAGCATCCGAAAAACCAAGTTCCTTCTAATCATGTGAGGGTCCAGATTGCTCATAATCGGGAGCACGGCTATCATGATAGTTATAAACACACTCTGCAAGGGATGTACCACTTTACCCACGTGTTTGTGATTTCATCACCTTTCGATGACTATGGAATCTCAAATATGCCGTGTCACACTTCCTTAGGTGTGTGGCCAAGAGATCACAAAATATCCTTTACAAAGGGATTACTAGCCTATTTAGACCCCACTGAGGTTTCACTGGCCACGATGCCTCCAACCGAGCACATCTTCAGCCAAGGGCCCCCTCTTGAGCCATTCAGATCCCAGGGTAGTCCCACCAATCATAAACAAACCCAATCCGACTACCCCTTCCCCGAGCATCCTTAATGGTCCAAATAGCACTGGCAAAGCCCTAATTAATCAACTATGCCACACCCATACTTGGCCTCTTGGTGGCACTGTAAATCCTGGATGGTCGCTCCACGAACCGGTCCTTAGATCTAAAGCAAGAAAAACCACCATAACATCCAATCCATCCACATACCAGGCTTGCTTAGATCACCCATTACCATATATATTTAACCAGTTCATGTCAACCACAATCTCATTAATGCATAATTAAATTAAGTAGTGTAGTTGTTCTTCCATCCCAATTAATTAAGCAAAGCAAAAAGGTAAAAATCCCATCCCAACTCTCTACCATATATTCCAGGTGACAAGGGTGGTTAAACAAAGCTAGTAAACTTCCTACCATTGGATTTTCCGTCAAATTGTTACAGCATGCAGTTTTGCAAACAAAACATTTATTTTCAAAACAGGATCAATATGCTTCAAGGACACTTTCCTTGCTCTTGCGGTTGATTAGGGTAAAAGCCTTCAAACTCTTGGTGTTGTAGATCCTCCGCAACACTCTCTAGTCGCAAATCCATCTAACCCGCACAATAACAATACAAGACAAGAAACACAATCAAAGAGTGCACAAATATTACTCAATATGACATGATATGCATGATTAATGCAAATGCATGGTGGAACTTGCTACTAGATTGCCTTTAATGATCACTAACTAGTCCTAATAGATTTTAACAAGTTTATACAGGTTTGGATTTGATTAGATCAAATTTTAGAATTAATTCAACACAATTTAACCAGGAAAATCAGACTAGTCCGCTAGGGACCTGACAAGTCCGCACTTCACAGAACGGGCGAACTAGGGTTTTCTAGATCGACGTAAATTTGGGAAAACGGGGTCGGATTCACGTAAGAAAAAGAGAATAGAAGGTATACCAAGTGTTTAGGACTCCAATGGATCGAGAAACTTGGAGGTAGCACTTGGATCTTGATGATCTAGGGTTGGGGATGAACTTGGAGATGAATTGGTGATGAAGAACGAAACTTTATGGAGATCTTGATCCTCTTTCGTTTCCTCCTCTTCTTCTTCTTGCTTGGGATCTCCTACTCCCTCCTTGGTCGCGGCTCTCCACGAACTAGGGTTTGGGTGTGGTGCAAAAGTGGCAAACAGATGTCAAGCCAAGGGGTGGGGTTGTTTATATAGAGGTGGAGGTTAGGGTTAGATGGATTTCGAGTTTGAGAGGAGTAGAGGCCAGTTTAGAGTCCCACATGGGCTCTAAAAGAGTTAGGATAGGATAGATTGACCTTTGTTCGATCTTTCGATCGTAACTTGAGTTTCTCTCGACGGATTTAAGTGATTCTTCTTGTGTTTTCTTCGTGGCTTGATTCTATCTGATATATATCACTTTTGTCACGGTGCAACATGTTTAGATAAGTCTCACACACGATTTATTTAACAGATCATTTTTCTGCCGAAGGGGTGTGGGTTTAATTGTTTCCGCTGCATAAGATTTTTTAAATCTACCATTCACCCCCCTCTGGTAGCTTTCCGCGTGCTCTTCGATCATACAGATCATTTGTTTCACGACTTGTTTCTTGGGTTTTACGTTAAGTAAGCCAAGGGACGTCGTGCCTAACTCTTTTAGAGCCCATGTGGGACACCAAACCGACCCCTACTCATCTCAAAACTCGAAATCCACCCAACCCTAGCCTCCACCTCTATATAAACAACCCCACCCCTTAGTTTGACATCTATTTGCCACTTTTTAACCACACCCAAACCCTAGCTCGTGAATAGCCGCCACCAAGGAGAGAGGAGGAGATCTAGAGCAAGAAGAAGAAGAGGAGGAAATGAAAGAGGGTCATGATCTCCATCTAGTTTTGTTCTCCATCGCCAATTCACCATCAAGTTCTTCATCAACCCTAGATCATCAAGAATCGAGTGTTGCCTATAAAACCCTTGATTCTTCAGAGTTATAGACACTTGGTATACCTTGTACATCCTCTTCCTTACATGAATTCAACCCCAAATTTCCAAATTCACGTCGATCTAGAAAACCCTAGTTCGCTAGTTCCGCGGAGTGCGGACTAGTCTGGGCCCTAGCGGACTAGCCCAATTTTCCTTGTTAATATGTGTGAAATTAATTCTAAAATTGAATTGAATCAATTCCAAACCTGTACAAACTTGTTAAAAACTATTAGAACTAGTCGGTAGACATTATTAACAACTTATTCACTAGTTTTACCTTGCATTTGCATTAATCATGCATGTCATGTCATATTGAGTAATATTTGTGCACTCTTTGATTGTAATTCTTGTATTGTATGTTTATTGCAAGGATTAGACGGATTTGTGCTAGAGAGTGCTGCGGAGGATCTCCAACACCAAGAGTTTGAAGCCTTTGATCCTAATCAAGTCCAAGAGCAAGGCAAGTGTCCTTGAACATATTGATCCTATTTTGACAATTAAATGTTTTGTTTGCAAAACTGCATGCTTCTGTCAATTTGATGGCAATCCTAAGATAGGAAGTTTACTAGTCTTGTTTAACCACCATTGTCACCTGGAATTCATGGTAGAGAGTCGGGATTGGTTGTTTACCTTCTTGCTTCGCTTAAATAATTAGGATGGGAAGACAACTATACCACTTAACTTAATTATGCAGTTATGAGATTATGATTAACATGAACTGGTCAATATGATGTGGTAATGGGTGATCTATGCAAGCCTGGTATTGTGGATGGGTTGGATGTTATGGTTGTTTGCCTGCTTTAGATCTATGGACCGGTTCGTGGAGCGACCATCCAGGATGTACAGTGCCACCACAAGGCCAAGTATGGGTGCGGCATTGGTGGTTAATTAGGGCTTTGCAAGTGCTAATTATAGCATTAAGGATGCTCGGGGAAGGGGTAGTCAGATTGGATTTGTTGATGATTGGTGGGACTACCCTAGGATCCGAATGGCTCAAAAGGGGGCCCTTGGTTGAAGATGTGCTCAGATGGAGACATCACCACTGGTGAAACCTTAGTGGGGTCTAAATAGGCTAGTAATCCTGTTGTAAAGGCTATTTTGTGATCTCTTGGCCACACGCCGACGGAAGTGTGAGATGGCATAATAGAAGTTCTAGTCACTAAAAGGTGATGAAATCACAAACACGTGGGTAAATTGGTACAACCTCTACAGAGTGTGTCTAAAAACTATCATGATAGTCGTGCTCCCGATTATGAGCGACTTGGACCCTCACATGATTAGGGGAAAACATGGGATTTGGTTATGGTTTGGTAACGGTCATGGTTTGGTACTTGTTATCAATGGTAACATGGTTATGGCTGGTTATGAATTGAATTATGGTACTGGTAATGGTGAAATCTGGTATATGGATAATGGTATACGAATATGGACTTGTACTATGTTAATAATTATGATTATGATGGGTTTACTTCACATACATATAATATATTGCTTTTCAAATGTTTTACTGTACTTTTCAGAACTTAGCCATTATTATTGTCGTCATTTGAACCAGATGCATGTCATACTTTCCACACTCGCTGAGTACGACATGTACTCACTCTTGCAATTCCCCCAAGAACAATTGCAGGTCATGATTGAGAGTATAATGATGATAATACAGAGTTCTAGGTTGTGTCTGCCGTCAGCTTTGCCTGTGGTGTTGCTTGGAGCACTACCTTTAGCTTAGTTTGCTTAGCTATTTAGTTTGCTTAATCAGTTTATTCTATTGCGTTAGTTGAAACTTGTCATTAATATTCATTAGAGATTGTATTCGAGGATATTATGAATTTTGTAATAAAAGTACCTGTTTAATAATTTGAGATGTGGTAATTGTCTGTATATCGTTTCTGATGCCCTTGTGTATGTGTGTTGAACATCCTGGGCACACATATACTGCACTTGGTTCATTTTTCGGAATCGGGTGTCACACTTCTAATTCTTCATCACTTCATTTTTCACCTTTTTGAGTGCACCAAACTTTGTTATTTTAGTTGACCTGCATTCATCTCGACAAGTTCATTGGATCTCATTTGTTTGTCATCAATCGTCCAAAACCCACAAGGGATTGCCTAGATGCACTTTCAATCTCCCCCTTTTTGGTGATTGATAACAACGAATCGAGATTTCACAATTACGAGTAAAATTTGATTTTCATAAAGTGTGCATATGTGAGAATAATAAATGAGCAACAAAAACTTCCCACATATATGCACTCTTTATGGTGTGGTGCCTAACAAGTGTGTGATCAAAAAGATGTGATGAGCAATACATAAGAAATTAACAATTATAGAAACAATCATCACATTATCATTAAACTAGGCATCACACTTTAAATAAAGTAGGCACATCCAAAATATTAAATAATTTTAAATTAAGATACATGTCCTCAATCACAAGTCCTTAATGGCCTAATGACTACAAAATAGAAGGCTAGTCTCAATCTCTCCCCCTTTGGCATCAAGGAACCAAAAAGGGAAAAAATGAGTGGACCCACTCATAGTCATTGCCTCCCTCACTCTCAGTCCTCTCTTCATCTTCTTCTTCATCTTCAGGTGCTTGAGGAGGAGGAGGAGGGCAGATGTGCTAGCTAGTCCGAATGAAGACATCTCTTGCTCAGTTACAGGTGCCATCTCAGTGACATCTTCTTCAGATTCTTTTGAGATCTAAGGTGACCCCACTGGCTCTATTTCCAGCTTCTCATAAATTGCTTTGATATTGGCCTTCACATATCGTTGATGCTTCTTCGTGGCCAGACTGTCCTTGTGCTGCTTGATTTCCACATTGCGACAGGAAGCAAAGATGGATGAGAGAATCTGCAGTATTCCACTAGATGACTCTCTAGGAGGTGGAGGAGTAGGAGCAGCAGCCTAAGATCTTGTGCCTTCTTGAGCCCTCTTAGATCTTTGTTCCTCTGCAGGTGAGGTAGGAGCAGAGGGGACAGTGTAGATAGTAGGGATCTTGGGCCTGAGGCTAGTATGAGGCACATCGTTGACAAATTCAAGTTTTGTCACCTTCTCAATCATATACATGATGTAGGGTGCATAGACACAGGACCTATTAGAAGTGATGGAGATCATCACAATGTCATTGTACATGTACTGAAAGACATTGAAAGGCCTTCTCCTGCTGATCACCTTCATCAATGTCCTAAGTGTGCCCTGAATAGTCCCTTCATCTCCTTCCTTGGGAGCTATGGTTTTCCTCAGGATCCTGTTTAGAACAGCAAAGAAGGTTTTCAAGTACTTTGTAGTTGGAGATTTGAATGGCATCCTTGTATCATAGAGAAAGTCAAGCTGATCTTTCTCCAGAGGCTTCAGGTTGTGGATGATGATGTCATTTTCCAAAGAATATTCAAGGTGAAGAATTCTGGCAAATTCTTCATATGCGACACTATACTTTGCTCCATGTGTCATCCATACCATTTCTTATCTATCACCACGAGAAAAGTAAAGAGTGGAGTAGAATTTAGTGATGACTTCAATGTTCTAGTCCCACTGGAATCTAGATCCTTCAGTCCATGTCGCTCCAATGCCTCTAGGGCCTCTTGATAAGCTTGGCATCTCTTAGACTGGAGGTAGGTGATATCCACCCACTGACTTTCTATCACTGGATTCCTCTTCTTCAAGTATACATGCTCATAATAGTCAGCATGGAAATTGCTCCGGAATCTTCAGCTGATTGTTTGGGCTGATCATAGACTTCTACCTTTCTGAACTTGTCAGCTAGGTCACCCCCTTTACTAGCGAAATCAGCACTAGATGGCTGTCTGTTGCGGTGAGTAGGAGCTTTCATCTTCAAAGGGCCAATAGGACCACTAGCAAGTCCTTTGCCCTTGTCGAGAGTTCTCTTGGGCCCCGATGAACTTCTAGTAGCATCCTTGCCCTGTGCTTTCTTCACTACCACTCTCCTTCCTTTAGAAAGGGTGTCGTCAGAAGTAGGGGAGTGAACATTGTGGTCATGTCTTTTCTTTATCACCCTCTCTTTGGCTCTTTGCACTCGATCACATTCTCGCTCTTCATCATAGTTAAAAGAACTATCCTCTGATCCCAAAGACATCGTGCCTGACAAGGAAGTTCAAGGATTTGATAAGAATTGATTTGAGATTATGTGCAAATAGTAATTTATGGGTTCAAATTGTCAGATACCGAACTTGTATGTTTTCATAGTGTGGACTTGTTCGGAGTACCGGACTTGTCCGCACTTGAGCACCGAACTAGTACAGTCTGGTATAAGAACCCTAATTTCCTATTTTCAACAAATCTAGCTCGAATCGATTCAAAATAACTAGGAAATGGTAGGAGTACATCTAGAAGAGTAATGCATGCCCTAGGAGTCAATTAAAATATGCAAGAATCAAGAAAATTTGAGAGCTAGGTTTTGAGGATATCTTACCAAAAAATTTGAGATTTGCGTTGAAGGGGCGGAGTAGAGGCCGAATTAGTCCGGAGTGGACAAACTTCGCACTAAGGAGGAGATTTCCCTTGAATAAATCCGCGTTTTTGATGGCTATAAGTGGAAATCACCTTTGGAGCTCATGGTGGAGGATAGAGAGTGCGAAGGAGATTGTGGAAGATGGAAGATGAGCTCCTGGCGGTGGATTAGGGTTAATCCCGACATATCCAGACTAGTCCGATCGATACCAGACAAGTCCAGTATGCCGGACTCAGGCCGAACTAGTCTGTGGCAACAAACTAGTCTGATGCTGACGCCGGACAACTCTGGTGTCAGCGGGACAGAACAAAATTGAATCAACTAGATTTTTGTTGTTTGATCTAATAGTGATCTCAACGACATTATTTCACAAATAATCTTGATGAACATCACCAGTAAGCAATCAACAATCATACAATGGCCATAATTTACCATGATTCACTAATTTAAATAGTTCTCAAGAGAAAATTGAGATAAGGAACAATTTTTTGCACAAATGATTAAACTTTGAAATAACAATTAGGTGTGCAATGTTTCAATCTACATTTCTAGAGTCAAGTATATTTAACTCGTTTCTTAGCTCACAAAACCTCTTTTCATCTAGTGGCTTTGTGAAAATATCTGCAAGTTGTTTTTCAGTCCTAACATGTGAGATTACTATGTCACCTTTTAATGAATGATCTCATATAAAATGGTGAAAAATATCTATGTGCTTAGTTCTGGAGTGCTCTAGTGGGTTGTGTGCAATTTTTATAGCACTCTCATTATCACATAGGAGTGGAATATGGTTCAGATTGTAACCATAATCCCTTAGAGATTTTGGTATCCAAAGTAGTTGTGTGCAACAACTATTGGTTGCAACATACTCCGCTTCGGCTGTGGAAAGAGGAACGGAGTTTTGCTTTTTAGGTGACCATGAAACTAGGGATCTACCAAGGAATTGGCAAGTCCCCGACGTGCTCTTTCTATTGACTTTGCATCCTGCATAGTCGGCATCGGAATAAACTATCAAGTTAAACTTGGATCCTTTGGGATACCAAAGGCCCAAGTAGGGTGCGTGCACAAGGTATCTTAAGATTCTTTTTACAGCTATTAAATGACACTCTTTAAGTGCGGCTTGAAACCTTGCACACATACACACACTAAGCATAATATCTGGCTTAGATGCACATAAATAGAGTATTGAGCCAATCATATACCGATATACCTTTTAATACACATTTGTACCATCTTCGTTGAGATTGAGATGTACGATAGTTGCCATGGGTGTCTTCATGGGCTTGACCTTGTCCATATTGAACTTCTTGAGGATGTCCTGCATGTACTTGGTTTGGCTTATGAACGTGCCTTATTGCTTCACTTGGAATCCCAAGAAAAACTTCAATTCCCCAATCATCGACATGTTGAACCTGTCTGTCAAAATCTTGCTAAACTCTTCACAAAATGACTTATTCGTAGAACCAAAGATGTTATCATCAACATAGATTTGAAATACAAATAGATGATCATCAAAGTGTTTTGTGAACAAAATATAATTAGCTTTTCCAATTTTAAAACCATTTTGAGTCAGAAAATCTCTAAGGCACTCATACCAAGCTCGAGGAGCTTGTTTGAGGCCATAGAGAGCCTTACGCAGTTTAAAAACATGGTTGGGGTGCTTTTGATCTTCAAATCTTGGTGGCTGCTCCACGTACACTTCCTTCTTAATTGGTCCGTTAAGAAAGGTACTTTTGACGTCCATTTGATACAACTTGAAATTATGGTGAGTACCATATGCCAATAAAATACAAATGTGCTCAAGTCTAGCTACGGGAGCGAAAGTTTCACCGAAGTCCAAACCTTCGACTTGTGAGTAACCTTTAGTCACAAGTCTCGCTTTATTTCTCGTTACCACTCCATGTTCATCTTGTTTGCTCCGAAATACCCATTTGGTTCTAACGATGTTTGCCTTTGGTCTTTCAACAAGTTCCCACACTTCATTTCTCCTGAAGTTGTGCAACCCCTCTTGCATTGCAATCACCCAATCTGGATTCTTTAATGCTTCTTCTACCCTGTATGGTTCTAGAAAAGAGACAAAGGAGTAATATTCACAAAAATTAGCTACACGAGATCTAGTAGTTACTCCCTTAGCAATGTCTCCAATGATGTTGTTGACGGGGTGACCCCTTGGTACACTTTGATGTACTCTTGGGTGAGGGACTTGTGAAGTAGCCTACACTTAATTGTCTTCATATTCATTGTATCCCCCTAGATCATTGCTTCTGTGGTTATATTGATCTTTCAGGTCTTCCTAATCTTGATCATGTGCATGAGCTCCCCCTTGATCATTGCTTCCCTGTTGAGGTTCATCTTGTGCACTTGAGTCTTGTGGTTGCTCTTGAGGTTGAATATCACCAAGTGCCATCCTCGTAAATGCTTGACATGGAGCTTCTTCTTGATCTAGCACACACTTATCAACTTGCTCCACTTGGGAGCCGTTAGTTTCATCAAACGCTACATCACGTGCTATTTCAACAAGGCGAGAGACTTTGTTGAAGACACGATAGGCGTAGGCGTTCGAATCATAACAGAGCAAGAACCCTTCATCAGATTTCGAAGCAAACTTCGAAGTCCTCGGTTTCATATTCAGAATAAAACATTTGCAACAAAATACTTTAAAATATGAAACATTTGGTTTGTTACCGGTGAGAAGTTCATATGGCATTTTCTTCAAGAGTCGGTGAAGATACAACCGGTTTGTAGTGTGACAAGTGGTGTTCACCGCTTGAGCCCAAAACCGGTCTGATGTCTTGTATTCATCCACCATTATCCTCACCATCTCAATTAGTGTTCTATTTTTCCTTTCGGCCACCCCGTTTTGTTGAGGGGAGTAGGGTGCCAAAAATTAGTGCTTTTTTCCTTCTTCATCTAGGTACTCCTCAACTTGTGTATTCTTGAATTATGTATTGTTGTCACGTCTAATGTTCTTCACAATTGAAGAGAATTCGTTCTAAGCTCTTTTCAGGAATTTCTAGAGGATTCCCTGAGTTTCTGATTTATCATACAAGAAAAATACTCATGTGAATCTTTAAAAATCATCAACAATAAATAAACCATATTTGTTACTGCTGATGATTATATAAGCAATTGGATGAAAAAGGTCCATGTGAAGAAGTTCCAGCGGTCTTGTAGTAGTCATCACGTTCTTGGTAGGGTGCAGTGCTCCAACTTGTTTTCCCGCCTGGCATGCGCTGCAAGGCCTATCTTTCTCAAAAACAACATCCTTTAAACCTCAGATGTGACCACCTTTTAGAACTCTCAGCAGATTTCTCATCCCAACATGGGCTAGTAGTCTATGCCATGACCATCCCATGTTAGTTTTAGCAACCAAGCAAGTGTTGAGTTCAGCTTTATCTTTGTTGAAGTCAACAAGATAAACTTTTCCCTTCAATATTCCCTTGAATGCAATCGAGCCATCACTTCTTCTAAAAACGGTCACACCCTCATTAGTGAATAAACAGTTATAACCTTTGTCGTATAGCTGAGATATGGACAGAAGGTTATAATATAAAGAATCTACATGTAAAACATTCGAGAGAGTTGAGAAGAGATTTCAATTTTACCGCTACCAAGGACCTTTCCATTGCTGTTGTCTCCAAAGTATATCCCTTCACTTGGATCTACGTTGCACTCATACTCCATGAACATATTCCTCTCTCCAGTCATGTGATTGGTGCATCCGCTGTCTAGCACCCATTTTGATCCACCAGAGAAGTAGGCCTGCAAAACAGAATTATTCCTTGGTTTAGGTACCCAAGCTTGCTTGGGTCATTTCAGGTTAGTCACAAGAGTCTTGGGAACCCACACACAAGTTTTTTAGTTCTTGTGGCGTGGCCCTGCATATTTAGCAAATACATGTCCAAACTTGTCTTTCATAAGTACACAAGAAGCATCAAAAGTGCAAAATAGTATTTGCAAGTCAGATTCACGTGATGTTTCCTTAACAAAAGTGATTTTCTTCTTAGCATGAACATTAGTGGACATGTGTTTGTTCTTGTTAAACCCAAGACCATCTTTGATGTTAGGAGGTCTAGTGACCATATATGCACTATGTGCATATTTCATCTTCTCTTTGTCAATGATGCCACTTTGGGAAGGATGCTTAGCTTGAGAAGTAGAAGAATCTGCTTTGACAACATTTTTCTTAATGGAACATGTGCATGTTGTAATTTTGTCAGACTTACACCTTTGGAAGGTGAGCTTTTGAAGGAGGAGGAGTCACTTTGCTTGAGTGACTCAACTTGCACTTCAAGAATCTACAAGTTAGCAAGTTCATCCTTGATTGTAACGTGTGAGTCTTCTAGCTTTGAGTAAGTTTCCTTAATCAAGGCTAGGTCATGCTCACATGACTTGCTCTTCTCCTTTTCAAGCTCAAGGAGTTTCTCAACCTCTTGATACCTCTTCCTTTCATGAATGAGCATATCTTCTGGTCGGTTGACAAGGTCCTCCTTCTCAAAGATTTCATTCGACAACATTTTCATTTTCTTCAATGCAGTTTTACTTAGTCCCCTAAACATCTCCTCATTTTCACTAGAGCTATCAAAATCATCAATAGAGGAACGAGGGGGAAGTAATTCGAGACTTTTTCTTGTCTTCTTTAGCCATAAGGCAAGTGTGATTGTGTGTCTCCCGTCCTCCCTTGTTTGGGAAGAGTGTAGACCTCTTGGTAGGCTTCTTGATGGCAATGGTGACCATCTTCTTTTCTTCATCGGAGGAGGACTCGTCATTTGAGTCCCACTCCTTGCCAATATGCCCTTGATGATCTTGCCTTTTTTCTAAAGATTTTCTTTTCTTGAGGCTTCATTTCCTTATTCCTCTTAATCTCTTCATAAGTGCAATGAACCATGGAGTGACCGTACTTGCCACAGTTATAGCAGGTACGTCGAGCCTTGGATTTTCTCTTTTCTTTGCTCCTCCCTTCATTCGAGTTGTTGTCGTTTCTTATTTTCATCATGCACTTGAATTTCTTGATGAAGAGTACCGTCTCTTCATCATCTAGGTCAGTGCTCACATCACTTGTGTCTCCTTCATCTTGAGCTTCACGGGTTTCCTTTCCTTTAGACTTACAAGTTGCTTTGAGATCAACTTCCTTCTTTTTAGAGGAGGTGTGCTCAGTTAGGTCTTTGATGTACTGGGCTTCCTTCTCCATCATCTCATGGTTTATAATTTTGCCCAATAGTTCATCCGAATCATTTTGTGAAACCCTCGGCTTTCTCGGATCATTGAGCATAAGGTGACGATTCTTGGCATGAAGGCTCTAATCATCCTTTTGACCACCTCATGGTCAGTCCACTTCTTTCTTCCATAGGTGCGGATCTTGGTAATAAGCGCCTTCATCCGGTTGTATGTGTCTTGAGGTGATTCACCTTTCTCAATGGCAAATCTCCCCAATTCTCCTTCAAGCATCTCAATTTTGTCTTCTCGAACTAACCTATTTCCTTCATGAGTTGTTTTAAGTGTATCCTAGATTTCTTTTGCGCTTTTCTAATCTATTGATCTTGGTGAACTCCTCCGGACTCAGTGATGAGGTAATCATTGCAATGGCTTTTGCGTTGCGGTGAATTTCTTGTTCTTGTTCCGAAGTTAGTTCTTTGTACGTATTCGGGATATCTACACCTGTACACACAATATGCCAAAGACTGGTATTCAAAGAGATTAGATGCATTTTCATATTATATTTCCACATGGTGTAGTCATTTCGGCCAAATTGTGGAGACTTTCCCATGGGAATAGAAAGATAATGGTTATTTGTATTAAGAAGATTGTAGTTGTAAGAATATCGGGAGTAATCGTGATGACCACTCCAAGTCGTCTTCTAGTCCTCTTTTTCTCTTTGGCTCAGGAGTTTCTTCCTTAGAAGTGCCTTGAGGTGACGCACTTCTTCATTTTCATGTTGATTTTCCCTAAGTACATCGAATGCTTTTGTATCTTGCTCTTCTTCGGTGTTGGACACCCCCGGAATCTCGTTGTTCTTCTCAGAGGCCATTGATCTCTCTGAGCGGTAAATCTCGTCGATGGAGAACCTCACTCTAATACCACATGAATGTGGCTTAGAGGAGGGTAAATAGGCTTTGATAATTTCCTGCACACTTAATCAAATGGTCAAATGATTGATAGACCGGACTTGTCTTGTTGGTGGTGCGGAATAGTCCTGTGTGCTAAATGTGTGTCGAGTTGATTAAGTGTTGATTCAGGAATTAAACTTTATAGCAGCGGAAATTTGAACAACTTATGAGATCACTTGAATTATCAATCAATATCGTGAAGTTACACATGAAAAGCAACTGCAATTCAAGTTATAAGTTTGATCAATTGTGTGCCCTTATTAATGAAGATGCAAAAACAAAGAAGAACGCAGCACACTGATTTTTACTGAGGTTCAATCTCACCAAAGAGATCTACTCCTGGTTGAGGAAGCCCACGCAGAGCCGGGTTTCTTCAAACCCTTTTCCTTCTTCAAGTCACCACACAAGGCTGACTTGATTCCACTATCACGGGTAATCGCCGAGTTTATTGGGCAACCTCACACGTTGAGGGCTCCCACATGAATTACAACGAAAAGATGATCAAATACACTCGACAAAATTACAAAGAAAAACACGAGTGTGAAGAGATCAAACCTCAATAGCTCAATGAAGCGTAGACAACGATCTCCCAACCCCAAATCTGAATACTCAATTGATTTTCACCTTTGAGGACTTTAGATGCGTGGGGAGATGTGTTTTTGGGCTCTTGGGACAAGTGGCAGTGCTAGGGTTTGAGTTGTGAACTGTAGAATGCGTCAAATCTGTTTGTGAGGTCGTGGATCTCCTATTTATAGTATTTCCAAAATTGTTATCGTTAGGGATCACGACGACTGGATGAGTCCGTACTTGCGATCGGACTTGTCCGGTGTGCTGTGTAAAAGTCGGCGTGAAATGTGCAGCACACTAGAAACCCTAGATTGTGTGAGGTGTACCGGACTAGTCTGGTAGGTGTCCGAACTTGTTCGGTGCCCTGTGTATTGAAACATCAGAAACATTCTCGGACTAGTCTGGTCCATAAACAGACTTGTTCGATGCATAGTGTTGTGAGACTCCAGAGAGTTTCCCAGACTAGTCCGATACATGAACGGACTTGTCCGGAGCACAGTGTTACGATATTACAGAAACTCTAAGAGACTAGTACGGTTCTGAAACTGACTAGTCCGATACATTGTGTTTTGAAAATCCAGAGAGTTGATCAGACTAGTATGGTTCATGATCGGACTAGTTCGGTGCACTGTGAATCTGGACAACAGAGAGTTGAACGGACCAGTCCGGTCCGTGCACGGACCAATCCAGTGCTCAATGAACTTTTAGTTTGATTTTAAGCCCTTAACCATACGCAAAGACTTGAGCTCTTGGGATGTGTCTCTCACACACATCTTATACACATAAATCTACTTTGCGCTTCATTTATCACTTGGGGTCTTCTCATTCTTCGTCACTTCATTTTTCACCATTTTAAGTTCACCAAACTTTCTTATTTTAGTTGACCTGCATTCATCTCAACAAGTTCATTAGGATCTCATTTATTTGTCATCAATCGTCCGAAACACACAAGGCTAGATGCACTTTTAGGAAGAACAAGTGCCAATGGAAGAATTGGTATTAGAGGTAGATTTGACTTATGCTGAGCAATTGGTCAAAATCTTGGAAACGAAGGAGAAAGTAAAAAGGAACAGGGTGATTCAATGGTCCAAAGTACAATGAAAGCATCATACAGAATTAGAAGCAACTTGGGAGCTAGAAGATGATTTCATGAAAGAATTTCCCTATCTCTTCTCTTCTACATCGAATCTCGAGGGCAAGATTCATTTTAAAGGGTGTAGGTTTGTAACACCCTCATTGTCATGAATAATGCATTGCATACGTCTTATACAAGTTTAAAATTAAGACATGTAAAAATTAACAAGATTAAAATGAATTTAGGCTTAATCAGAAAATTTTAGTGTGTCAGGGTGTGGACTTGTCCTGTCTGAACCCCGGACTAGTCCGGTATTCCCTTTCTGTTTCAGAAAAAAGATTCAGTTTCTTCAGAAGTGCGGACTTGTCTGGCCATAACCCCGGAATAGTCATGTGTCCCCATCTTCATTCAGAAAAATTCAAATTCTTCAGAGTCCAGACTTGTCCGACACAATGTGTGGACTAGTTTGGTTGAGTCTCTGACGATGTCCGGACTTGTTTGATTTCGAGCGGTCTAGTCTGATTTTATCCAGAATTTTAGTCCGAAAGTGTTTTATTCTGCAACCCTGGACTTGTCTGGCCTTATACACCGGACTAGTCCGATGTAGCCTCTGTCCCAAACGGACTTGTCCAGTCCCAATCGCAGACTAGTTCGGCCTTCAGACACCAACTCGGATTCTGTTATTTCTCCACAATTAGTTTTGGGTAATTGCCTTAATTGGGCCCAAGAACTTTGTGCCCAACCTGAGAGGATCCCAAGTGGACCCCACCCTGGCCTCCACCCACCTTAGACTCGAAATTCATCAAACCCTACCTTCCCACCTCTATATAAACACCCACCACCCCAATTTTTCATCTCTTTGCTGCAAATTGAGAAACCCCAAACCCTAGTTCATGTGCCACCATCAAGAAGGAGTTCAGATGTAAGGAGGAAGAGAGAAACACTAAGAAGGGCCAATCAAGATCAATCTTAATCAATTCTTCGACAATTGACGTTCTTCATCCAAAATCTTCATCAACTCATCTCCACCAACCCTAGATCATTGAGATTCAAGTCTCACATCCAATTCTTGATCTTTGGATCTCTAAACATGTGGTACACCCTCTACATCCAAGTTTCTACATTAATTCAACCCCAATTCTCGCTGATCAGAAAACCTAAATTCTAGTTCTGATCAGGGCGGACTAGGCCGGCCTCTGAAACCGGACTAGTCCGATATATGAATCTGTTTAGTGTTGAATTAATTCCAAATTGATTCGAATCAATTACAAACCTATCCAAACATGTGAAAAACTATTGTAACTAGTTAGTAGACAATAATAGCAACTCATCAACAAGTTTTACCTCACAATTGCATTAATCATGCATATCATGGCAAATTGAGTACTATATGAGCATTATTTGATTGTAATGTGTCTTCTGTATGTTTGTCGCGTGGAATAGAAGGTTTGCTCTAGAGGGTGTCGTCGAGGACTTCCAGCACCAGAACTTCGAAGCTTTCGACCCAAACCAAGTTCAGGAGTAAGGCAAGTGTCCTTGATCATTTTGATCCTGTTTTTAAATGTTTTGTTTGCAAAACTGCATGCTTGTGTCAAATTGATGGGAAATCCAAGATAGGTGTTTACTAGACTTGTTTGACCATCCTTGTCGCTTGGGACATGTTGTAGAGTGTCGGGAAGGGCTTTTTACCCTTTTGCTTTAATTAGGATGGGAAAACAACGAAATGACTTAATCATGATTTAATGAACCTATGGATGATGTAAATTGATGAATATGGCTAAATGGTAATGTGAGACTTGGGAGATTTAAGCAAGCATGGTTTGTGGATTGGGTTGGATGTTATGATGGTTTGCTTGCCTTGGATCTAAGGACTGGTTCATGCGAGAATAAGCAAGGACAAGTGTGCCACCACAAGGCCAAGTATAAGTGCGGCTTAGCCAATTAATTAGGAGCATTACCAGCATCAATTCGAATCATTTGGAGAAGCAGAGAATGGAGTCGGTTGGGTTTGCAATAGTGGTGGGACTGCCCTGGGATCTGAACGGCAGAAGAGGGAGCCCTTGGTTGGATGTGCTCAGTTGGAGGCATCACTATCGGTGAAACCTTAGTGGGTCTGAATATGTTGGTAGTCCCTTTGTAAAGGTATTTTGTGATCTCTTGGCCATACACCTAAGGAACTGTAATTGGCATAAGGGAGGTTTCTTTAGTCACCGACAAGTGACGAAATCACAAACTTGTGGGTAGAGTGGTACAACCTCTACAGATCGTGTTTAAAAACTATCAGGATAGCCGTGCTCCCAGTTATGAGCACCTGGACAACTTCCATGATTAGAGGAAACTTGGTATTTGGGATGGTTTGGTCATGGTTATGGTCTGAGTTGTGATAATTGAATATGGTTGATGATAATGGTAAGAACTTGGTATCTAGATGGATATTCATTGTTGGATGTGATATTTTGGTAATTGATGGTAGTGGACTCATAATTGGTAATTATTGGGTTATGGTGGGATTAATTCATGTAGACATCTTAGTATGCTTTTTACATGTTTTAACTGTACTTTTGAGCAAATAGCCATTTATTATCATTTCCTTGTTTAAGCTACATGTCATTACTTTCTCACACTTGTTGAGTACGATATGTGCTCACAGTTGGAATTCCCCCACCAACAGTTTCAGGTGATGTTTGGGAGTATCCTGAGGATAATGCGGAATACTAGTAAGTGTGTTGCTGTTGACATGCCCGTTGTGTCGCTTAGAGCCGCCCTACCCTATTTGCTTACTTTTGCTAAGTTTGCTTAGTTTAGATAATTTCTGCTACAGAACTATTCATAATGATCATTAGAGCTGTAATTTGAGGATTTCATGAATATTGTAATTAAGTACCTTCTTAATTAATCTGTGTTGTGGTAATTTTCTTTATATCATTTTTGATGCACTCATGTATGTGTATTGAACATCTTAGACACACATATGCGTCGCACTTGGTTCATTTTCGGAACCGGGTGTCACAACTAGTCCGGTTTCGCTATTATGGAATTTCCTTGAACTTCTTTAATATCCCCCAAAATTACTTTAAACTTATTCTAACATGTAAAACTTAATTGTAACTAGTTAGTAA